>OZ010573.1:30329548-30622048 GCA_963932145.1 Acanthosepion lycidas
GTCGAGGAGGAAAAGGGCGAGGAGCAAAGGTCGAGGAGGAAAAGGGCGAGGAGCAAAGGTCGAGGAGGAAAAAGGGCGAGGGGCAAAGGTCGAGGAGGAAAAGGGCGAGGGGCAAAGGTCGAGGAGGAAAAGGGCGAGGGGCAAAGGTCGAGGAGGAAAAGGGCGAGGAGGAAAAGGGCGAGGAGCAAAGGTCGAGGAGGAAAAGGGCGAGGAGCAAAGGTCGAGGAGGAAAAGGAATAAAAGCCGAGGAGGAAAAGGAAGAGGAACAGAAAGCGACAACGAAATTGAGAAAGGGACGAAATCCAGATATGAAAGAACATTTCTCAAAATTAGAAATTCTCTATTTTAAAACCACACACACAATGTACCAATTTTATTTTCAATATGGACAAACTGCATATCGTATGTTTTAGTAACCTGAGGAAAACAGTTGCTTCTTTTTTACAAATTAACCGTAAGAACAAAAACGAAGACAGACTTTTGAATACTGTTTTGTATGTTGATTCAGTGTCTTATAAGCCGTTACTATGACGGACAATGCCCTGTCAGAGCAGAAGGAAAAGAATGCATCACATCGAATGAATCATAGGCTTTGTTTTTGAAAATAGTATCACACTGAGATGTTATATAATAAAGGGAGGCTTCACTATCATCAATTTCCGGTTCAATCTAATTAAAGAAGCCTGTAAACAGGCTTGAAAAATGATCCCTTGCTTGCGGAACGGTAAATTTCGAAGAGCAATTACAAGAATTTGGATGTCTTTGAAATGAAGGTAGCAGGGGGTAGGTTTTTCGAAATTATGGAAAGAAGGAAAAGGCTCGAGGACATGAAAAATATTCGTTTATTATGGCCACTACAAGTGCCTGTATTAAAGCCATTCACATTCTTTCGTCGAATTTTCACCTTTAACGGAGTTTTCCCAATCAAAGCATAGGATGACGCCTACTTGTTCCTCATCTACATTTGTCGACATTGCTTACAAATAGAATCTTAAACAATCTATTCTGTTGCATTCTATCGCTTAGGATATGCAGGTTATGCAACCGCGCTTGGAATCAAAAATTGGAGAGCTGAGTTCGAATTCCAGTCGAGTTCATTACATTCACTTACAAACATAACCTTAGGCAACATACTAATCCATCTCTTCTTACCCATCTATGGGTTAAATAGCAGGACAGAGTGGTGGGCTCTTTAGCTGTGGCTGGCAGTCTATCTGGGAGAAGGATAACTGATTTCAAAATCCCATTTGGCTATGAGACCAAATCACTGGTTGCACTTTGGCAAAGCATGCCGCCAGAAGCCACTCCTGCCATGATTACGGTGAAGACATTGGCAGCAGGATGTTGGATGTGGTCAGTAGCAGAATCTAATAGACCAGATGTGGCCTTGAATTGCAATGGTGCTATGTGCAATTGAAACCCCAGTGATGACACATTTCTCTTTTCACATGATTTTTTTTTAAAATATACAGACGATGTATTTCGAGATATGTTTATTATCCAACCAATTGACATCAGTGAAAGTTAATGCCGCCTTAGTCCTCTTTAATGTGTTCCTTGAATGACATCGCATTTATTTCAGCGCCCCTTTCACTCTTCAGAAAAGTTTGGCAATTCCTATTTCAGTATAGTCATTGGCTTCATCGCCATGCTATCCTCAATTCCTTAATCCAATACAGCGATTTTAACCTTGGGAAAAGCCTGAAGGCACAGGTATCGAACTTGTTTTACTCATTTCACACCAAGTAAGACTACAAAGTCACTAAACACACAAGGGAATACTGAGTGTAAAAAATATATATAAAAGAAACAAAAAAAAAAAAAACAGGAATTAAAAAGACAGAAGATAACAATTGACATTGCATGTAAATTTTTGAAGACCAAACTATGACTGGAAAGCAAGAAGCCGGAAGAAAGTTCCATAATCAAGTGTGAGGAAAGAAACTATTACCATAGAACTTATGGTTACTTCAAGATCAATTTGTCAATCTAGAAGTGCATGCTCATATTTCAACTAAGTGTAATGATTATCGATTTATAAATTGATCCAACATTTTTTGATAGTTTAGTTTCTTGAAGTGAGGCTATTTCATTTATTTGCATTTATACCAGACAAATCTGGCGATTATCCAATGCCAATTGTCGGTCGGTTAGTTTTAGAACATGTCAACTTTGTTGAGTTATTGAATGTCAAATTTTCTATGTAGCATCCAGTAGGGATCACACTCAATATTCTGTAGTAATAGTCTACAACACTAGCCTTGCTAATCATTACTTCATGCCGGGGAATCTTATTATTAATTGTTATCTATGATAACAGAAGCGGCACAGTGGAGTAATGGACAGCGGCTCGGATTGACGAATCAGAGTTCGAATTCCAGTCGAGTTCATTACATTCACTTACGCGCTAATACCCTTGGGAAAGGTATGAATCCTCTTCTTCTCCCCCCGGCTATGGGTAAATTACAGTCTGAACCGGGTTCTATAGCCTTGGATGGTAACTGGTCTACCGCAGAAAGAAATGGCAACCTACTGCAGGAAAAAAAATCTGCCTCGTCAGTCATGTATTGAAAGATACATGATTGCCTAAGCATGTATCATGCATGGCACATAACTGACTGATCTATGATAAGTGTTAATCATTCTCTGGAAGTAACTGAATTTTATGACTGAAGTATGACACTTCATTTTTTTTAATCGTTTCACCTTAAGCAAGACAATAAGGCCACTAAGATGCAATGGGTTACTGAATTTGAGAGTATATGAGAAAGAACAAAAACACTATTAAAGAAAGAGAGCAATAAAAGAACAGGACTTAAGAAGACAGAAAATAACAACTGATATTTC
Organism: Acanthosepion lycidas; assembly: GCA_963932145.1. Lineage (NCBI taxonomy): Eukaryota > Metazoa > Mollusca > Cephalopoda > Sepiida > Sepiidae > Acanthosepion > Acanthosepion lycidas. Next base: position 30,332,396 of record OZ010573.1, read on the forward strand.
ATTTAAATTTTTGAAGACCAAACTGGACTGGAAAGCAAGAAGCCGGAAGAAACTTCCACAAGCGAGAAGTGTGACAAAATAAACTGTTAGCATAGAACTTACGGTTACATCTAGCCATTTCCACTGTTGAATGATGGGAACTTACTGCCAATATAGTACTGCCCTTAAATTCATGGAGTCTAAGTATCATAGAGGAGAGTTCATAAAAATAATTACCATGAAAATGTTTATAGAACATGCACAGGGAAGTTACGTCTCGGCGGTGGAAAGTGACTGAAGGTGAGATGCCAGATCAAGAGCAATGACATTCTTCTTTGGATTTTATCAGTGATTTCTAAATATATAGCAGGAACACCAGACAATGTCTGGCAGTAATATTCTAAGAATGAACGAATGATAGACTTATAAATATGTAAGATAAATTAAGGCGATGAAAGTTGTCTAGTATGACACAGAGAACCAACTTTCCTAATAGTAGACATAGCAATTAATTCAATATAATCTTTCAGATTTATGTCAGTGGAAAACGCTCGCCCAAAAAGTGGGCAACGAGTCACTCTCCTGGAGGTTAGCATCAAGAGAGTAAGCCTTCTCCCAGACGACTAATAGAGAGCAGTTTCGTTTTTGAGGCGTTAAAATTAAAACGACATTCCTTGTTCCAGTTAACAACAGAATGTAGGTCAATATTTTTTATATCATCTGCTAATTTGACCTTATCGAGCCGATCAAACTTACTATTAAAACTAGGGAAAATAGTTGCATCATCAGCATGGATGTCGATTTGTGAGCTGATGCAATCAGAAGACAAGTGTGCCAAACCCTGTCAAAGATCTTCAAGTTATCCAAAGCAACGGCATTCGTGTCTAAAGCGTGATAGACTCTTTCAGCAATAATCTTTAATATATCAGGATTTGACCTTGAGAAGCGAAAGCTATATTCATTATTTGAAAGAAGACCATCCGAGAAGAAATGCTTAACCAATTCTAATACTTTGCCAAAACGATGTAGAAGGCTGATAGGTCGAGAGAAGGATCAGATGGTTTGCCTCAATTCTTAAAGACTGAAACAACAGGAGAGGATTTCCAATAAGCAGGAAAGCAAGAAGCAACAAGACACTTATTGTAGAGTTTAGGGAGAACAGGAGCCAGGATAAATTCGTCGGATAATTTGGATCAGACTTCAAGGCTTTAGTTCATCTCAACCAGAAATGTCTTTAGTTTACATTTCTCTTTGAAGACAGCGTCATTTTTCGGGATTTCATACATTATAATTTGAATTTATAAACTATATACCATTCATCTATGCATGAAATATGATTCTGTTGCTTTTGTTTTGTATTTAGAAATTCTTGAGAAAATCTTGAAGAATCTACAACGTTATCAGTTCTGACTTGGCATCTCGACGTCAGTCACCTACATAGCTTCTCTGTGCTTGTTCTATAAATATTTTCACTGTATTTGTTTTGAAGAGTGTTCCTCTTTGGTACCTCGACTTTACAAATTTAATTGCAGTACTAGATTGGCAGTTAGGTCTTATAATTTTATTGTTGAAATTATTACATGTAACCATAGGATTTATGCGAACAGCTTTTCTCTTGTATTTCTGTTATGGAGTGGTTTCACAGTGGAGGCTTGTATTTGAACTAAGTCGGTCCTAAAATAGGTTCGACGTACAAAACGTTAGGAACTTGATATAATAGGTAATGACGCAGAGTAATCTAGTTGCGGTAGCTGATACTTTAGTATCCGACTAACGGTCGTCCGGCATCGACTGACTGACCCACTGAGCGACCCATCGTTACTCTTACTACTCCTACTTATTATAGGTGGGAGAGTCTATTAACTATAGAAATAGGTGTGTTCCATTATAACAATTTCTCACTTGTGGAACACTCTTCCAGCTTCTTTCTTTCCTGTCAACTACGACCTTCAAACATTTGAATGCAACGACAATCAACATCTGTCTCCTTGAGGCCTGTTCTTTTATTGTCTTCCCTGTTCTAGTAAAAATATTACGAGTCTTTCGGAGTAACCCCACTGTGAACGGACCCCTTGTCATTGTTACAATGATCCCTGTGACTGACTGCAAAGGAATCAATCATAAGGCCCCTTGCTGAAGTTGCTTCATCCCCATCTGCGCACCATGTTTAAATCTTTCTCCCTCTTTCCCCACGTTGGCTTTCAACGAGTATCACGTACAAAAACTTCAACAAATCTGTGGAACCCCAGATTGTAGTGCCTACTCCACGTGAAAAAATATCTTCTCAATCCTCAGGAATTCCGGACGCCGAGACATTGCCACGCCACCGCCAACACAACAAGAAATTACAAGGCCTAAAAGAACTGTTAAACAGGACATTTCTTTTCTGTGACAGGATAAGTTTTCAAAATACCATTTTTTTTTTTTGCGTCAACATAATTTAAAACCCCTCTTCCTTTCTTTTTTTTTTCCTTTTCTTCTGTTATACTCATAAAAGGTTTGAATCTCAAAGGTTTGGTTTCATTCTTTTTTCTCACTCCGTGACACGTCACTGAATCATCCTATTTTTCTACAGCTTTATTAATCATCTTTTCGAACAGACATAAACTGGTGAAATACCAACAGTTTCTTTCAGGTGAAAGGAAGTCTTTGTACAATTCACTTCGTTCAGGTTTCATAACACACAACTAAATTAAGTGGTATAAGGACATAATTTAGCCTTGTTGGAGTTTATACCTTTCAATATAACAGCAGAGTGAATATATTCTGCTGGTTTTTCTACTGTTTGTCTTTCTTTCTTTTTTTCTATCAGGTCATCCCATAAGTTCTGTCCAAATTTTAACTTTTTGTTAAAATGAACGAAATTTAAAGAGTATTTTATAATGTCTAATGGAGCTGAACATTATTTTTATGTTTAGATGCAGTTGAGTTTGATGAAAAGCTTCTTGAAGCAGCCCTTGAAGAAAATCCTGTTTTATCAGTTGAGAAATTGGCAGTGGTTCTCAGTTCAAACCATACAACTGTTCATCGTCATCTTCAACAATTTGGAAAAGTTCCTAAACTTGGAAAATGGGTGCCTCATGAATTGTCTGAAAACAACCTCAAATCCCGAGTTGACATCTGCTCTTCTCTCCATTCTCGCCAACTTGTTTCACCTTTTTTGGATAGACTTGTGACTGGCGACGAAAAATGGATCTTTTATCGAAATGTTAAGTGTCGTAGACAGTGGCTTGGTAAAGGGGAAGGACCCCAGCCACAGCCGAGAAGGGAACTTCATGAGCAAAAGGTTCTTCTTTCAATCTGGTGGGATCGCCAAGGAATAATCCACTTTGAATTCTTACCACCTAATGCAACAATTAATGCTCAAATATACTGTCAGCAATTAGAGCGTTTGAACCAAGCTTTGAGGAAAAAAAGACCTGCTCTAGTGAATCGAAAAGAAGTGATGTTTTACCAGGACAATGCGCGACCCCACACAGCAAGAATCACGTCACAAAAGATCGAAAAACTTGGTTGGGAGAAAATTCCTCATCCACCTTATTCTCCAGATCTTGCTCCTTTAGACTGCCATTTGTTTCATAGCTTACAGAATCATTTGGAAGAAACAGCTTTTGTAACACAGGAAGAGTTTAAAACTGACATTTGTGAGTTCTTCGAATCAAAGCCAAAAGAATTTTACAGTAATGGAATTAGTAAGCTTGTTAATAGATGGAAGGAAGTCATAATCAGAGAAAATACATTGTTGATTGAATCTGTAATTAAATGTAACATTTGGTCACTTGTTTTCTTTATTCAAAATTCGGACAGAACTTATGGGATGACCTGACAGATGCCATATCCATTTTGGATGAGCCTTGTGGTGGAATGGATATCGGCACGAAATGAGAAATTGGAGAGCCGAGATCGAATTCCAGTCGGGTTTGCTACAATCACTTACGCGTAAATACTCTTGGAATAGGTACGAGTCCATCATCTTCTCCTCCCAGATATGAGTTGAATAGCAGGATAGCCTTGGTTGGCAGCCAGTTTACAGCAGAAAGAAACGGCAACCTACAGTGGTAAGTCATGTCAGTCAAGAACTGAAACAGACACGATCGCCCAAGTTTGAATCACGTATGGCACTGACTGATCCTTTGGGGATGTAGGAAATTGTGGCTTTCCGCAGCTTCCCTTGTGGGATTTGCGATGAGTTCATGGGAAAGTTAGTGAAATGGTTTTCTGTTGCTTTCTGTACGGTTTGGAATTTTCTTTCTTTTATACTTTCTGTTACTCTGGAGAACCCAGTCTACCCTGCTATTTAACTATTTAATTCCCCACAGACATTCACACGAAGCTAACTAGAGTAGATTCGACATTCTGCGCCAATAAACATTAAGCTCCTTCGGGCTTTTACTTTTAACTTTACCAAACGAATTACATGCACTTTAAACATATATGCAAACACTTTCTAAAATCGTCTCCCGCCACTGGTTTATGTATCAATAAACACAGAAATGACTCTAAAATCCAAACTCTAAATTTCAACGCGATAACGTTGAATGTCAGGCAATAAAAATTAATGAAGTTAGCCTTATCGGTCATATAAATACGCCTACACACGTTACCCCATTCAACCAACCAGGAGTTAGATGCCATAAACTGATATTTACTTTCATGCCTGAATGATATTCAAGATCTTCTATTCAACCATTTCCTCTGCTCAGGAAACGCAATAATATTTAATTTCTCCTGCAATCACAAATTCAATCTTTTGGAAACCTCCTGGCAAGTAAATGTCCCACATTTTTTAAACAAATTTCCACTTAATCTTAGGCGTTTACCTACATTTGCCCTGTTCCTATATATATATATATATATATATATATATATCGACAGCGAAATAGTGAGGTACACATTTTTTGTACAATGCAATTAATTCATTTTTTAAAGATTGAAATATATATTTTCTTTATGTTTATAAAAGTTACAAAGTGATCTTAAGCATTGAATATTCATAATCTATTTCAGAAGCAGTAAGTAACATTATGAAGATAAAAACAACATTATCTATACATTTCAACTGATAGCCAATAGCATCGTCTTTCTGACCAATAACTAAATGTTTTCTATAGTAACGAATCTATTGCACATTTCTTTCGGCGCATTATTCTATAGTTCAAAACTCAAAAGTAACCCTCTTTAACTCTACCATATTTAAAGGCTGTCTTGAATGAAACCCAACTTTTAAGTTTTCGCTCTAAATTTTCAATTAGTTCAGATTCTGATTCATTACTAGTGGTTGAACTTGTCTTCGAGCTAATTTTTCACCAGCGTACGGGGCCGAAAAACTTTAGCACCCATCATAAAGGCTATACCGATAAGCTCGAAAATTTGAACAGGTTCATTAATCTGTTTATCTGTCATGTATCAAAGCATAAGAAGTTTCCCGCATCTCACCGGAAATTTCTCATCTCTATTGAAGTCACTCCTTCAGTAAATAAAGAACCTTATTTTCTCTCAATTTCTTCTTTTGTATAATATGAAGAAACGAAGAAAGAAAGAAAGAAAAAAAAACAAAAAAACAAAGCGTTGTAAATCCTCTTCAGAGGCTAGCGTTTCGATCAACTCTTATCAAGGAAGATCGCTGATAAATTCAAAAGATTAAACAGCGAAAAGAAATTGCTAATAAAAAACTAACCAAAACGTTCTTAAGGTAATCCTTATCTGTCATTTAAAAAAAAGAAAAAAGAGACCGGTATTAGGGCAACTTAAATAAATAAAAAGTAGTTTTAGGGGAGAGAGAGAGAGAGAGAGACTGACGCTAAAAAATAAAAAGAGATTTAAGGAAAAATAAAAGAAAAGAAAATTTTCAAGAAAATTATTTTGTAACTCTTACAATCCTGAAACAAACGTTAGAAAAAGAGTTGCTCCCTACCTCTGATCAAAATGTAGCATCTGTGCATTATGAAAAGTGTCCCACTTTTCCCAACAACTTATTTAGTTTGTTTTATGGCATATCAACCTTAAAAGGTTATTTAATGTCAACATTTTTTCTCATATAAATACATATGAATGAAAAAATGAATTCTTTGTAATAAAATCAGTTGTTAAATCAAGTTTCATTAACACTTAAGCAAAAAGGCCTCTGTTGGTAATAATCTTTCCTTCAATAAAGCACTGTGGGCAATAATTATTCTCTACATATCCAGTTTCTAAGTTTTATTTCTACAAAGAGGGTTTTTGATTTTATATATATATATATATATATATATATATATATATATATATATATATATATATATATATAAACTTCGTTTTATCGTTATTCTCTCCTGTTTCATATTTTCTTGTTTGTTTGGACTTATTTAGTATTTCTTTTTGGAGATTAATAATTGTCAGTATACTTGTATTATTTCGAACTATCTTTCATTTTTTCTCATCTTAGTTGATATAGATGTTATTATAAACACAACGTTTCGACCAAGTATTCGCTGATCTTCATCAGATGTCCATTGTTTGACTGATACGAGACATCTACTCTATTTACATCGTTCGGGCAGTTGTCCTCGTCTTTATTGCCATATTCACGACGTTTCGATTGTTGTACACTCCTGCCTTTTTCAGATAGTGATATACGTTGGAATTTCGAACCGAGCCCACGTTGGCAGATTGTTCTAATTCCACGTGTCATGTCTTTCTTGGATATCTCAGTTTAAAAGGGGGAGGATGGTACGTAGTATCATAACAATCTAATCTTGTGGACTAAATATAGAACTTGTTTCGAAATTCCAACATGTATCGCTATCCGAAGAAGGCCGGGGCGTACAGTGGTCGAAACGTCGTAAATATGAAAATAAAGATGAGGACAACAGTTCGAACGCTGTAAAAAGTGTAAATAGTTACAATACTTCATCTCAGAAACATAGACAAATCCTGAAGAAGGCCAGAGCGTACAACAGCCGAAACGTCGTGAATATGGTAATTAAGATGAGGACAGTCCGAATGATGTAGTGCAAATAATTACAATACCTCATCTCAGAAATATAGACAGGTGTATGGATACCTGTTGATTATGGTGATATTTTCTATCGTGATGTCACTGCTACTGCTGAATCGGTGCTTCACAACCTGTTCCAGGAATTGAACTCGCGACCACTAGATGACAATAACACATGTACAAGGTGATTCTAAAGTTACTCCCCATTTTATGTATGATGGACTCTCCCGTCATGTAAACAATTATATTTAGACGGAAGAGTCCATCACACATAAAACAGGGAGTTACTTTTCCATCACTCTGTATATAACTTAGTCCATTTGACATTAAATAGAAAAGGCTCTAAAAACACACCACCAATATTCTTTGCGTAGTGGATGTAGATGATTATAAATGTGTTGCTGTCATCTAATAGCTGTGTATTCGATCTGTGGATCAGGTAGTGAGGTAACAATTTTTTTCTTTATATATAAAAGCTACAATAGGATTTTAAATACTCCTTTTCAGAAACATTTTATTCAATACAGTAACATTGTAGAGATAAAAAAAATCAAAATTATCCGTACGCTTACATCATCGTCTTTCTGGCCAATAACTAAGTAATAGCAGTGAGTTCAATTCCTGGATCAAGTAGTGAAGAACCGATTCAGCAGAAACGAATAATAACTGACATCACAAGAACAAAATATCACAGTGAACAGATTATGTCCCATATTAACCAATCAATAGACACCTGATGATGAGCAGAGGGTACTTGGTTGAAACGTTGTGTTTATAATAACATCAAAAAAGATGAGAACAATATTTTGAAATAATAAAAGCATGTTATTAGTGAGATGTTGGTTAATCATTTGTTAATCTGGAGTCTCCAGGGGATGTGTTAACGTTGTAGTAGGACACAACTGGTCACCGTTAATCCAAAATAAGACATGCTGCTTAACCCGACACTCTAATCTCTGCGAGGTGCGCCCAAATATTTCTTTCTTTGAGTTAGCCATTTTGCACTTTAAGTTATATGAATTTTTATCGACACAGTTAAACATTTCTTTAATCAGGGGATATTATTATTTTTTTTATTTTATTTATACTCTTTCTTTATATTATGTACCTTTATAGTTTTTTTTCTAGCTTTTACATATGGACTCGTATTTGATTTATAACTGGGTCATTATTATTTGGTTTCTATTCACTAAAACGGCTTCACACACGCAACCTTATATATGGCTTCATATTTTAAGAAACTCTTATGAATCCCTCCTCAGGTACAGACACGAATTCCTTCCTCATTTTTTTCCTGCTGCATGACTCCTTTCAAAAAAGTGCAGAATTTTTTTTCTTTTGCTTGCAAGTTGCTGAAAAATCAGTCAAACGTTTGTGGACATCGTTCCTCTCTTTCCAGATTCTCTATTCAATTGCTGACACGAATTTTCTGAACTAATAATAAATAAAATAGTTTAAAAAAAAAATAAAGTCAAAACATGAAACTGAATCCTGAAAAGATTTAGGTTATCAAAGAATCAGTATAAATAAAAGAAAATTATTTATAATTTTTTTATTGAAATCCTTACTATTTTCCTTACATATATGGGAAGGAATTGAAAACATTCACAGACCAACCCACTTCACATAATCTACCAAAACACATACGCACACATTTAGACGTGTTCCGGAAAGAACGAATGCCCTACACTGAGATCCTAAATATATCCAACACCATCTGTATAAAACAAACACCTGCGATAGACAGGGTAAATTAATTTTACGCCTTACCAAGTCCTTTACGGACAATCTAAGGAACTGTAAATGTCATGGTTGAAGTCATAAAATTGCGTTTTAAAAACAACAAAAACTTTAAGTACCGCAACATAAACCCTGTGCCTTGAACTGCTTGCTTTCTGGCTTGTAAAGTCATCTGTGGCATGGCATGTCAAATATACATTGCATTTCAACAACAGAAGACTGAAATCACGTCCTACAACATCAGTTGGCAGCTGGTACAGTGATGACATCTGGACTCCCTTGCCTTGCCTGTGGGTGAGTTTGTAGCTCAGGCACCAGTCTCTACACCCACATGAAGTGGCACCAGCGCCTACTCCTTCTATACTGTATCTCCACTCTCATTGGTCATGATAGACAACTATATAAGACATTTTTTATGTTTATACGTTCTCTTTATAGATACAAATATTTAACTAAATGCTCTGATTATAATAAACAGTATTAACGACATTTACCGGCCTAAATATCCGAGAAATTTCCATAGAAAGTATGCGTCCTCCGGCAGGAATCGAACCTGTATCCTATACGGGACCGTCAGAGGAGCGTTTCAGTTAGCAACGTCGATTTTACTGTTTTAAGATATGAATGTATGAGAGAAAATCATGGAGAATTGTAGTTTAAAAACAGTAAAATCGACCTTGCTAACCGAAACGCTCCTCTGTGGCTAAATCGGTAAAAGGATGTCAGACTATATGACGATTCCTATATAAGATACAGGTTCGATTCCTGTCGGAGGACGCATATTTTCTAGGAAAATTTCTTGGACATTCAGGCCGGTAAATGTCGTTAATACTTTTTATTATAAACAGAGCATTTACTTAAATATTTCCATCTATAAAAAGAACGTATAAACATAAAAATGTCTTAAAATAATGGTCGGACTTTATCCATTTCATAATATATATAAGTACTCATGCCGCCAAAAATGACGGCATTTGTTGGAAAGTTTAAAACTTTCTACTGAGATGCAATGAAAAGAAAGTTAAAATTAGCATTGATAAATATTTTGAGTTAAAAGAGAAAATGTAATTCTACAATTATCAATGTTGTTAATTGTGCATTATTAATTGGAAGTGTGACATGAATGAAATACGTATATATAAATAGTGAATCCGTGTCAGCAGAAATAAAAGGTGTTTTACAACAATTTTGTTTAAAAAAGTTTAAATAGTTCATTTGTATAGATTAATAAAATGACCAGGGGAGGTAACTAGTCATAGATTTACAATTTAAGTTTATATACCTTCTTTTCTACAGTAGGGCATGGCACGAAAAATCTAAATGATTATGAATAAATACACAACGTTGATAATTATAGCTTTGATGCCATAAAATAGTTCACTTATATAAATCATCATATATAATATATAAATAACACCAATAATTTTATTGTGTTATTAATAATTATTGTCGCTCTCTTTATATTCATATCTGTATTTGCAAAAACTGCTTGCCGTAAATGTGTTGTTTTCTGGAGTTACCCTGGCCGATCACATTTTGGGTGAAATAAAACCTTCATTTATACACACACACACACACATATATCTATATATCTATATAAACACTGATCTGTATACAGACGACGGAGTTATCCTCCTACGTAACGCCAATCCACAGCAAACTGAACTGATTGCTTTAGGAAACAACTCTTCAAATTGTTCAAGGACCACGGACTTAATATCACCGCTAACACCAACGTCAAGTTGATAAACTTCCTGGACACAACTTTCAATCTATCCAGAGGAGTACACATGCCTTATACTAAGGAGCTTTATAACTATATTTACATTAACAAAGAATTCACCCACTCCTCTGGAATTCTAAATAACTTGCACAAATCTGTACAACACAGACTCTCAATTAACTCCAGCAACAAAATTATTTTTGGCAAATATAAAACTATGTAGATGCAATAAATAAAACTAAACACAAAGTTAAACTAGAATACATTCCAAGCATTAGTAAGAATGCCAATAATAAACGTAAGAATAAAAACGCAACATAATTTGGTTCAATCCACCTTTTAACAGAAATGTCAAAACCAACATTGGTAAGATTTTACTAAATTTAATCCATAAACATTTCAGCCATAACCTTTTACACAACAAAATATTATGATTAGCTACAACTGCACTAAAAAAACTGAAAAATATATAGTACAGCATAATAATGTAACTTTGAACAAGTACTTAAGCAACACCAATATTAGTACAGAAAAAAGCGTATTTGCCGAAAAGGCATTAGCTGTCCGATGAACAATAAATGCATGTATAAAGGCATCATCTATATGGCTAACATTAAACATAATAGCGAGACAAAATTTTATTTCGGATCCACAGCAAATAGCTGGAGAACAAGATTTTACCATCATAAAATGACTCTTAACAATAGACTATATGCAAATAACACGGCACTCTCAAAATTTTACTGTGATATTAAATCAGATGACTATAAACCGGTATTAACTTGGAATTTCCTCACCAAAACTACAACCTTCTCCTGCTGCGGTGACCGATGCAACCAGTGTTTACTGGGAGAAAAAAAAAGATTCTTCCTCAAAATATTAAAGACCAAAATCTACTTAATTAATGTTAGCTCGTAATCACAGAAACATTAGGTTGCTGCAAAAATAATGACGTAATAATGTCGTTTTTTGACCTATTTTTTAACGTCAGAAAACGACATTATTACGTTATTATTTTTGCACCAACCTAATAAATTTCTCTTAAAATATTTTAATTCTGGATAAATATATTATCCAAATATCACATGCACTTCCCATATTTTAGGTTACATATTGATTACACCCCCCCACCGCCGTAACTATTTTAACGTCTATTATTACTTAACTAGATAGCCAGCGTTCCTCATTTAAACTTTAAGTTTTCATTTTTTTACAGTAGCCCCCTACCGACTTTCTACACTCTGTAACCCAATATTATATTTAGTTTATTTTAAATTTGAGCTTTGAATTTGCGTTTAATTTAGCGTTCGTCCCATGAGACCCAGTATATATATCTTTTAAAATCTAAAGTAATAATTCGTTCGTGCCTGATGAGTTGGTAGAACGACGAAACTTAAGTTGCACTTCGAACGTAGGTATATGCATATTTATTAATATATACTTCTTAGCTCCGTCTAACCCCGTTGAGCCCTTTTTTGTTTAAACCTTAAATTAAATTGAGTAAATATTTATCCGCTTATTTTTATATGCACACATATACGATTGCTAATAACTAGTTATTTGATTTATTCACGTCAACACACACACGTATAAGAACTATTTTTGAACAGAAATTTTTATTACTTTTAAAGTTATTATAGCGGACACTTCTTATTTGAAATAGACGCCCAATTTTTATTTATTAAATAGAGTGACTTGTGCATTTGAAATTTCTTCAAACTTCGGGTTAACATTTCTATATATCTTTATAAGCTCTATTTCTTACTTCCCTCTCTTATGCTCATACAACCAGCTTATTTAGTAACCCTCTACCTTGACTGGCTCTTAGGTATTTTATTCGGTAAACAAACTCTTCAAAGACCACGGACTTAAATATCACCTTTCTGGACACTACTTTCGATCTTTCCAGAGAAGAGCACGTGCCTTATACTACAGTGCTTTATAACCGTATTTACATTAAAAAAAGAATCCACCCGACCCCCGCTGGAATTCTAAATAACTTGTACAAATCGGTCCAATACAGACTCAACTAAGTTTAGCAACAAAATTATTTTTGACAAATATAAAACTAAGTATGTAGATGCACTAAACAAAAGTAAACACAAAGTTAAATGATCAAAAAAAAAAAAGAAAATGTGTCCCCCGGCATGGATCGAACCTGCGTCTTCCTTTGTATGGACAACTACCGTTTGATCAGACATGCTGTATCACTTGCTCACGAAGTACTTCACAGTAAGCAAGGCTCTTTTTAGCCTATTTAAGTAAAGCCAGCGTTTAATAACCTTTAAATTACATTATACAGCGAAACAGCCTGTGTATGACTAATATTATATATATATATATATATATATATATATATATATATATATATATATATATACCTGGCGTAAAAGCAAAATTGTCCATTTGTTAGATTAAACTTTGAACCCTTGTATCTTACAAATGATTAAAGATATCGTACTGGAATTCTCCGTGGTTTTTAAGAAACTTGATCATAAACGAAAATGATATATTCATCATTAATCATATTTAAGGATCGGAAGCTCATGAAGGATTGAAATTAAGTTCAAATATATATATTATTCCAGGATCATTTTCCAACTTATTCAAGATGATCTTCGCCCTCTCTAACCTTCTGACCTGGAGTAACAAGGTACCTCATATGTTTCACGTACTTCATTTTCAAGTCTTTTTTCATTGCTCTTTGGACTGTCATAGCTGAAACTCCTCTCTCACGTGCCAAACGTCTTATGGATTGAGTTGGATCTTTTTCTAATTAATCTCTTTAGCTCTAAATTGAAATGATGATCTCTCTTCCTGTTGTGACCTCCTGATCTAGTTTTCCTCTCTACTATTCCCTCTTTTTTAAACTTATTCACAGTTCTCTTGATGGTTCTTGAATGGATTTTGAAGATGGGAGTCAAAGTATGAACCTTTGTACCATTACTGAAGGTTTGAAAGATCTTTTTCTTCTCACCATTGCTCATTTGGGAAGACTGTGGGTCTGGCACAAAACGATTTTAACCTGTTCTCTTTCTAGCTGAATAACTTAAAGGTTTTTTCAGTGATTCTTACGAGAAATGTTGTCAAAATTGCTAAACGTCTTATATAAAAACCTGGAAAAAAGTAACTCGATTAGTTTAGTGGCTTTTCAGATATTAAACATTTTCATGATTAGGACAATTTTGCTCCTACACCCGGTATATATTAGTTTTGTACTCGTAAAAAAGTATGAAATTGGTATTTCCAGTTCAGGTCAAAATATGTATGACGCTGCTCCTTGGCACACAGCCTAGGATCAAAATGTAGCATCTGTGCAACGTGTCGCAATATCAGACTAGGAGCAAATTACAATATATTATTTATGTAGAGCTCGGCACGTCTGCTACAGATCAGCTCTGACTGGAAATTGTGAAACTCTACCAAGATATTGGTATTGTTGTTCTTCTATGGGCCGTGTCCCTTCAGGGTGTAAACGATTATAGCGCTCCACAATTTCCTGTTCTTTGTAGCTTTTAGAAAATTTGTCATTTTGCTCTCTCTTCTAATGCCTGTTCTGCCAACCATTTACACAAGCTCGTTGGTTACATCATGCGCTGCTTTCCTCCGACCTTCTTGCTTTCAATATATCCTGTGAGTGTCAAATTTTCTAAGCCTTCTTTCCTCATTAAGTGCCTTAGAAATTTCAACTGACCCTTTTTTATTCTAAATATAAGTGTCCATTGTGTTTCTATTTTTTCTAAAACTTCATCGTGGCTCACGTGTTCAGTCCATGGTATTCTCAGTATCCTTCTGTAGAACCACATTTCTGTTGCCTCAAGTCTTTTCTTAATCTGTGAGGAGATTGTCCAGTATTCAATACCATATAAGAGGACAGATATTACATAACAGTTCAGTACTCTATTTTTTCTACTGAAAATTTTCCTGTTTCTTAATACTTCGCTTAGCTTTTGAAAGCTACCTTTTGCTATCTCAATGTACCTTCGGATTTCGGTCTAGCATTGTTCGTCCTCTGTTAAAGCACATCTTAGATATTCAAAAATTTTCTACTGTCTAGATTTTGGTATTTCTAATGGGCAATTCGCATATTCGACTCCCCCTTTCGCTGACAATCTAACATTCTGTCTTCTTGCAATTGGTGTTTAGTCCTTTCTCCATGCTTTTCTTCACTACCATATGTGGCGGGGGGGGGTCCTGTAGTTTCTTTTCTGTGTCTGCTATCAACACTGTGTCACCTGAATGTCTAATGTTAACATTGTGGCTGCCAATAACGAATCCTGGTAGGACTTCTCCCGATTTTTTTTTTTTTTTTTTACTTATTTCACCTCAAGCAAGGTGATAATGCCACTAAGATACTAGGGGTTACTGAGAATGAAAGAGAATGAGAAGTTTTTATACATTCAAAGTTATTTTCTGCTACTGATTTCGTGACAAAATCTGCAGTCGACATATTTGTTAACTGGATGATGATGAGGCATCCTTGATTTTGCCATGACACTGATTATTAATCTTTAAAGTTTGACGATTAAATTTATATTTTTAAAACCTTTAACGCTAAGCAAGGCAATAAAGCAACTTAGACACAATTGTTTACTGAGAGTGAAAAAGAATGAGAAGACTTTAGTGACGAGAAAGGACAACAAATGAAGAGGATTCAAGGAAGACAGAATATCGCGATTGACGTTGCATTTAAATTTCTGAAGATCGTAGGTGACAGGAAAGCAAGAAATTGGAAAAGAGTTCCACGTGCGAGAGAAAAAAAAACTATTACAATAGAACTTATGATTGCATATAGAGATTTCAACAGTAAAACGATGAGATTTAATTGACAATCTGGTAGTTCGCTTAAATTCATCCCGTCGAGGTACCAATATGGAGAGTTCATTAGAACAATTGCCATGAAAATATTTATGGAAAAGACAAACAGAATCCACATCACAGTGATGTGAAAGTGATTGAAGTCGAGATGAGAAGTCAACACCAATTAGATTACAGGCCCCTTCTTTGAATTTTATCGATAATTTCAAGATTATATATATCACAGGATTTCATCACCGTTCACTGGAAAGGTTGAATAAGTCTGGTGAGAGGACACATCCTTGTCTTACGCCCCTTTCTAGTTTTGCGCATTTAGTGAATTCCTTTTCTATACGTATGCCGGCAGCATGCACCATATTTTAATATTCTCGTGTTTCTTTCAGACGTATTAAGATGATTAATATGGCAGCTTTCAATCGGATACAGGAAATGAGAAGAAAGGGTTTGACTCGGAGTGGCGAAGTGAATAGGAGCAACAACAGGTGGCTGTGCCCGGGATCCACAGAGCTTCCCCCGGTAAAGCACACCAAGATCGTAGTGAGAAATGAAGGCGATATTATGCTGCCCCACGTTTTCTCGCCAGACTGAGGCACAGTGTTGAAGCATTGAATTGAGAGTAGGCTATATGTATTCCGACAGGACTTTGTCCCCCCTCACATATAGACCTCGTGATTCAGCAGTGGTAGGTCAAAAATTTTCATGATCATATCAGCCCAAAATATTTTCTCTTCACTCTTCCTGATTTGAATCCTCCTGACTACTTCTTCCGAGGCACTGCTGAGAGCGAGACCAACCCTGATCCTAACAATAACAAGAAATTGGTGAAGGGCAACATGATGAACGTTGATGGACCGCATGAATGAGAGCCAACTGATGCATACATACAGTTGATTTCTCATACCATTCTTGAAGCCATTAATCTTTTACTGTACTTCTATGTTGAACATGTTTTGAATATATATATATATATATATATATATATATATATATATATATACACACACACGTTTCGTTAAATATGACTGACAAGGTACTGAGATTAAGCATTTTATTTAATTTTTCGTGTGTTCATACGAGTGTTTTCTTCAAAAGTTTTGCATATTCGTGCGCCTTCGGCTATTCTTTTAGCCATTATCAAGGGCGAATTTTATTTTTTATATTTAACTGAATGTGTATTTTTTTATGTATTTGTCTGAATTTATAGGAATGTTTTATTTTACAAACACGATTTTATATATATATATATATATATATATATATAGATATATATTAGTCAGAGTTGAATCAGACCAGGAAACAGTAGTATTAAAAAGTGCTCAATACACGTGTGAAAAAATAAATAAAAGTAAAAATAATATGCAGAGCTTTTAACTTTAAAGTGTATATATATATATATATATATATATATATGTGTGTGTGTGTGTGTGTGTGTATAAAGTAGACATTGAGGTCAACACTCACGGCAACTGTCTCTTTCATGCTTAAACGCAATCATCAGGCCAGGTTATTATTATTTTTATTATTTCTGGCGTTTACACATTTCTTTCCGGGTCCCGCCCAGGGACCTAAGGTTAGAAATGCCATCATGACACTTTCCACGGACAAAAAAAAAAAAATTACATAGATAAAGCCCTTCGTAAAGTGTGGGCTGTATTTGTCAGAACAATTTTTTGTATCTCCTTGAGGCATGGACTTCCAGGAATCCTTTCAATTAGTCTACTGCAATCTTTTCCAACCAGTTCTAGGGCTCCAACTACAACAGGGATTGTTGATGTTCCCATATGTCACATTTTCGAGATTTCTATTTCAAGGTCCTTGTATTTTGACAGCTTTTTGAATATCTTCAAAGATACATTACAGTCAGCAGGGACTGCCATATCAATAGGGAGGCACCGTTTTTGTTTGTGGTCTTTAATAACAATATTTGGGCGGTTGGCTTTGATTGTTCTGTTTGTGTATTGTGTAGTCCCATAGAATTGTAACAGGTCCTATCTCCGTAACCGGTTCATACCAGTTTCTTTCAGTTTCCTTCCCGTAGAAGTTGCAAATTTTCCAATGTAGATATTGGCCCGCTCTGTCATGTCGGGTTTTATATTCAGTGGGTGCCAATATCGTGTAACCTGATACAAGATGATCAATCGTTTCTGGATATTTATCACAGAATCTGCATTTTGGGCTGACACAATATTTTAGTATATGTGCTTGATAATTCCTAGTTAGCAAACATTGGTCCTGTGCAGCAAGGATAAAGCGTTCAGTTTCCGCTTTCAAGCCTGCACTACGTAGCCACTGATGGGTACGGGTTTTGTCTACGTCAGCTTGTTTGGTACGGGCAGCGTATTGGCCATGAAGCGGTTTATCTTGCCATCGCTTCTGTATCCGGTCGGTTGCATTCGTCTTTGCTGTCTTTTTTTTTTTTTTTAAGTATTTTGCAGTTTCAGCCGGTGTATTGTGCTGTAGTTGCATCTCTACGCCCATTTGAAACTCCATTTTGAATTTGTTGGCTTCTTTTATTACGGAGTAAAGATGCTTACTACTTTCATGTTCCTTGACGCATACCGTCATCCAGTCTTCTGTAGTTTCCAAGTATCTTTGGAGGCCAATTGTTGTAGTTTTGTAAGACAGTTCTAGTTGAACTAATCCTCTGCCTTCTTCGGATCTGGGCACATACAGACGATCAACATCAGCTTTGGGATGATGCATGTGATAGCAAGTCAGATTATAAACGTTATTTTTATTGGGTACACTTTCTAGATGGTCTCAGAGGCTAAGCCTGTAGCGGCATGCTTTGACTAAAAAACGCCGTTTCCCAGATTAAAAAAGAGATACAGGTTCGATTCCTTTTGAAGTTGTTATATAAAATAAAATAAAAAATAACCTTTAAAAATAACAGCAATAATAATTAAGCACGTTCTGGGACAGGAGTGTAGCATTTTTCATCCTCTATTAAAATACTTCCCAGAAATTTAAATCTTTGTCGCATTTTCTGTGCGCCGATTTTGGTGTATGTAAATGCAGATATATACAAATAGCTTAACGGTTATCGGCATGCAAAGCGAACTCGGAGAGCCGAGTTCAGGTTCCGACCTAGTCTGGTGCGTTCACTTTCGCACTAATGACTTTGGGAAAGATATGAATCCATCTCTTTTCACCCACCCAACTGATGTGAAATAAATAGAGTAGACTGGGCTCTCTAGCCTTGGGTGACGGGAGGTCTAAAATAAGGGCAACTCTGAATTCAAATCAGTGGAGAAGGCAAAGGGAAAATACTTCACTCTCTTTCCAAAGAAATAATGGCAATTCAGATGTAAAAAAAAAAAGAAAAGAAAAGAAGCCTGTGGACAGCTGTGATCGCCTACGTCCTGAAGGGACATTGTATAAAATTTCAAGTCTTTATCATTTTCTCCAGTTGTTATTTTATTACTATATCAAGTAGGTCACAAGCTATAAGCGATCAACGACGTCAGATATATTTTTTTTCAAGCCGTCCTTTTCTTTTTATTAAAATTCGCTATTTTCATAAATTGTTAAAAAAAAAAAAGTCAAAGTTAACATTTTTTTTTATCAAATTTATCTCAGTTTGTCAAGTGATAAAACTAAATGATAAATTCTTAGGTTTATCGAGAAATGTGTTGAGAAGCAAATTGCATCTGGCCCTGAAGAAGTTACTAAAAATAAAATCGAAATAAATGCTTAAATAAAAAAATAAAATAAAAATAAATAAATGCTTGCTCAAATTGAAGAGTAATGGATAGCGGCACTGATTGAGGAATCGGAGAGCCGAGTTCGAATTCCAGTCGAATCCATTACATTCACTTACTTGCTAATACACTTGGGAAAGGTGTGAAACCTCTTCTTCTCCACTCAGCTATGGGTAAATAGCAGCTCAGACAGGAATGGCAACGAGTCTACCGCAGAAAGAAATGGCAACCTACTACGGAAAAAAATCTGCCTCGTCAGTCATGTATCGAAAGATACATGATCGTCTGAGCGTATATCACGCATGGCGCATAACTGACTGAAAAGCTCAAAATAAATATGAAATAAAAATTAACATAAAAACTAAAAAAATGAACATTAAAAATACTAATTGGTCCTGTGCAGCAAGGATAAAACGTTCAGTTTCGGCTTTCAACCCTGCACTAATCAAAGAAACAGTATTAGGCTGAAAAGATAACATTGTTAAGTATGTTAAGGATAACCTATTTTATTTGTTTCCAAACGTGCAATACAACGTGGGTAAATCTCGAACATTAGGAATTAACCCTGACTCTCCTCAATAGATCGAAAGAGATGCTGCTTGGAATGGGGATGTCCCTACCTGGGAGCTGTGAATATTAAAGCAAAATGCCGAAGAGGTGAGGTTTTGTTACTTAATAACGTTGAAAACTAGATCTATTTGGAAAGGATATTAGAATAATCCACAACTTATAGTGGGAGCAAACTGCCTGCATGCGGATGGTAAATGTATTGAGTCCATACAAACCTTTCTAATTTTTTTTGTCTAAGACAAGAATATGTCTTCCTTCGAGATTTATTCAATCTCTACAGCAAGGCTATTAATCTCTAAAGGAACTAGAGTCCCTACAGGAATTTATTATCAGTGGGTGTAATTTTATATGCAAGTAACACTGTATTGATGACTGACAAAAACTTCAGGGCATCGTTGACGTAGTGAAGGAAAGCAAGAAGAAAACAAAGGACCTATCAACTGTAAGAAGACAGAAAGTACGGTTATCAGCAAGAGAAAAAGCCGCAGATGATGGTTATGAATTGAAGATGTCGAAATCAAACAAATGCAGATATCCGAACGTGTATTGGAATAGCAAAAAAAAGCATTGCAAAAGCTACGTAAAGTATTAGGTTCTGTATCTTAGGTTGGTGCAAAAATAATGTCGTTTTCTCACATGTGAGAAAACGACATTATTTTTGCACCAACCTAAGATACAGAAAAAATCGTTAAAAAAAAGAAAAAAAAAAAAAAAAAAGAGTGCAGGATTGTTGTGTGATATCAGTTCTCTTGTACGGCAGTGAATACTGAACAATCTCCCCATAAATGAAAAGAAAACTGAAGGTAACAGATATGTGATTCTACAGAAGGATACTGAGAATTCCATAGACGAATCGAGTAAGCAACAAGGAAGTCTGAAAGAAAATAATAGCAAAAAAACTGGTACTCAGAATCAAAAAGAGATATTAAATTTCCTGGACTCATAACGAAGACTTGGAAAACTTAACCCTCACAGGGCATATCAAGGGCAAGATAGGTGAAGGCAGCGAGTCACCTACCTGAAAAGCTTGTGTAAATGGATGGCGGAAAGGGGAGAAACACTGCAAAGGCCCACAAGGGATAGAAAGTTCTGGAGAGCTACCATCATCCACACCCTGAAGGGACACGGTAGATAGAAGAAGCTTAAGCATCAGTCTTCCTATCGTGTGGGAATATATTACAAAAGAAACAGTTAAGTGATTATTAGTAAGTGTTGGGATGTATAGGAATTTATCTCAAGCATAATATTTAGAATGGAAGGAAAAAGATGGGTCATAAAAATAAGTAATTTTACATCGTAAGAGGTTGGCACAGAATGTTGTTGTTGTTGTTTTTTTTACATTCAAAAAGAATGAACACTTAGCGAATATTGTTTTGGAAGGGTTATTTTCTTGAATACAAATTTGTATCCTCATTGTTGGTGAGACATAGAGACCCTCCATCTTCTTTGTAGAAGTCAAACTAATTAGTTCTTTAGTTTAGTGGACTGGACCAGCCTATTCCTGCAATAAAATTGGAAAAGAAAAGCAACGCCACAACACACGGCGGTCGACTAAGAAATGATTCTGTTCGGGTTAACTCGGTTCGGACGATAATGTTTTTCGAGAACCGAAATTTTGTTCGATAACCGAGGTATTTTCATCTAGAATTTTCTGTTCGAAAACCGATTTGTTCCACATGTGAGACGTTTGAGAACCTAGGTTTCTCTGTATTAGGTTGTTCGGAAAATAATATCCGATTTTAGAAGAAACCTTTTGTGTTCTAGTTGCCCCAAAATATATTACTCGTTCCTAGAGATTAAAGTTCCCTCTTTGTTAATTTTATATCAATCTCTTTCAAAATTTAACTTTACCATTATATATGCTTCATCTTGAGCATGAAAGAAAAAACATGAGACAACTTTACTTTTTTGAATGTGTTCAAAATTGGTGATAAGTCTGCCAACATTTACAGAGCACGAGGGGAAGGATCCATTTGTGATCGGACAGTACATCACTGGTTTCTGAAGTTACGCAGTCTTGAAGATCAATGTGGTAGAGGACATCCATCTGCAATTGACAATCAACATCCGAAAACACTAGTCAAACAAAACTCACGTCAAAGTGTCGGTGAAATGTCTCAGATAATGGGTGTCAGTATTTCAAAAATATCAGACCATCTTAAGACAATTTGCAATGTAAAGAAACTCGATAATTTTGAAGTGTGTTCGATGCTGCATATGCGAAATTCGAACGATCCATTATTTGATCGAATAATGATGAGAAATGGATCATTTATGGCAATCATAAACGATTATCTGAATGGTTTGCTTATGACGAAGGGCCCAAACACTTTCCAAGATCGAAATTGCAACAAATGAAGGTTAGGATGTCTATTTGGTGGTTCTCCATTGGTTTTCTCCATTACAGCTAGAGTATCACTGCCAAAATGTGATGCTAACAAACGCGGGTGAAATGCATATTCAATTTAACAAAATGCGACCGGCACTGGTTAATCGACGAGGGTAAAAACTCTTCCTTCATGACACTGCTCGGCCACATGTCACAGGATGACACTGCAAAAATTCATCGATTTGAGATACGAGACTTTGCTACGTGCACCATATTCCCCTGATCTCCTGCCCACTGACTACTACTTTTTCAAACATCACGAAAACCTTTTTAAGCCCAATGGCATTCCACTGCAAAGAGGATTCAGAAACTGCGTTTAAAGAATTGTTGGTCTCCAAGCCTTTAGAGTTTTAACTTAAAGACATAAATAACTTTGTAAATCGATAGCAGTAATATATAGATGTTCAGGTTTTCTATTTTGACTGACTTAGACACTGTTTAAATACATTAATTCAGGAATAAAAGTGGATTCCAAAATCGGATTCTATTTTTCGAACAATCTAATAAAAAGAAATAATTTGACTTTAGTTATGTTTAAGTATTTTTTTAAAAGTAATCTTTACATGTAATAAACACAAACGTTTACCTTACTTTTCACAGTGGTCGCAAATTCGATTGCTTCCAGGACTTTCTGAGAATGTTCAACTTTATATAAAATGGCGTAGTACTTGTGTACAACTTATGCATATCGCATTATTTACATTATTCGGACTATTGTGCTCATCTTTGTCACCATATTTATTACAACGTTTCGGCCGTTGTACGCTCCGGCTTTCTTCAGGAGGTCCTCAAGGACACATGGCACAGTGAATAAAGGCGTTAGTTAGATCCAGTGACAGGACCCAAAGAGTGTGAGTTCAATACCTGGTTAAGGCAGTGGGGAACTTTCAGAGGAAAATTAACAGGAGATACCCGACATCCATTAAACATGGCACGTGGAACTAGAACAGTTTACCCCAGTGAGCAAAATAAAGGGTTCAGTTCGACATTCCAACCACCTGAAGAAGGCCGGAGCGTACAACGGCCGAAACGTTGTAATAAATATGGCGACAACGATGAGGACAATAGTCCGAATAATGTAAATAATGTACAAAATACCTCATCTTAGAAATATAGACAGATACTTATGCATATCATTTGGTATACTGATATACTGAAAATGATATCTAGATTATTTATAATACCTAATACGATGTAAATACTATGTAACGAGTTGTTATACATGAACGACAAATTTGAGCGGGAAATCAACACATGAACAAAGGCAAAAAGGTATTTGTATAAAAATAAGTCAATTATATACCAGGTGTAACAGCTAAATTGGCAACCCCACAAAATGTTTAATATCTAAAAAAAAAAAAACAAAAAAAAAAAACACTAAACTAATTGACTTTCTTTTTTCGGGGTTTTCAGATAAGACATTTAGCCATCTTGACACCATTTGTCGAAAGAATCACTAAAAACCCTTTAGGTTATTCAGCTAGAAAGAGAACGGGTTAAGATCGTTTGTGCCAGACCTACAGTCTTTCCAAATGAGCAATGATGAGAGGAAAAGATCATTCAGACCTTCAGTAAAGGTACCAACATTCATACTCTGACTTCCATCCTCAAAATCCATTCAAGATCCATCATGATAACGGTGAATAAGTTTAAAAAAGAGGGAACATTAGAGAGGAAAACTGGATCAAGAGGTCACAACAGGGAGAGGGATCATCATTTCAACTTAGAGCTAAAAAGATCAATCCATAAGATGTTTGACACAGCTTAGAAAGTCCAACGAGCAGGGAAAAAAGACTTGAAAATGAAATCGTACGTGAACCTGTGAAGCACCTTGTTACTACAGGACAGAAACTTAGAATGTTAGAGAGGGCTAATATCATCTTGAATAAGTTGGAAAATGATCCGGAAATTATATAAGTTGTAGCCTCTGGTTTTTAACGAACTCCTACTAGGGTTTTGGAGAAAGACCCCACAACCATATATATTCTGAACCTACATTACCCAGGGTACTTGAATAAGTATATATTTTGATCAAAGGGGGATCCGAGGATGGGAGGAAGATCCTCCCCACTCAATCTTTTTACCCTTAATATAAATTAAGCTTAAATTTGAACAAGGGAATAACTCCTATTCAAAATATAAAAGGAGAAAGCCAGAAGATCGAGGTCGCATCGGCAAGATCATTTTGATCAAAGGAAAATTTTGCTGTTACACCTGATATGTATGCCATTAGCAAGAACAATGAATGGAGAAAATTCTAATGTAAAAGCATTTGTGTATATCAGGTGATCATTATCAATCCCATGGTCCGGATGTTGTCGAAGGGTCTCTGCGTAGTTGAGCACCACTTTCGATATGTTTCAGGTGTATGACAGTGTTCGAGTCTATGTGAAGGATCTTTCAGCCCGCTCATCCTCTGCAGCTCTAAGCCAGGTTTGACCTTTTACTATCCGCTCCCAAATCTGCCATTCATTTACACAAGTTCATCCAGGAGGTTACTCGATGTTTCCTTCTGCCTTTCATGCCTTCAATATATCCTGTGAGTGACAAATTCTCTGATCCATCTTTCCTCATTATGTGTCCTAGAAATTTCAATTGTCACTTTCTGATTCTAAGTCCAAGTGTCCTTTTTGTTCCCATTTTCCTTGAAACTTATTCGTTGCTCTTATATTCTGTCCATAGTATTCTCAGCATCATTCGATAGAACCACATCTCTGTCGCTTTCTTTTTCAACATTCACTGACATATAAGAGGAATGATATTTCTTAAAAATTATACATTTTTCTTTTTTAACAAAAAATTATAATTTTCTGTTTCTTATGCATCTTTCGCTTTTCAGCTGCGTCTTCAGATTTCTGTGTTACGTTTGTTAAAATACTTCAAAGATATTCAAATTTTTACACTTGCTTCATTAATGGCGTCTCCAATTCATAGCTGTGTAGAAAGAAGACCGACCTTGAATATAGACTCTTCTATTCATTATGAGAGGAACAACATCTCATAGGACCATGGGTCGCAAAGTGTGTCGCACGCATTACTGCACTGACTACATTATTCGTTATTATTATATTATTAATCCATGTAATTAGACAGTTTCTTCACTCCTCTTTTGTTCCAGTATTTTTGTTGTAATGTTATTAACCAGAACTACAAGCTGATACGAACATTATAACAGTGGTGACAGGGGTTCGAAACTTACGTTTGCAAAAAAAAAAAAAAATACTGACGTTATAAGGATTTTTGAAATCCCGTCACTCAAGGATTTAATAAACGCACAATATGGACGACTTAAGAATCGTAGAACAACAGTAACAACAATGAACACGACAAATACTGTCCTAATACTGCATTGAGGATGTCACAAGTGGAACTAAAGTTTGCCAGAAAAATTAAATCGGTGTTTGAAAATTTACTATTTGGAAGAAAAATAAAAAGTTTGCATGGTACAAAACTATAAAAAGCTGGAGATAAGATTTTCTTCATGTCTTACGAGGCAGAAAAGGAAAGTTGGGAAGATGGTGAAATAGTAAATCACATTGGCAGGATGGTGGATACGGTACAGGTTCGAAATTGACAACATAAAAGGCATTTAAATCAATTAAAACCAAGATATGCCGAAGAAATGAAAAAAACAAAAACAAAACAAAACAACAACAAAGGGATTTTACTATGGAAGTGTTCTACGATACTCTTGATTTGCCAACTCCAGTTATAACTACTCAAAAACACCGTGTTAGTAAAAGAAACCCAAGGGAAGTTTTGGAAGTGAAACCCCCAAAAAGAAAATACGTATTAAAAAGAGAATGCGTATCTTAAAAAAGGTTGTATAGAAAGACAACTAACCTTCGCTACACTAAATTGTTGAACATAGAAACTTCCATTCATTATGAGAGGAACGTCAGCTCATAAGGCCATGGGTCGCAAAGTTGTATGCATTGCTGCACTAACTACAGTATTTGCTATTATTGTATTAATAATCCATATGATTAAACAGTTTCTTCACTAGTCTTTCGTTCCAGTGTTTTCCTTGGAATATTATTAATCAGAACTTCGGGCTTATAGGAGCATTATAACAATAGTTCGCATATTGGGCACTCACTTTTGGTAATTCTGTCTTCTTACAATTGATGGTTAGTTCTTTCTATAATAATGAGGGAGAATAATGAAAATAAATTTGTTTGGTCGATTAATTTGCTTCTTTTTTTTTTACAGCTTATCAACCCTTTGTGAGTTATTTAAAGCCGAAATATATTTCAAATTACGTATAAGAAGAATTCTTGTTTTTTGCATAAACATTTATTTGAGAATAACATTATTTTTTTTTCAGATATAAGTGCTACTATTTAACCTATAGCCCGGAGGAAGAGATGAATTCATACTTTTCCGAAGAGTATTTACACGTAAGTGAATGTAAAGAACCCGACTGGAATTTGAACTCGACTTTCCGAGTTTTCATTCAGAGTCGCATCAAAAGGGATAAATACATTTGAAAAACCTTGAAAAACAAACAAACGATGTTCAATGACACTTATTGTGGCACGTGTATGTCTTGTTAATCAAAATTAAGAAGTATACAACAGGTTAATGCTTTCACGAAAGTGAAACAGATTCGGCAGAAGGGCTCTACGTGATAAAATGCAGCTACACAGATGGAATGCAAGGTGATAAGAATTCTCTTAAAAAAAAAAAAAAAAAAAAGTAAAAAAGAAGACTTACTCCAAGTTTTTAAGCAGCCCTGACGGTGGGGCAAGAGGGCAGGTAAGAGGTAACCAGAGATTAAATGCTTATGTAAACAAGATACATTGGATGGAAGATAGGGGCGGTGAACAGATGATGATGATAGAGAGAGAGAGAGACGAGTAAACAAGTTGATAAGGGCAATTCTATGAAGTGGAACCTATGTATTTGATCTTACTCGTCAAAAGAAAAAAATAGAATAAAATAAAATAAAAGCAAATAATCTAAGAGGAAGAAAGTTGAAGGCAATAATTATAATAATAATAATAATAATAAACCGCCCAAACAAACAGCATCATTAAGGTAATTCTTCCTAGAGCAATAGAAAGTGACAAGATACAATTTTGTGTGTTCTGACTGATGCCAATTCTGAACATTTGCCAAAAAACTGTTTTGAAATAAACATGGCATTTCCTTGCTTACTTTCCAAACTCAGGATATATACGTATATATATATATATATATATATATATATATATATATATATATATATATATTGCAATCGTCTATTTTTAAAAAAATAACTGTTGTGACCAAATAAATGGTTAAGAAATAACAAAACAAGAATTTGCAGATAAATCGTGTATTGAACAGTAAATATTAGGCTGGTGCAAAAATAATGACGTAATAATGGCGTTTTTTGACGTTACGTCAAAAAACGACATTATTACGTCATTATTTTTGCACCAACCTAATAAAAGAGTGTTATACGATTTGGGAGTGTGTGTCGGTTGACCAGCGTTCATTATCACTGTTAATATTTAACAACCCCCACAAGGGATGTATGTGACACAAGGCCGAGTTTAACTTGGGTTATCCGAGCCCGTAGGCTCGGCCAAAAATATTCCCTTAGAACCCGTATAAACCGGTTTCTGGGTCTGTCTACCTCCCCGGACTAAACTTTGCTTTTCGGCTATGCCTCGTCCGGGTTCCTCTCTTCTCAAAGTCTATCGCTGTTCACCCGAGGCTTACTTTCCTACTAATTTTATAGTAAATGGAAGTGTGCACAATAGCCTCATTAGAGACACCACAACACCCCTCTTTCCAGTCTGTCATTTTTTTTTTATAATTACCACACAATACTTTATTCAAACAAAAAAAAAGTCATCAACAACCACTTTGAAAAAAGCTGTATACAGGAATTATGTTCAGAAAATTTTTTTTTTCTTTTTTGGATTTACGACACGCATTTCACGTGTTAACAATAGTCTCTATTCATTATTCCTAAATAATGAAAAAAATTGGATAAGTTTTACTGGTAAATTAAAATGTTAATAATTTCCAATAATCCAATGTGTATTGTGCTTTTCTGGTAATTCAAAGTTCATAAGTGAGGAGATGGGTTTTTTACTCATTCTTTTCCTTTTTCTGTAGTTATGGCATGAAATGAAAGATGCTCAATATCTTTTCCTTTTCGGGTTAACTTCTAAAGGTTCCGTAAATTTCCTTTTTCTTTTGGGCCTTCTGAGCTCTAGCACTGATTGCGATATTGGAACCTCAAACGTGTCAAAGACGACGTCCAGGATCCCTGTCGACTACTCCTTCATACCGTCTTCTGATTTGGTTTACATGAAGTTTATGTATAAATTTCAGTCTCTGAACCAGGTAAATCATGTTACCAATTTGTCTATTATACCTATCTCCCAGCGAGCTTTGTTATTACCAAATACATGAAGATAAACCTCTTCACCGATCTTAAAGCGCTTTTTAAGCACTTTTGTTTAATTCGGAATGAATTTATCAAATACTGATTTTATTTTCCTGGCAAACATGACCTCCGCTGGCGTCTTGACAGATGGAACACTACTATTAGGAGTTACCCAATAGATCTGCAAAAACTGTTGTATAGCCGTATCGGTGGAAGTACTTCTCGCCTTCCTCAGTACTCTCTTAAAAGTATCCACAAAACGCTCTGTCTGTTCTTTGGTGATATGGCGCCGTGGTAACATGTTTGATCAGCAATGACTGACAAAAATCTTTAAATTCACAAGATGTAAACTGTGTGCCATTGTCTGTTACAATACAGTCAACGACTCCGAAACGAGTAAATAGCTCGTGTAAAAATTTGACTGTCACTTCCGCGGTTGGCTTCTTGCATTTCAATACCTCTGGTCACTTAAAATGACTGTTAACTATTACGAGGTAGTAAAAACCATCAAGTGGTCCAGAATAATCAATATGTATCCGCGACCACCGACGGTCGGTTTTAAGCCCGGGATTGAATTTTATCGGGTGTGCTTTAGCAGCCAAAGCACAACCTTTGCACAATCTTACCGTGTTTTCAATATCCCTGTCCATGTTGGTCCAGTAGATGTAACTCCTCATCAGACTCTTCATCCTTGAAGTTCCCGGATGACCAACATGGAATTCTTTTAGTGTTCTATTCTGAATTGTAGATGGGATTACTACTCTCTCTCCGTACATTAATATGTCGTGACAGAGTGAGTAAAATTCTGAAATACTCTGGTCTTTGCTTTTTAATTTGTCCTTTATTTCTTTTATGAAGTCATCCTCGGACACTTTGTCTATTATTTCGTTGATTGTTATTGGAAGCTCTCTGACAGTACTGCACAAGGTACTTTTTACATCGACCTCTGTTCTTTTGGCAGCAATGACTGTGTTTTCCAGAGGTTCAGCATATTTAAGTATCAATCTCGATAACCCGTCTGCATGACAGATTTTAGCGGATGGGAGAAACTCCATTTTGTAATTATAATTGAGGAGAATGGTTCCCCATCTTTGCAGTCTATTAGCAGTATGTGTTGGCGGACCCTTTTTTTATCTAAAGATAGTAAGGAGCGGACGATGGTCTGTCTGCAATACAAAGTACCTTTCATGAATAAATCTATGGAATTTAGTTACTGCAAAAATGATTCCTAAGGCTTCCTTTTCTATTTGTGAGTAACCCCTTTCAGCTGGTAATAGCGTCCTAGATCGATGGTCAATTGGCTTTACCGATCCATCCTTTAGCTTAAGTAAAATATACGCCCCGATACCGTAAGAGCTAGCATCGCTGGCTACAATGATGTCATGGTTTGGCTCGTAATGAGTCAGGGAGCAGATCTGATGCAAGGAGTTCCTTTATTTTCTCAAATGCTTCCTGGCATTCGCTTGTTCATTCCCACTCTTCGTCTTTTCTCAATAATTCATTAAGTGGGGCTCTCAAACTGTGCATTCTTGGAACAAAAACGTTATAATTGGCAAGACCTAAAAAACTTTGAAGAGCCGACACATTTTCTGGTGCTGGTATATTCTTTATTGCCGTTGCCCTATTTGGGTCAGGATGTCTTCTGTCTTTGTCAATTATTTGTCCCAAGTACTTGATCCTCTCTAAGAAAAACTCACACTTCGCGTCCTTTAGTTTGAATACGTAATCCTGGATTCTCCTGAACGGCTGCCAAACATGCGATTTGTGTTCCTCGACGCTCTCACTTTTCATTAGTACATCGAGATAGGCCACCGACAAAAACCAGACCATATAACATCGTGTTCATGACCTGTTGAAAAATGGAAGGGGCGACTTTAACCCTGAACGGAAGTCTTAAAAATTTGTATAAACCCTTGTGGGTGTTTATGCAAAGGAACTTTGAGCATTCCTTGTCCACGAGTATTTGTAGATAAGCGTCACTTAAGTCAATCTCAGAGAAAAATTTTCCTCTACCGAGCTTAGCGAATATCTCCTCCAGACTTGGAAGAGGATAATGGTGATCCTTTATGGCGCTGTTCAGCTCCCTAGAGAAACCGACACATACACGAATTTCTTTTCTCTTCTTTTTAATATAAACTGTGGGAGATGCACATTCGCTGTATACAACCTTTGTCAGAACTCCCATTTCCTCAAGTCGATTCAACTCTTCGTCAATTTGATTTAACGAGGCAAATGGAACGTTACGTTTTTTCTTAAAAACCGGGTTTACGTCTGGCTTTAACTCAAACTTAGCAGACATTTTTGTGCATTTTCCTAGTCCTCCACTGAAAACGTCGGGAATTTTTTTTAAGTTCAACTTTCAACTTTTCTGCTTTTTGACATAATGAGTTAATCGGCATATCCCAAAGTTGAAACTGTTCTAACCAATCAGACCCGAACTGATTACTCGTATTCTTCATAATATACGCCTTAAGTTTTAACGTTTTACCTTTGAATAATGCGTTCTTTATAAGTTCGCCCATAAACTTAATAGTGTCGCCAGTTATTCCTTTAGCTATTCGGTTCGTTCTTAAAAAAGTCGGCTTACCCAATTTTTCTAGGTTTGATAATTAATTATGGTTAAGGCTGAACCAGAATCAAGCTGTAGCCTTATATTTTTGTTAAATATTTATACTTCAACATATTTCCTGATGTTACAACTTTCTTGTTCCTCAGACTTGGTAATTTTTACAAAACTTTTTTTTTGTTTCGCTCTTAACCCTGCAGTGGAAACTTTTGTTTCCCAATTTATCGCAATTAAAACAATTTATATCTTTAAAAGGACAATCTCTATACCAATGTAATTGACCACACCCGAAACATGATCTTGACGGCAAAGTAACTTTAATAAGGTTTTGGTTGGCTCTTTTTAATTTTGGCGTATTTTTTTAAATGTGAGCCACGCAATTCTGTTCGATGTCTTTCGAATCTACTCTGACGCTCACGAAACGTTGGCAATCTTCGGCAACTTGCTGTAAAGTAACGTCGGCCTCGTTTCCAAGCTTGTTGAGCATCCTACAATGTATTTTGGCGTCTTTCGCTGAAATCAAACCCTGGACGAAAATCAGGGATTTAAAATTATTGGCGCTTAACTCTGTCAATTTGAAATCATCGCAATGTTTATTGACTACACTCGCGAAAGTAGTATAATCTTTGTCTTCTTTGTGGGTGAAATTAATGCATTTCCAACGCTTGTGGAACAGTGACGTTTTTAGATTGAAGAGTTCTGTTAATGATTGAACCGCCTCTTTAAATTTCAAGTCGCTGGTTTTCTTAGGCAAAATATAGTTAACGAACTTCTGCTGTGTCTGATTTCCTGAGGAGTAGGCAAAACTTTTTATGGTCAGCCCAATTTGCACAATCCGTATTGTATAAGTCCTCGTAACGTTTAAAGTACGAAGAGAACTTAATTTCTTTTTCATATGTTTACGTAGAGTTTTCAATAGCACTCCATTCTCCATATAACATTTTGAGGGAACGCGTTTTCGATGTCCTCATTTTGGCTTTTGTTAGATAAGTGCCTTTACTCATTCTATGTTTGAAGGAGCATTTCCTCAAGCTTCTGTTGTCTAACCAAAATTTATATATGCAGTTTTTTTTTTTTTTTTTCTTGTCCATTTGGCAAACGCAATTCTGTTTGTTCTCGTTGGAATTTCTCTTGTCTTTCTTTGTATTTTTGCTCCAACAGCAAATGTTGTTTCTGTTGTTGTTTTGCTTGTTCTTGTTGGCGTTTTGCTTGTCTTTCTTGAAATCTGTGTTCCAACAGTAGCTGTTGTTCCTGTTGGTGTCTTAATAACTCAAGCATTGCACTTTTTAATTCGTCCCTTTTACCGCGGTGGTACGAAAAACTTAAGAAATGAGGGGAGAAAAACTTTTTTTTTTCACTTAAGCCAACAATAATAAGTCTATTTGAACTGAACAATTCTTTTTCAGAAAAATTTAAAAGCGAGAGGGGGGGGTAAATTTTTACTTTACTCTATTAGTGAAAACAATAAGACTATTTGACTTATACAGTTCTTTTACTCTCTTGGAAGAGGAAAAAAATAACAAGGTTCACCAACCTTCTTCCCAACCATTGAATTGAACTTGTAGAAATCGTATTATTTTGCGGAGTTTCGTTTTTTTACACTGACAGTGTTGCAATTAACACTGGATATGCTTTTGCCATAAAGTTTGTGCAGCATGCCTTTTATCACCAGTGTTGTAGACACTGGCAAAAAAAAAAAAAAAAAAAGTCCGTTTCTTCGGACCCTTCGTCGCTAAGATGTGACCAAGTAAATGGTTAAGAAATAACAAAACAAGGGGTTGCAGATAAATAGTGTATTGAACAGTAAATACAACAGAAGAGTATTACACGATTTGGGATTGTGTGTCGGTTGACCAGCGTTCAGTCTATATCACTGTTGATATTTAATAGCACCCCCCTACGAGGGTAGATGTGGCACAAGGCCGAGTTTAATGTGGGTCATCCTAATGACAAAAAATCCCCATAGAACCAGCATAAACGGGTTCGGGTCTGTCTACCGCTCCGGGCGGAACTCTGCCCTTCGGCATAGCCTCGTCCGGCTTCATCTCTGCCCAAGGCAGAGAGTTCGACAGGAGCTGCGAACAGTCACAGCCTCGGTAGAACAGTCTATATCACTGTTAGTGTTGATATTTAACAGCCCCCCACCCCCGAGGGATGTGTGTGGAACAAGGCCGAGATTACCCTGGGTTCTCCAAGTCCGTATGATCGGCCAGAAATATTCCCGCATAAACGGTTCCGGGTCAGTCTACAACCCCGGGCGAAACTTTGCTCTTCGGTAAAGCCTCGTCATGGTTCCTCTCTGCCAAAAACAGAGTTCGACAGCTGAGCAGTTTAGATCACTGTTAATATTTAACAGCCCCCCCCCCCCAACACACACACACACACACACGGGGGATGTATATGGAACAAGGCCGAGTTTACCGTGGGTTCTCCGGGTCTGTAGGCTCGGCCAAAAATATTCCCTTAGAGCCGCATAAACGGATTCAGTGTCTCCCTACATCCCCGGACGAAACTTTCTCCTTCGGCACAGCTTCGTCCGGGTTCCTCTCTGCTCAAGGCAGAGAGTTTGACAGTAATGAACAGTCTAGAGCACTGTCCCTCCGAGGCTTACTCTCCTGCTAATTTTAGAGTAAGTGGAAGAGTCCATAACAGACTCATTAGAGGGGGGGGGACACCACATCAATAACAAAGCACCTATCAGATATGAATTATTTCAAGATCGTGTAGAGGAATTACAAATTTACATTCATACTTCTTTTTATCTGACCACCAATAGGTCTAATGTTATTCTTTTTGCCTGTCTACCCATATGCTACAATTTTTTTTTCATATATATTTTTGCACATTTAAATACAAGTGAGTATTTTGCATGTTTTTTTTAGGGAGGAGGGGGGCTATAATTTTCTGCAGTTCAAGGTTTATTTCTCTTGTACTAACGACGCCAGGTGATAACAATGGCGGAAATTTGATGTTTACAAGACCTGGTGGCGAAGACTCTGGGATAGCGATTACAACAATAATAATTGAAAAAATATATTTAAAAGATTCACATATAAAGACCAGATTCTAAAGACTTAAAAAAATATCGATT
Organism: Acanthosepion lycidas; assembly: GCA_963932145.1. Taxonomy (NCBI): domain Eukaryota; kingdom Metazoa; phylum Mollusca; class Cephalopoda; order Sepiida; family Sepiidae; genus Acanthosepion; species Acanthosepion lycidas. The sequence continues at coordinate 30,366,334 of OZ010573.1, forward strand.
TCATAAGTGTCATTATTTTTTACGACACGGGTAAACTAGTTTTATAGGAAACAAGAAGTTGTTGTTGTTGTTTTACATTTGGTGTTCTCCAGGCATTACTGACGAAATTTGCCTCGTTTTGAGTTATATGGAATTTTTTTAACGTTTTAAAAATGAATTCCATCTTATTCTTCTGCACTGAGAAGAAAACACATACGGTATTTACTGTCCCCCCCCCCACTAGGACGAGATGTGACACAAGGTCTGTTTTTAGGTGGGGAACCGAGCGCGTACGCCCGAGACAGGAACAGAAATTTCCCTCAGCCTCCGCAACCGTCGGTTGCGCTGGCCGCGGTGCGAGCACCAATCCCTCCCTCTAGTGCAATGGAGGGCGCGGCCTCGGACAGCTGTTCCCGAGGACTGGGCATTATTATTATTTTCCTCAGTTGCCCCTCTATCCTTTGACAGAGAAGCCCCTGAGCGCGCACTGCCCAAAGACAGAGACGCAAATGAGAGGTGATAAGGAATGTTTTAGAAACTACTTGAAAGAGTAATTTACACAAGAAAACACACGCACACACACAATAGGTTTTTCATACTGCTGGTACAATGATTGATTGATTGATTGGTTGGTTTATTTGTTTTATGGTGTAGTAACCCTTACATTATTTACATTATTCGGACTGTTATCCTCATCTTCATTGACATACAACGTTTCGGCCGTTGTACGCTCCGGGCTTCTTCAGATGATTAAAAGTAAGTGAAGAAATGATCAACGAATAAGGATCTGAATAGTTGTGATGATAAACAACTTGAATTAAGATGAAAGAATTATTTTAAAGGCCATGTCCCTTCAGCACAAAGGAAATCATAGCTCTCTACAGGTTCCTTTTCTTTATTATCAGTAAATTGCAATGACTTCTTGGGAAAGAGAGTGGAATAGTTTCCCATTGCTTTCTTTATGGTTTTGAACTCAGGATTGTATTTCTATGAGACTCTGGTTGTCACCCCAAGTCTAAAAAGCCGAGTTTACCGCATAACTAGGAAAAAAATGAATAAATTCATGCCTTTCACAAGCTCGTAAGTGTGAAAGTGAATTCAGCAGATGAGGCTGGAAATTGAACTCTATTTGCCAATTACACTTTTGTGTAGATAACATTTTTTAGTATTTATTAGGTTGGTGCAAAAATAATGACGTTTTTTTGACGTTAAAAAATACGTCAAAAAACGTCATTATTTTTGCACCAACCTAATATTAAAAAAATATAAGGGAGTGGTTTCCCATGGTTTTAAATTCAGAGTTGTCCATCTCTTAAACTTTATCTAATAAAAATACAACACTAATAATTAAATCAAAATAACATTACACCTATTAATACAACAAGAATATACAAAAACAATAATACCAAAAATTTTGGTGAATGATCTGGGTTAAAAATTAAGATTGAGTTTACATAGTTGGATTAGATTTTTCTGTAACTGTTGATTCTTGTAGCCCAAATGGTAGAGCAGCTGTCATTCATTTACATGCTACATGAGATAAAAAGAATGAGAATTCAAGTCTGAGGAATTGTGATGATAAGCAAAGAAAGTTAAGTAAAAATTAATATTGCTGGATACAGGTGGTTAAATTAACTGCAAATGTTTACATAGACAAATTATCAATGAAACTTGTTATTTTTATCTTATGCATACACAAATTTTATCCATCAAAAATGACATCATTATGTATGAACTGGCATTTCTGTCTTGAAAGAAATGCCAGTTTATACATAAATAATAATATCATTTTTGGTGGATAAAATTTGTGTCTACACACAATTATTATATATTTTTAATGATATTTTTATTTAAAACTATTTTACATTGTGACACGGAAATTTTTATGTTTCGGGACTTAAAATTTTTTTATCCCATCATCAGGCAATATTCAGTAACTTTTGATGAAAATGATTTACTTTTGAAAACAGAAAACAATATGTTTGCTTATTAAAGAGTTGAGGGGGAACCTGATTTTAAAATCTTATGCTCTACATTGTATTGAGCACTTTTTTTTTTTTAAAGTAAATGCTAAAGAACAGTGGATTCTAAATCTGCTTGTTCTTTCTCTCTATATATATATATATATTTCTGAGATGAGGTATTATGTACATTATTCAGACTATTGTCCTCATCTTTGTCACCATATTTATTACAACATTTACCCCAGTGAGTGAAATAAAGGGTTCAGTTCAACATTCCAACCACCTGAAGAAGGCCGGCGTGTACAATGGCTGAAACGTTGTAATAAATATGGTGACAAAGATGAGGACAATAGTCCAAATAATGTGTGTGTGTGTGTGTGTATATATATATATATATATATATATATATATATATTCTGTTTATATATGTTTTTTTTATGGATACACTTACATGACTAAATGCTCCATTTTTTTTAATTAAACAATATTAATTACATTTACCAACCTGAAAGTTTGAGAAATTTTGTAGAAAATATGTGTTATGGTCCGGTTCCTTGTACCACGGTGACAGTCAAAGGTAGAATCAATAAAGAAGAACTCGAAGGCGGATATGGAATAACACAGATATATTACAAACAGGAATATATACAGAGAAGTAGAAAAGTGTTAGTATGAACAATCAGGTTTAGTAGTAATTATTTGAACGTGACTATGTTTTGGACTGCCTCTGACTCGACTGACTGACAGACTCCTGACGGGCTTCACTCCAGACTTCAGGCTGAACTCCCTGCTTCCTCTTGAGGTGCAGTATTTATTATGTATGGAATAGTCCATTATGTTATTATGGGTAAGGTCCCATAACAATATGTATCCTCCAATAAGTGTAATTAATACTGTTTAATTAAAAACAGACCATTTACTCAAATAAGTGTATCCATAAAAAATGTATAAACAGAAAATATATTAAAATATTTTTTGAATTTAATCCATTTCATATAATATGTTGTCATGGTCTGCATTAGGATACAATTTCAGAGCAGATATTATAGACATGATATAAATTATCTGACAGCTATGACTGGGTTCTGCTTGTGTGCCATGGTGCAGAGTTCTGTTGCCAGAAACAGGGTCTTCCAGCAGCCACCCTTTTGACTTAGGCAGCACTACCTCAACAAGGCACTTGATGTAGGCCTCTATGTTGAGTCTGAGGCCCCATGGAAAGATGAATGGAAGCATAACATTGCTATCAATAGCGATCACTTCAAAGACCTTTGTAATCACCATTAGACTCATCCAACTCTTTTCGAATCCTTTGCACTGTCCCCAGATTGACACCCAAATACTCTGAAATGTTTATATTGGAGCTTTTGGTGTGAATATGAAGCAGTACAGCATGTTATTTCCAAATATCTGGCAGAGTGAATTGCATTATGGTGCCCAACTGACCCCACTATACTGTGCAGTTGGCATAAATCAAAAAACAAACAACATGCATGCATGAAATTAAAAATATAAAATGGAAACAATTTACACATTGCACCATATATATATATATGGAGAGAGAGATGCATAATTACACAAATAGGTGCCAAGAAAGTCTTAGCCAATCCACTTCTCAAAATTTAACCAAATTACTAAACATCAGGATTTTTTTTAGGATTTTTGATTGGGCTGAGAACTTTTCAGTCCCTCTTTATACATTGGGTTTTATGCATTGAGAAACAAAATGAAACATTCTTCTAACTTTTGTAAAAGTTAGAGTCAGAGCAAAGTATATAAATAATTTGTAGCAGTTTGAAAAGCAAGAGAGTGAAGCAAATTCTTTTCCTGTTTGCTATTCCTGAGCCAGCGCATGGATAAAGATAATCCCCTTTTCATCTTATCGCCCATCCAATACACCCTGCCTGGCTGTTATGAGCAGAAAGTAAACACAGAAAGAAATGAGGTTAGGGTGTATAAGCAGAGATTATGGAAATGCGATACCTGAGCCGCGCTCTGTCCTGATAAGTGCTTTCTAAGCCAATCTGAGCTTGCAAATTCAACAATCTTTTGTCATTATTTCTCAGCATCTAAGCACGAGGTCATCTTATAGAAATGGAACCAAGAGATTTTAGGATTGTCAGACAGGTATTGTGGGGCTGAGAAAAGTGCTTCTGAATGTACTTTTTGTGCTTTAGTCATTTATTTTTCTAGTAGAATTGTCTGATTGTTGAACAAGCAAAGTGTAAGGAGTCAAGAATAAATGCAATAGATTTGTAAAATTAGTCACTTCACTGTTTTGTAATGGTGACTAAACCAGGGTCCCATAAAACAGATTTGATGCTTTTTTAAGCTAAGTTTACAAAAAAAGCTATAAAGTTATTAAGTTGGTAAATTTGTTTATTACTAGAGAAACACAATTTTTTTATTTTTTAATCAATTCACTCCAAGCAAGGCAATAATGCCACTAAGATGCAAGGAGCTACTGGAAGTGAAAGAGGAGAAAAAGACTTTAAAAGGAACTGGAAATCCAATAATAATATAAATTTCAGAGTTTAGCAGAGACATTAGAAGTTTAGAGTTGAAGGAGAATTTAGAAGGAATCAGAAACCCAATCCTAAACGGAAAACAAGGGATAAAACTACTCCTGTTCAAAAGACCATGAAGGAGTGTGGACCTATCTACTCCTATAGCAAATCAACTGACAATGTTTACTTTTTGCTTTTCATATTTCTCATGATCCTTTACATGGTGCCTTGCGAGACAATATAAAAGTGGCAAAAATGCTCAAAATTTTATTAACACTTACAGTGGATATCTGAACCCCTTACAAGGGGCATTTCTAACATCAAGAGACTATTCCTAATATCAAGAGGATATCTGAACCCTTACAAGGGGCATTTCTAACATCAAGAGACTATTCCTAATATCAAGAGGATATCTGAACCCTTACAAGGGGCATTTCTAACATCAAGAGACTATTCCTAATATCAAGAGGATATCTGAACCCTTACAAGGGGCATTTCTAACATCAAGAGACTATTCCTAATATCAAGAGGATATCTGAACCCTTACAAGAGGCATTTCTAACATCAAGAGACTATTCCTAATATCAAGAGGATATCTGAACCCTTACAAGGGGCATTTCTAACATCAAGAGACTATTCCTAATATCAAGAGGATATCTGAACCCTTACAAGGGGCATTTCTAACATCAAGAGACTATTCCTAATATCAAGAGGATATCTGAACCCTTACAAGGGGCATTTCTAACATCAAGAGACTATTCCTAATATCAAGAGGATATCTGAACCCTTACAAGAGGCATTTCTAACATCAAGAGACTATTCCTAATATCAAGAGGATATCTGAACCCTTACAAGGGGCATTTCTAACATCAAGAGACTATTCCTAATATCAAGAGGATATCTGAACCCTTACAAGAGGCATTTCTAACATCAAGAGACTATTCCTAATATCAAGAGGATATCTGAACCCTTACAAGGGGCATTTCTAACATCAAGAGACTATTCCTAATATCAAGAGGATATCTGAACCCTTACAAGGGGCATTTCTAACATCAAGAGACTATTCCTAATATCAAGAGGATATCTGAACCCTTACAAGGGGCATTTCTAACATCAAGAGACTATTCCTAATATCAAGAGGATATCTGAACCCTTACAAGAGGCATTTCTAACATCAAGAGACTATTCCTAATATCAAGAGGATATCTGAACCCTTACAAGGGGCATTTCTAACATCAAGAGACTATTCCTAATATCAAGAGGATATCTGAACCCTTACAAGGGGCATTTCTAACATCAAGAGACTATTCCTAATATCAAGAGGATATCTGAACCCTTACAAGGGGCATTTCTAACATCAAGAGACTATTCCTAATATCAAGAGGATATCTGAACCCTTACAAGAGGCATTTCTAACATCAAGAGACTATTCCTAATATCAAGAGGATATCTGAACCCTTACAAGGGGCATTTCTAACATCAAGAGACTATTCCTAATATCAAGAGGATATCTGAACCCTTACAAGGGGCATTTCTAACATCAAGAGACTATTCCTAATATCAAGAGGATATCTGAACCCTTACAAGGGGCATTTCTAACATCAAGAGACTATTCCTAATATCAAGAGGATATCTGAACCCTTACAAGAGGCATTTCTAACATCAAGAGACTATTCCTAATATCAAGAGGATATCTGAACCCTTACAAGGGGCATTTCTAACATCAAGAGACTATTCCTAATATCAAGAGGATATCTGAACCCTTACAAGAGGCATTTCTAACATCAAGAGACTATTCCTAATATCAAGAGGATATCTGAACCCTTACAAGGGGCATTTCTAACATCAAGAGACTATTCCTAATATCAAGAGGATATCTGAACCCTTACAAGGGGCATTTCTAACATCAAGAGACTATTCCTAATATCAAGAGGATATCTGAACCCTTACAAGGGGCATTTCTAACATCAAGAGACTATTCCTAATATCAAGAGGATATCTGAACCCTTACAAGAGGCATTTCTAACATCAAGAGACTATTCCTAATATCAAGAGGATATCTGAACCCTTACAAGGGGCATTTCTAACATCAAGAGACTATTCCTAATATCAAGAGGATATCTGAACCCTTACAAGGGGCATTTCTAACATCAAGAGACTATTCCTAATATCAAGAGGATATCTGAACCCTTACAAGGGGCATTTCTAACATCAAGAGACTATTCCTAATATCAAGAGGATATCTGAACCCTTACAAGGGGCATTTCTAACATCAAGAGACTATTCCTAATATCAAGAGGATATCTGAACCCTTACAAGGGGCATTTCTAACATCAAGAGACTATTCCTAATATCAAGAGGATATCTGAACCCTTACAAGGGGCATTTCTAACATCAAGAGACTATTCCTAATATCAAGAGGATATCTGAACCCTTACAAGGGGCATTTCTAACATCAAGAGACTATTCCTAATATCAAGAGGATATCTGAACCCTTACAAGGGGCATTTCTAACATCAAGAGACTATTCCTAATATCAAGAGGATATCTGAACCCTTACAAGAGGCATTTCTAACATCAAGAGACTATTCCTAATATCAAGAGGATATCTGAACCCTTACAAGGGGCATTTCTAACATCAAGAGACTATTCCTAATATCAAGAGGATATCTGAACCCTTACAAGAGGCATTTCTAACATCAAGAGACTATTCCTAATATCAAGAGGATATCTGAACCCTTACAAGGGGCATTTCTAACATCAAGAGACTATTCCTAATATCAAGAGGATATCTGAACCCTTACAAGAGGCATTTCTAACATCAAGAGACTATTCCTAATATCAAGAGGATATCTGAACCCTTACAAGGGGCATTTCTAACATCAAGAGACTATTCCTAATATCAAGAGGATATCTGAACCCTTACAAGGGGCATTTCTAACATCAAGAGACTATTCCTAATATCAAGAGGATATCTGAACCCTTACAAGGGGCATTTCTAACATCAAGAGACTATTCCTAATATCAAGAGGATATCTGAACCCTTACAAGAGGCATTTCTAACATCAAGAGACTATTCCTAATATCAAGAGGATATCTGAACCCTTACAAGGGGCATTTCTAACATCAAGAGACTATTCCTAATATCAAGAGGATATCTGAACCCTTACAAGGGGCATTTCTAACATCAAGAGACTATTCCTAATATCAAGAGGATATCTGAACCCTTACAAGGGGCATTTCTAACATCAAGAGACTATTCCTAATATCAAGAGGATATTTGAACCTTTACAAGAGGCTATCTATGATTTGGGTAGAATTACCATTAAAAATTGCTATATATGACTTGATTTATTTTGGTAAATAAAATTAAATTTGTTAATACTTTTACTTCAGCCTTGGATATTTGAGCACAGACACAAGGCCAGTATACTTTTGCTAGAGTCACTATTGCTCTAAAAAAACTATTTATAATTTATTTTATTAAAAAATATTAATATATTTGTTGATTTGAGCTTATATATAATAGCATCAATGTTTTTGTGGGCTACTATAAGAAACTGTTATACAAGTTATTTTATTAAATTTATTAACACTTTCACTTCTACTTTATATATTTGAACCCTTAAATAAAACGAACATTTAAAAATTAATAAAAACAATCTTATTATTAGAACTACCAATAGAAAGTGTTGTGTGGGTAGGTGTAATGCTTATCAGCATGGGAAGTGAAATTGGAGAGAAGAGTTCAAATTCTAGGCTTGTCTGTTGTGTTCATTCTTGCACTAATGCCCTTAGAAAAGGCATGAAACCATCACTTCTTCAATCAGCTATGGGTTAAATAGCAGTGTAGACGGGACTCTCTAGCCTTGCATGATAAATTGTAAACCATAGAGAAGGTAACTGGAAACCATTCTATTATTTGTCCCAAGAATACCTAGTAAATTACAGATAAGGAAATAAAAGGAACTTGTTGCGTCTGCATCTTGGGAGGGAAAAAAAATAGCATTTTTATTCCCATTAGAAATTGCTAAAAACAATTGCTTCCACTTTATAAAATTAGACAGATTAAAATGTCAAGAATTTATACTAATGAACATTCTTAGTAGTGACTTTTTTCACTCCATTTTTACTAATGACAGTTTTTTATATCATGGTGGTTTTATGCTATTTTTATTAAAAAAAAAAAAAAAAAAAAAAAAAAAAATGACCCCCAACCAATAAAGATAAAGAAAAACTCCAACACTGACAGGTTTTTTTTTTTTTGTCTGACAGAAGTAATAAAATACATAGGCACAACTTTATGGAAAAAACAGGCACATATAAAATATCAGAGGAAATGCTCAACATGCCACCAGACATGAACAATTGTGTGGCAATAAAATTGTTGAATGAGTGACATTTTGTGTAATCTTTACTGGTACCAAAAATTGGCATTTAAACCCAAGATTTCAAATGCTGATTTTCATGGTAAAGAGGAAGATTCCTCCTCTTACACTGCCTTAACACAATTTTTCTAGCACTATCAAACCTGAGTCAAGATGATTTCTATGATTTCTTTTTTATTTATAAACAACTGTATTTAAATCTGAATAATATCAATTATAGAATTCAATTAAATATTCAAAAACTTTCATTAACTTTTTGCCATAAATGGTTTATACTATAGCCTGTTAAGGTTATTAAAAAATATCTGTAATTATAGCTTTCTACAAATGCTCAGCAAAAGTTTTAGTCCCTATTGGCATGTCAGATCATTCCCTAGTCAGTGTCCATATTGACTCCAAACCAATGACATCCCTTGATTTACCATTCCATAGAACAATTTTTTGCTATGCGGAGGCAGACTGGGACAGCTTCTGGTTCTATATGATAGAAGCAGCTCTTACAACCTTCTTCAAACATGCTGCCTCCAAATCTGCTGCCCTAATCTCTGAATGGATCTTGTCTGAAATGAAATGTTTTATACCCCCGCAAAAAAAATTCCAGCAGAAACCAAACAGTCAGCTTTGGTTTACTCAAGAATGTGTTGCAGCCACAGCTTGCAGGAACCACTACTTCAAATTGATAATGTTAAATAATCTCATATAATAATAATGTATAGTAATGTTGAATAATCTTGTATAATAACCTTGATTAATATTTTCATATAATAATCTTGTATTATTTTAATCTTGCAGAGAATGATGGGCAATTTCCTTACAGATGAAAAAGTGACTTGAAGCAACAAAGATGTTGTTCTACTGGAAAATAGTAAGAATATCATGGACAGAACATGTGAACAATGAGGAAGTTTTGAGGAAAATAAGAACTGCAAGAAGACTTATGTTTTCATTTCCTGTCATCTCTGGCTTTGGTTCTCCAGACCCCAACACTACACCATAGTCTGCATTAAGAAAAGACAATTTTTTATTTTTTTATCTCACTTTATTCAATAAAGGACAGTAGTTGTAGCCCTGGTTCTTCCCTGAATGTTCTGCAGCCATAGCTTACCAGAATCACTACTTCAAAATCTATCGCAAAGAGTGATGTAGTCTGGCTCTTACTTCTTTCAGAACGACCTGCAATAATTGTAAGAGAGTCCTGGAAAATGCAAAGTCCAGACCAAGGTTGAAAATAAACAAATTTGACCTCACAAATTCTGGAAGATCACCAACCAGATTATGAATGGAGGCGAAGCAGCTGTAGCCACTATTATAAATGGCTCCAAGGTCATATCATCCTCAACAGACAAGGCAAAGTACTTTGCCTTGATCTTTACCTCAAATTCAACATTAGATAACAAATACCATCCTCTCTCAAATTTCCAGGTCCCACTGAGCACAACCTCAGTAAAATACTCATTTCAGCAAGAGAAGTCCTTAGATTTATCAAAAGCCTTGTCACGTCTCAGACCAACCCTCTCTTTGACTTACATAAATGATCTATCTAAGAATATACTCTGATCATTTGTAAACGTCTATGCTGATGATACAACGATATACAGGTGCACCTCTAAAAGTCTTGACGATCAGAGATTGGCAGCTGACCTCTCTTCTGATTTAACATTAACTTTCCAGTGGTGGTGGTGGGGGGGGGGAGAACTGACTAGTTACATTCAGTACCTCTCAAACCAAACTGGTTACATTCTGTTACCATCAATCAGACCCTGAACTACCGCCAATCACAATGAACAGATATCCTCTCAAGGAGGCCCAGTGTCTCGAGAGGATATTGGGCCTTGAACTCACACCCAACCTCAAGTGAGATTCTTATATGAGCCATTGCCAAAGATGGCAGGTAAAATGATCAGCTCCCTGTACTGCTCCAGTAAGTATCTGACTCCCTTTACCTTTACAAGATCAGGCTGAAAATGGAGTACTGTTGCCATATTTAGGCAGGAGCTGCCCAGACCACACTTTCCAATCTTGAAAGACTTCAAAAGTGGCTCAGAGTCCTTGCAGGAGATGAATTATTTTCCATACTCCAACCTCTCTCTCTCTCCCAAGTGGGATGGGGTGAGTCTCTCACAGCTCTATCACTACTACCATGGAAAGGTGCTCATACAAAATGCATCTCCTGGTTCCACAAACTCAGACCTTCACAGCTATGACCCACCACCCACATTCCCTCTGTATTCCATTAGTGAATTCTACTCAAACAGCTTTTTCTCATGAACCACTGCTCTATGGAACAGACTCCCCAAAGCATGTCTCCCCAATCACTACAATCTTAACCTGTTCAAGTCTAGAGTCAAACGTTATCTTCCCCTCTTATCTATATAAACTATCCCTTAACGTAACCCTCTACCTTGATAATAATAGATGAACAAAAATGTAATTAAAAGATATTTTTTTAGAGAACCTGTAATAATTATTTTAGATACCAGTAATTAATATTTTTATTTTTTAGATATCTGTAATATTAGATTTTCATTTTTTTTTAGATACCTGTAAGTTATTTTTTTAGATATCTGTAATTGATATTAGATTTTTTATTTTTTTTAGACACCTGTAATTAATATTAGATATTATTTTTTTAGATACCCGTAATTAGTATTTTTTTTTAATACATCTGTAATAAGCAGCAGTTATTTTTTACTTTTTCTTTTAGAAACCACTAATTAACACAAACAAAAGTAAAAAAAAAAATTTTAAACACTAGATTTTTTAATTAACACCTAACTTTTTAGAACTGATAATTAATACTGGATTTTTTTTTCGAAGCCTATAATACTTCATGTTTGTTTTAATTCTCTTATTAAGTCTGGCTTTTATGGTTGGTATTAATACACTAATATGGAAGCCAATAAATTCTCAACAAAAAAGACATTTTAGTACCAATCTAAACTGAAATCTGTATATATGCATCTTGTGTAATAATAGAAAATCCCATTTGGAAATGAAATTTTAGAAATAACAAAAAAAAAAATTGTTGAGAAACTGAATAAGGTAAGAAGAGATAAAAATGACAATAAAACTAAAATAAACATTAGGAACCACGAAAAGAAAGCTGAACTTTGTTATATCTGCCTGCTATGTGCTAGGTTGTTCAGAAATTAATGTTTAATTTTAAAATTAATGGAACTTTAATATATTATTATAATAGTAGCCCAAAAATATATTACTCGTTCCTAATGAGTAATATATAAAAATATCCTCATTGTTAATTTTATATCAGTCTCTTTCAGAATTTAACTTAAAGCATATATGCCACATCTTGAACATGAAAAAAAACATGTATTTTTTTTTTTTGCATGAGTTCTAGCTTGGTCACAATGCTTCTAAAACTGCTACCAACATTAACAGAGTATGTGGTGAAGGATCCATTTGTGATGGTTTCAGAAGTTCAAGGTGGTAGAAAAATCTGAAAATATTAGTCGAACAAAGCCCGTGCAAAAAATGTCAGAGAATTGTCTCAGATAATGGGTGTCAGTATTTCAAGAACATTGGACCATCTCAAGAAACTCAGTAAGGTGAACAGTCTCAATAAATCGGTTCCACATGAACTGAGTGAAAGTCAAAAAGTTTACCATTTTGAAGTTTGTTCAATGCTGCATTTCTTGATTGAGTAGTGACTTGTAATGAACGAGGCAATTCTGAGAGAATTGGAAATCCTACCAGGATTCAACATTTGCAGCCACAATCTTAACAATGTAAGATATGCAGATGACACAGTACTGATAGCAGACACAGAAGAGAAATGACAAAATCTCCTACAAAAGTTAGCAAAGGAGAGCAAGAAGAAGGGACTATGCATAAACTACAAGACAGAATGTATGGTCATTAGTAAAAGGATGAGCCTGAAATGCAATTTGCATGTTTTGAAGGGATGTAGAACAAAGAGAAATGTGTGTCAGTTGTGCGTGATACATGCTTAGGCAATCATATATCTTTTGATACATGACTGATGAGGAAGATTTTTTTCCCCACAGCAGGTTACCATTTCTTTCTGCAGTGTCTACTGCAGAAAGAAATGGTAACCTGCCATCCAAGGCTATAGAACCTAATATGTCCTGCTATTTACCCATAGCTGGAGGGAGAAGAAGAGAATTCATACCTTTCCTAAGGGTATTAGCACATAAGTGAATGTAATAGAATCAAATGGAATTTGAACTCGGCTTTTAGATTCCTCAATCTGAGCCACTATCCACTACTCCACCGTGCCTCCTCCACGTAGGTAAGGCTTTAGCTGTAACTATTAACCATAATTTATTATCAATAGCTATAAGCTAAACACTACCCACTGACTATCACTCTACTGGAGTCATTTTCTGCAATACAAAAATACATCTGCAAATTTGGGCCTTTGTTGTGTATATTGCATATTAAAAACCAAATAGAAGGGATTGTCAATGATCAGGACAAGTGGAGTTAGTTACATTCACTTTTGTGCAAATACCCAAAATGTATGAATTCATCTCTCCCCTCCCCATGGGTTAAATATTAAAACTTATTTGGAAAAAAAATCCTTGTTATCTCTAAAAAAAAAAAAAAAAAAAAAAAAAAAAAAAAAAATATGTTAATGAAAAAACTTATAATTTATGTTTCTGCTTTAAATAACCCAAAAAGGTTGGTAAGCCATCAATTACCAATGATCAGGAATTAAAGCAAATATTAGTGATAGACAAAGACTATTATAATGCAGAATAAGCTAGGCTGAAAGAGGATGTGGGGCTAGGGGTTAGGTGTGAGGCCAATAATTCCACTCTAAAAACTAGACACTGCTGAATTAACAATGGGAAAAGGACATTTTCAGTGTCGGTGAAGAGAAACCATGTCCCTTGATGCTGGTGTGAGCTCTGAATGGAATTCTGTGAGCAGACAGAATCTCAAAGACTGCAATTTTTTGTATCAGTTGCTTTGATGAAAAAATTCCCACCCTGTTAATTACTCACTTGTCTAGCAACAAACCAGCAGAAGACAATGAACAGTCCAAAAACAACTCAGTGAGCATCACTAGTAAAGAAAATCCCCTTGGGCACCTTGAGGTAATGCAATGGTTAACAAACTTATCTTGCTAGAACAATTACAACTGAGTATTGACTTTGGTTCTCACTAGGTGTCCCATACTTTTGGCCTTGTGCCACATCTACACTATGCTTAGAAAATCCCTTTGGGCACCTTGAGGTAGTGCAATGGTTAACAAACTTGTCTCATAAGAACAATTATGACTGAGTAGTGAATTTGATTCTCACTAGTTGCCCCATACTTTCGGCCTTGTGCCACATCTAAGCTATGCTTGGAAAATCCCTTGGGCACCTTGAGGCAGTGTAATCATTAGCAAACTTGTCTTCTTAGAACAATTCCAACTGAGTAGTGAGTTCGATGCTCACTAAGCGTCCCATACTTTCAGCTTTGTGCCACATTTAAGCTACACTTGGAAAATCACTATAAAGCATAGGAGATACCATAACTTGGTATTTTGCTAAGAAAATTAAAAAAAAATAATGTTGTAATAGGGATAATTAAAAAAATATATATATATATATATATATATATATATATATATACATGGAAATAAACTCCTTCCCTAATTTATTAAGTACAGGAAAGTACCATAACTGGACCATGTGTCAACTTCAAATTTTATTAACAAAATGCTGTCTTGACAGAATACTTTCCTTGGAAAAATTCTGTCTATATTGCCCAGTGGATAAAAGTGATGATGAAAGTAATCCAGTGACTTAATCCAAAGAGTTGTGAGTTCAATACCAGGCGCCAAAGCAGTGAACAAAAAACTTGGCAAGTTGAGTTACTAAAAGGGAAATAACTGGAACCGAGATGTTCAGAAAAGGCATGATACATGAAACTAGATCAATCTATCCCAATGCAGGAAATAAAATGTTCAGTTCAAAATTCCAACACATATCATCTGAAGAAAGCCAGAATGTACAACAGCCGAAATGTTGTGAATATGACAATAAAGATGAGGACAACCGTCCAAACAATGTAAATTGTGTAAATATTTACAATACCTCATTTCAGAAATATAGACAGACTTGGTATTTAGTCAAGAAAATTTGAAGTTGATTTGTTTTGCTTATTTTGTATTTTAAATTATAAGCCAATCATTAATTCTGGCAAAATGAATTACTTGAAAATTAAAAGTCTACCATTTGGTAATTATTGGTTTCAGGTTTAGTTTCTTAGACAAAATTACTAGGCAAGAAACAAGATGAAAGTAATATCTTAAAAAAAAAAAAAAAAAAAAAAAAAAAAAAAGAAGAGGAGATTTATTTATTTATTGCCATTTAGTCCTGGAGGAAACTGAAGAATGAAAGCAAAGCCAATATTCTGAGAATGAATCAAGCACAAAGGCCATGTTTATCAACATAAGCCAGGTGATTTATTTATACTAATATGTTGCATGTTCTCTTGTTCAGGTATGTAATTAATAACAGTTTGTGAGCCTCGGTTTGTAAATATGTGAAGAGAGAAGGAAGCAAGAGAGGCTAAACAATCTGGATTTGGTTCAAAATGAGAAATTAAATGAAAAAGAGGAAATGAGTTCCAGATGGCAGCACCAATAAAGTTATCAGTTTACACAGACACACTATATATATATATATATATATATATATATATATATATATATATATATATATATCAATAAATCAAAGAAAAGTTCAAGTGACTTATCTGGTTGACCAACTCAAGAGCTTCTCATTGAAATGCACATCAGAGCCAAATGTTTGGTAAATCTATTGAAGCTATTATCATATTGATACTCTTCACAATGAAATGCTAATTCTAACATTCGAATTTGTAATTCTTAACATGCAACAGTTTCATTAGAAATTTTGTAGCATTTCAATTTACAAAAAGTTCATTTTTTTTTTTTTTTTTTTTAAATATCATTATACTTATTTATTTACTTTTTTTTACATTAAGTTTCACCTTGTACAAGGCACAGTGGTCACTTAAGGTAGAGGGTTACTTCAAAGGGTTGTTTATATGGATAGGAAGTGAAGATAACAGTTAACTCCTGACTTGAGTAGGTTGTAGAGATCAGGAAAACATCCTTTTGGGAGTCTGCTCCACAGGGTAGTGGTTTTCTGGAAGAAACCGTTTGGTGTGAAACTTGCTCCCTTCGCTGATGGAATACAGAGGGAAGGAGGGTGGTCTGCTACTATTCAAAAATGTTATTAATATGGGCATTTGTATTTGGCATAGACACTCCATTTTTGATTTGATAGTATGTATTATTCTTGGGCATTCAATAATAAAGAAAACTGGGAGGGATTGAACCTGAATGACTTATAGTTTAATCACAAAGAACCTCACAGCAAGCAAGGCTCTATTTTCCATTTTTAAGGAAAGCACATCCTCTTCAATCAGATTATTTCCTCGAAAGCTCAGTTTTGTATCCAAAATATAAACAAAACAATTTAATAACAACTGTAATGATATTAAGTAATAAAAAAATAAGCAAATAAAGGATTGATAAGTTTGAATTTTACAAACTTTATATATATATATATATATATATATATATATATATATATAGAGAGAGAGAGAGAGATAGATAGAGAGTATGTGTGTGTGTGTGCATGCACTGTGTGTATATATAAGCTGTATATTCTGACAACTTTCAAAGAAATCTATTTGAGTCTTCTTAAATTTAAAATGTTTAGTCATTTCAGATTTTTAAAAATTCACCTTATTTGTTAGTTAGTGAATGACTTCAACAAAAGCTATTGTGTATTTGGGAAACTTGATTTCATCTCTTGTAGCAAAACCAGATGAAGACAGCCCCTGGAAAGCTAATATTGAAAAGCTAACAATGAAATGTCAGGGACTTGAAAACAGATCCATGTTGGTTCAAAAATTCTCACATCAAGTGAAAAATTTGAGAAGGTTGTCACTCCTAATTTGCCACATAGATTGAGGAAAAGCAAAGATGCTAGGCTGAAGCAAGAACTCCCAGTTTTATTTTTGCATAATGTTAGGGATATCTTCAAAGTGCCTCATATTTAATCAGTTCTATTTTTATGGAGTGGGGTGGGGGTGCTATCATTTACAAGTATTAGGAAATTTTCAGAAGCTAAACAGAACTACAAACATTGAAAAGTGAATCAATGAAGGCAACAGTTCTTTACAGTTCCTGTAGTTCCATAAGAATCGGTAAAGTATTGACAAACTGCATTTTTGGATATTTTGAACACTTAAATTTAAAAATGTGGAAATGATATGATTTTGAAATTTGGAAGGAGAGGAAGTTTGAAATCAATGGTAGAAGTAACATTTCTATGTAAAATTGCAGGAGTGGAATGAATTATAACTTCTGATGGGTGTTGACAGATGTTCCATTTTTATTAGATAAACCATCCATGAAAAAAAGTGAATGTAGTCCTTGAGCTGGAAAATAAGAAGACATCAAATTTGGATAAAACACTAACAGGATACTATGTTAGGTTATTATCGTGTTCTTAAAGATGAAATATTTTTTTAATGCGTGTCCCTTCATGATGTAGAAGATCATGGATCAACACAGACTTCATTATCTGTGAATTGTGATGAATTCTTCAGAAAGAAAATGGAACCTGTTCTGACTGAATTTACAGAAATAATCATTAATCAACATCTAAAGTAGGTACCTCCAAAAGTTTTCTAAAAAAGAGTATACCAGGCAAAAAGGCCCAAAACTTGATAAAAAACAAAGTTTTATTGTCAAAATGTTATTATTAAGAGGAAAGACCAAAGCATTTTTGATTATTTTATTAAATTTTTTAATATTTTCTAGCATGTTCAAAATTTTGGTTGAAAATTATTTTTCCTGCATCAGCAGCTGGGCCAAAGATTAGTATTGGAAATTTTAGTGTCTTTTTTGGCATTAAAAACATTGTTCTGGAAAATCTTGCAAAAATCAAATAATTGTTGGATTTTAATTAAATTTTCAAGACTTATTCACAAATGAATGAAATTATTTTTTTAATTTTTCTTTTTAGAAAATCTTGGTAAAAATATTTTTATTTTTACATCTGTTACCCCTGCTTATTTAATTTTATGAAATTTTGTGAAATTAAAATTTTAACCTCTTCATATTTATATTAGTTAAAAGCTGAACTCATTGGAGAATTTAAAAACATTAATTTGTTTTTGTTAAACAGAATCACCATTTACTGAAAATCTGCACTGAATCGTAAAATAAAAACTGTAATAAAACTATGAGATTATTTAGTTTTATAAATAAGATATATTAAAGTGTCTATAATATATCTTATTTATAAAAGCAATAAAGCAATTAAAAGAAAAAACATTTTTAAGAAAACATTTTTTCGATGAATAATGAATTTTTAGAAGGATAATTTTCGTTTTTTTAAAATTTTAATTAGAAAAATTTATTATATTTTAAATCTTTTAAAATTCTATACTAATTTCAGCCTTTTAGATGATATTAAGTAAAAACTTTATTTACTAATCATAAATGGAAAAGTTTAATACAAATAATGAAACACCAATATTTTTAAAAGAATTTTGAAATTTTTCTAAGTATGGGTAACTATACACAATAGTATCAAAAAATAATAGCGATAACTATATAGTAAATTTAAAGTCAATATTTCTAAAATTCAATAGACATTAGGTCATGGAGAATATTTTCCTAAATTTTTCAATTACTCAATACTTAAAAATTATATAAAAAAAGACACTTGAATCATTTTTGTCAGTCAATCAACATGTCAAGACAGCTACTGTCAGGTTAAAAAATGCATTTCTGCGATATTTTAAACTTAAAGTAAATAATATTTGTTTCAAATCAGATTAATTATACTTAAAAATCAACTCATATTCCTCAAATAAAGTTTCAGAAAAGCATATTTTATTTTTGGGAGATTTTTTTAATAAAAAGAATTACAATACAATGGAAGGCAACTAAAAAGGGGTGCTAATTTAGAAAAAAACTCCAGTCAATTTAAATTAATTTTTGAAATATGGCAAAGTATTAGGTTGGTGCAAAAATAATGTCGTTTTCTCACATAGTAACATATGTGAGAAAACGACATTATTTTTTACACCAACCTAATATTTTGATTACTGGAAATATTAAATTCAATCTATTAGCTTGAAATTAAAACTAAAATAAAAGCTTCTGGAAAGATTTTTCATTTTTAAAATTTCATTTTAAACCAGATGTATCACATTTTTCATGAAGGACTCTGATTTAAAGACTAGCCTTTCTCTTCTTGCAGGAAAAAGAAAAATCTCTTTTGAAGAGAGTATTAAGAAAGAGAAAAATTTAGTTAGGAACAAAGAAAAGAGTACTGAAATGTTATATCAGTCCTGGCAGTGAATGCCAGACAATCTCCTCAAAGATGAAGATGCGTGAAACAACCGGAATATGGTTTACTTAGTGAGCTTAAGTAAATGAATGGCAAAAAAAGGTTCAGGAGAAATAACAAAAAGGCAAAATTTATTAAGAGTTATGTTGGACAGGAAATTGTGGAGAGCCATTACTGCCTACATCCTGAAGGGATACAGCGTAAAAAGAAGTAGAAGTCAACGCTAATAAAAATAAAAGGAAGAAAATTATAATAACCTCATCAAAGAGCACCTTGAAAAGGAGAAAGGGCACAGAATCTGAGTTTTTAACATGATTCTAATAGAATTCTTTATTTATCAAATAAAAAGTTTTGTAAATCATTTGGGTGGTTGGGGCATTGCATCTACTGTAGCAACAGCGAGTGTGTCATGGGCAAGATGGCCTGAACAAACACATCACTTTTCAAAGTATATGAAATTTGAGCAGTGAAAAGCATTGGTTTGGAAATACTTACAAAAGTTAGATAATTGTTGGATTTTAATGGAAGTTTCAAGACTTATTCACAATTGAATAAAATTATTTTTGAAATTTGTTTTTGTAAAAATATTTTTATATTCATTATCCCCTCCTCATGAAATTTTAAGAAATTCTTTTTGACATAATGTTTATATTGGCTATAAGGGCAATTCTTCAGAGAATTTAAATCATCACAATGTTTTGGTCAGAGGACCTCCAGTTGCAGAAAATCTGCCATGAATCGTAAAATAAAAAAATGCTATAAAACTTTCATTTGAAAAAGATTTTAATTGTTTTAATGAATAAAATATATTATAGACACTATTGTCTTAAGAAAATAATTTTTTTTTCAATGAATAATTAATTTTTACAAGAATTTTCATTTTTTACAAATTTTAATTAGAATAATTTATAAATTTAAATTCTTTTAAAATTCTGTATTAAACTGTAGATGTCAAGTGATATTGTTATTAATAATATCATTTGACCACTACAAAAAACTCTTTATTGATCTATGGAATTTAATAGGTTGTGCATTTGTGTGTGTGTGTGTGTGTGTGTGTGTGTGTGTGTGTGTGTGTGTGTGTTTGTTCAGATATGATAAAGAAGAAAGCATACAAAAACTTGGGTTTCTTCATGGATCACTTATAGTTCTATCGTTATAGTGAAACAAAGTTCCCAATGTCTCTTGCATATGCCCATTTTCACTATGTCCCAGAAGTTATGGTAGGTAAGTATAAGCATCATATCAATGGTCGAACTCAATTCAGCCTTGTGCCGAGTTGGAACAACCAAAGAAAAAGCTTGACATACTTCATAGATGGAGGTTTTGGAAGGTACTTGCAAACGCCATGCATTGGAAAGGCAAAAGAGAGAGTGAGTCATCAGCAGAGCAGTGAAACTAATGTTTCCCAGTGGGAACATAATTATCATTGGTTGCTACATCTTGAAGCTAAAAGGACAAAGTGAGCGAAGCAGGAAAATGTTTTGCTTTTTATAGACTTAACCAGTGTCACCTACTGATATTTGGTTTGGTTTGGTTTGGTTTGGTAATGTATTTCAGGTATTAAAACCTATTTTTACACTTTCATAGTGTTTTGACCCCAGTTCAGGGGCTAACTATTTGCCCATAGCTGGGATCATAACAGATGCTACCACCCCGAGTAAGGGTACACCTGGGAACACCAGCAATTAAGAGGTAGTTCCATGATCCTCAAAAGCTCCTGATCAAAGGCCTTGCTGTCGGACATAGTTTATTGTCTAATCCAGGATGCAAATGTAGCTTATCATCATACAGGATGGTACAGACGTTTTACAAAACCAAGTGGGGTAATCATATTTTCAGTTCCTTCACTCTTAGCAAAATGAGAAAATGTATTTCTTTTACATTTTTTATTATTCATCTATTGATTTTATTTCATATTTCCACAAATAAATGGAAAAGCTCATAACCTCGAGTATTTTTAAAATAAGTTTTATTTTTTTTTTTTTGTGTGTGTGTGTTGTAACATGTAATTTGGAGGAATATGAACGTGCATATGTGATATTATCAGAAAATAATCAGAGTACCTATAATATATTTAAAATTTATTGGTTATTTTCAAACATTTCTTCAAGTGACTTCTTAAGTAAGGCTATAAAGCCAAAGTACGTAAAATTCAACAAAATATTAGAATGCTTAAAATATTTTCTTAAATTTTTATTATTACCAGGTAGATTTTTAAAAAAAAAAATTAAAACAAAAGACATTCATGTCAGATTTTCAAGTAATTTCTTTCAGTTCTGTCCCTCTTACTTAAATTTTCCATACATGTGATTTATTCACCTCATGTAAGAAAAACAACCCATTTAAAAAAATGTTTTTCTGCAATATTTTAAACTTACAGTAAGTAATATTTCTTTCAATTCAAATTATTTAAACTTTACATCAGTTAATTTTCCTAAAATAATATTTCAGAAAAGTATATTTTATTTTTGAAAAATTAAAAAAAGAGAATTATTTTGTGTTGACAGATCTGTCAACATGGACAAATTTATAGATTTTACTGATAAAGACAATAAAAATTATTCCAATCATTTTAAAATTCGATTTGAAATTCAACAAAGTTTTTTGCTTATTGGGAATATACCTATTAACTTAGAATTAAAACTAAAATTAAAGTTACATTTTTTGTTATTTTTAAAATGCATTTTAAACTTTGCCATTGCTCTTCTATTTTTTTGTAGGTTCGTATATTTAACCGATAACTGAAAGGAGAAGAGGAATGCCTTTCCCATGGGTATTTGTGCAAAAGTGAATGCAACTGTCTACCAAAATTTGAACTTGGATCATTGATTCCATTTTTCCATGCTGAACATTCTTAATTTTCTTACCATTTAATTATTAAACATTTTATAAACCTGGATACATCAAGTCCTATGACTCATTGCCTAAGGCAACAGTGGGTATGGCAAAGGCAGGACAAATAGAGCCCATCCCTCTTCAAGTTGATTTTGAATTAAATTTTCCTTCAATTAGACTGGCTGCCACTAAAGCAAGAAAGCCCAGTCTATTCTACTATTTAACTGATAGTTTTATGGTAAAAGAGATGGGTTCATGCCTTGCTATAGAGCATTAAGACAAGAGTAAATAAAACAGATTCTGTCAGAATTTCAACTTGGCTCAGTGATTTTCTGTGTTGATAAGCTTTAAACTACCCACATATCCCTAGCAATGAAATATCAACAGAGAATACTTAATTATGTCATATTAACATCCACAAATGAAAAAGTTTACACATGAACAAAAACAGGTTTTTTCATGAATTATCCTCAGGGTTAGCATCACATGAATGTTGCAGGATGCAGGTGTGTATGACATCTCTAAGAATTTGATTGATAAAATTATATAAAACTGGTGTTTGCAGAAAAGACAAGAAAATGCCTACCCACCCAGTGGCATCGACTTCTTTTGCTATTGAGGTTAATGCTGCTGCCACAGATCTCTAAGAATAAAAACCAGAACTGAGCAGCTGTCATATATGATAAAAAGCCTTCTAGTACAACTGAAAAGATTTTGATCTTTTTGATTGGAAAGAGAAAGGACCTCTTAAAAAATTCTTAGCCAACAATGGTGGTGAATTCTTACACAATACATTATGACATGATCAAAAATCTGAATACTGAAGTGTGGAATATTACTGGATTCCTTCATTGGTAAAATAGGATATGTGAGAAAATTATGCAATTGTAGAATACTATACAGAAAATTCTTACTGACACCAAAAACACTCATCTTTAAATTCCTCTTGTCTGGATGGTTAATGTTAAAAACATTAAAAAATGTTCCATGGATGGCCATCATATCAATTAACACATTGATTGCCTGAGGTTCATTATGAAATCTGACTTCAAATGCCAATTTTATAATAGCCAGTTCAGGCAATAAAAAATTTTATGAGTTGATTTATAGCTTCAACTGAAGTCATAACATTGTTTTCATATAAAAAGTATCATCACTGCATATAAACTTCTTATTGGCGCCTGCAGACGAAAATGTATCAGAAAATGCCAAGTGCAAGATAACTCATAGTCAGGTTCATAATAAAAACTGCCAACCACAAGAATCTATATCTACCATCCATAATGACAAACCTTGCAGTTTGACATGGCACAATAAAGCATGAAGATTTTGTGAAACATTTGAATAATCTTCCTGTAATCAGGAAAGAATTTCTCTCAGCTGAAAGTTCAGCAAGAATAAAAAAAAAGCACAACAATGTTTAACCTTCATGCTTGCAAAATAATTGTGTCAAAAGTATGCTCGTTTTCCCTTGACACTACAATTATTTTAACTATCTTCATGCCTAAACATATGAAAGTGAATTTACACAATTTTTTTTTTGAGAATTGACAACAAAAATAATAAACATTTTTTATTGATTACATTGTTTATTTAAACTATTTATAAATATTGTTTTTGAAATGGTTGGTGAAATATTGGCTAATTGCCAGTTAATTCAAACTTTATAAAATGGTAAAATAAGATTTCTTTATTTTTGGTTCACATTTTAATAATTCAATAAATATTTATGAATAAAAATTGTTTTTATGTTTATTTCTTTATAAATTAGTAAATGATTAAATATTACATTGCATTAGTTTGCTTTCACCTGTGAAAATCTATTCCAGTTTCTTGCTTCCTTGCCACCTATGATCTTCAAAAATTATTGTCCTTTCTTCTCACTAAAGTCTTCTCACTTTCAATATCACTTTTATCTTAGTGGCTTTATCACCTTGCTTCGGGTTATGGATTAAAAATAAATTGAAAACTGTCTAAAAACAATGTCAAACATTAAAAATTAATCACCAGTGTCATTGCAAAATCAAGAATACCTCATTATCATCTGGTGAAAAAAAAATGTTACCTGCAGCTTTTGACTGTTCAGAAATTGATATGGCAGTTCAATTACAAAACAAAATAAATCACAAGTCTAAAATCAAAGATCCAGGGGCAGAAAGAAATGTCGAAATCACAGGTCCAATGTTAAAAATCCCAATAAACATAAACGGTCAGAAATCCAATGCAAAAGGCAACAGTCACTTGCAAGTTGATGGATGAGGTAGAAAAATAAACTACTTCTCAATTTGAGAACACCAACCACTTTTATCGACAGAACAATTTTTTCATTGGTCAGCAATTTGAGAGGACCAACAATATTAGCATATTCAAGATGCATTTATGGCAACAGCTGTCACTAACTTGTTTCTATTTTGTCTTCAGCATATCGTACAGAACACATGTGCCCTCTTTTTTGGTAAGTGACTTTTTTCTTTCATCACAGCTATCAAATCAGAAGCAGAAGATAACTTTAATAAAAGAAATTAAAGCAAAAACACAAATATCAAGTTGACTTTCTAAAAGTTAAGAAAGAACATCTCCCACAATATAGCAACATTTTGACTAAAATAGAAGTTATCAGTAAAAGTGTTAAAAAGCTGCTGGTAAAAAAAAAAAAAAAAAAAAAACTGTGCATGGATTAACAAACGTGATTAACCTGAAGCCATCAACTTTGAAACAAAAGTAGGTCTGTGAGAGTACATCAATAAAAAAAACTTTCTGAAAACAGACTTCAACTCAAGAAAATAAAAACATTGTATTCATATACGTTTCATATCAAAGTGAATGCGCAGTTTCTTCAACTTACCAAACTAGACAAGCGGAAAAACATTTTCAGTTTATGAAATTGTACCCAATACAACACAGCCAATTATATCAACCGGGGTGGGTCATAAAAGAGAAGCTAAACAGCATGAAAATTTAAGTAAAATTAGTGGCATGTGGATTTGAGAAGAATGAAAATATACATTGTGATTCCTCTCCTATTAGGAAAAGAAAACTTTAAAAGTTTTCTTGGCAAGAGCTTCTGTTTAATTAAAAAATGTAGAACAAGAGACATAAAAACAGCTATTCTTTAAGGAAATATTATCAAAACAGCTGTGTCTGAAAAAGTCTTCTGAAACCAATGCCACTGAAAAACACTATCTCCTAAAGAAATATGTGTATAGACTGAATGATGCATACAAAAACTGCTATCTCAGTGAATGTAAACTCTTAAACAATGAACATCATCAATTGATTATTTAAATTTTTTCTACCAATAAAGCCATCATTCATTCATGAACGAACAA
This sequence comes from Acanthosepion lycidas, assembly GCA_963932145.1. Lineage (NCBI taxonomy): Eukaryota > Metazoa > Mollusca > Cephalopoda > Sepiida > Sepiidae > Acanthosepion > Acanthosepion lycidas. The sequence goes on from OZ010573.1 coordinate 30,391,715, forward strand.
AAAAAGAACAAACAAAAGACATTGCTATGTCTGCATGCATACTTCTTGAAGAGAAAAGCAGAAAAAAGGTGTTTGAATCAAAACTACAAACAAAATAAACAAGAACATATGTGGCAGAAATGGATTACCTGGCTAAGACATACAGTCACATGAATTGGGTCATGTGGTATTAGTATAAAAAACAGCACATGTTCAAAAATCTTCCTCTTTTCCCATTTTTCTGTTCACTGAACAGCTGCTGCCCAGCATGTAACTAATTTTGCCACATCTGTCAAGCACTTACAAGCACTAATACACACACCTGCACATACACCGTTTCTATTTTAAACAAATAAAAAAAAATGTTTGGTTATTTGTTCATCATTTATATTTGAAATTTCTGGTTGCCATTTCTTTAAGTAATCTAGAAGTAGTGACTATGGCAATGATAATAACTTGGTGTAAAGAATAAATAACTCTTTCTTGGAATATTTCAAAGAATATTACGCTGCTAATAAATATTAAATTTTGAAACTTAATATTTATTTTATTATTTTCCCTTATTTTTAATCAGTTTTATACTTTTTATATATAATTAATGGGAAAATAGGCAAATAAGCATAAAACAGCCCTTTAAAAAAATGAAAATAAAAAGAAAGGAGAGATTCTTGTTTTTCATCTGTTTAACTAATCCATTTGTGTAGCAATTTCCTACTGTTTGAAGGTTAAATAAACTTGGATGCAAACAATTTGAAATGGATTCAGTTTTGTTCTCTTGGCATCTTGATGATCATCTTTCTAGTTTTTTTTCTGATATTATATTGATGACTTATTTGAAAGAGTGATAGAAAGATCTCAAATAGTTTTCAGCGTTGGCAAACAACAGATTGTGTATTCACAGTCCTGAGAATTAAGCTTACCATCATCCTTCATTAAAACTTATATACTGATGACAGAATCCATCTCATAAATAAAAGGGAGTTGCACATAGAGCAGTGGTTTATTAGTGCAGAAACTAATATTGGCAAGTCAAGTTCAAGTCTCAAACGAAACCAATGGATTTAATTTCACAAAGAAAATCTTGTAAAGTGTATCCATTTATTCTCCTTGCAACACTGACTCTCTAGCTTTGAATGGTAACCAGTTCTAGGAGAAGGAAAACTTAATTCAGAAACAGCCTCAAGAGGGATGGGTTCCGTCGGGCTATCTTGCCCTAAACAAACCACTGTTTCTGTTATGTCTGCAGTATATGTGATGACCCCATGACTATTAAGGATTATGTCTGACATTATGTGATATATCAAGAAAACAATAGTTTGACCCCAAAAGAAAATACTCACCTCTTTAGCCTGATAGAATAAATTAATTTAAGAGTTAATTAAACACATCCTGACATCAGTTATAAAACTTTGAAATTAAAAAATAAAGGACGTCTTCAACTTTAGGATTTATATTAAAAATCAAAACATGAATCACCAGGGATTGTTTTCTCTAAAATTGGTGATGTATCTAACCATAAATTACAAATTTTCTGTGACAGATCAGATGTAAACTTGATTAATGAATTTACTAATCATGGGTAAGGGATATATCATTTTCCTTATTGGAACAAAGGAAAGATTTTGTCTTTTCATGTGGAAGTCCCATATATAGAGTAGTTGACAGTAAATTCACTGCTGAATCTCTAGCCAGAGCTGAAAGCAGCTATACAGTATCCTATTGGTGATTTTACTAGCAAAAACTCATGGGATGAAAGCATAGATTCTACTAAAGTTATCAGTGAAAAAAAAAAAAAAAAAAAAAAAAAAAACATCTTGGAATTTATATTGTAAATACATTTGTTTAAGGCAACAATTGTTGAAAGGAAAAGAAACCCTAAGATGATTGTTTGAGTGTGTTGGCTACTCTGCTATAATTAATGTATAAGGTCTGTATGAGTATATTTTACATGAAATAATGGTGGTGAATTAGTAGATGCACAAAATAACTGATAACAACTGGCCTGTAACAAAAATAACAAATGGAAAGTATATATATAAATATATATATATATATATATATATATATATATATATATTATATATATATTACACATAAAGTGCCAGTGTTAATAAAACAGTGCTTGATGTAATACAACAAAGTTATTAAGTATATATTAATAAATATGCATATTATCCCTCACTATTCATATGACATTTCATGCACAACATAATCTTCAGGTGCTGAGTATGGACTGACCATTACACAAATTGAATTTAAAAAATTCATCCATTTACCGCTATGCTGTATTATGTATTATGTATATTAGGATTTTAAATTTAAAAATTTTTTTTTTTTTTTAAATTAAAAAAAAAAAAAAATTATATTTCTCAAAACATTAGGCAATTAAAATAACCAGGATTAGAATATGAATGTAAAAGATTTGTATTTATTTATAATTATTATTTTTATCATTTATAATTTTACAGTAGTAGATGATTAATTATAGGGAGCTAACTAAATCTTATTTAAGTAATATTAAAAATAAACAGTAATTATTAACAATAAATTATAATAAACTGTATCATACACTAAAAACTAACCTGTGATTTGTATTAAAAATGAATCTGGACCTACGTGTTTAAGTAGATATTTATTTTTATGCCTACATGTAATCATCAGCTCATTTCTCTTGTTTAATAATCCCAGGTTATTTAAGTGTTAAAAGATAATCATTTTTTCGACTAAACATAAGTTACATTTATTAACTTTTCTCTTATACAATTCTGCCCTTGATACAGCACTCTAGTTAATTGAAGGGGAGCTATTGGTATCTTTCAGTTGCCAGAAATAATTAGAGAGAGCAGTACTGTTTCTGTATTTAATATCAGTCAGTCATTCAGTGATGGTAGAAGTGAAAGTTCCAAGGACTTTTTTGGTAGAACCAAAATCAAATCTAACATCACTACCAGAACGTATTTTCACTCAATATACTATTATATTATTGGTCATACATTGACCATTTAATAGACATATCATATTCTTCTGGCAGTTGCATTTATTTTTATAAAAAATTAATGTTGGAAAGATGTTTATTTAATATGATGTTGTTATGCTTGGATATAGATCTATTGAGGCTACTAACACAGCTATAACTGATTTTAACATTATTTTGGTTAAAAAATCTTTTTTGAATTGGTGAATGGTTAAAATACTTATGGATTAATTTTAGGAAAATTTTTCTGACATTAGTTTGGACATTATAGTTAAAAGAAGGATTAAACCATATATTGTTATGTTTGCAGTGTTTCTGTCTTTTTTTTTTTTACCATCTTTGTTTTTTTCCAGATACTCTAAGTCTACTTCATGATTGCTTAGTTTCAAAGCCATTATATATTTTACTTTAACATTATCAAATATTTCCTTGTTGCTGGACTTGGTGGATAATCTAACTGGGACTGATTTATGCAAATTATCTAGAATTTTGTAGTGGTTGTTTGAATCTTTAATCTAGTTCTTTTATATATGGTTTATGGTAACCATTATTCAGGTCTAATGTTACATCTAGAAAGTTGATCACTTTGGCCTTGGTGGTGGTAGTTATATTTTTAAAAAATTTTAAGTTTTTTTCTCAAGCAGTCTATGTTAGAAGGGTTAGTTTTATGGAGGAAAATTACACTGTCATCCCTATATATTCTGGTGTCCTTAATGTCGAACATAAATCCAGGTCACTACAACAACAGAATTCCAACAATATTGCATGTTTCTGATGAGTCATATGCAGCCATAGCAATATTAAACTCTGGGTTATTTCTCTTGGTCCACAGACAATCATTGTAGAATAGTATAGGTGTTTGTGCCTGCTTTGGTTTTTGTTTTTTTTAAGCATTCAACCCCAAGCAAGGCTGGAAGCCACTAGCACGCAAAGGGTTTCAGAGTATGAGTGAGAACAAAGATGAGTGATAGAGGAAAGGATGAAGAGATGGTTAAGAGATAGATCAGGACATCTGGAGATGTCATTTGACATTACATTTAAATAGTTGGAGATTATAGCTTTCAGAAAAACAAGAAATGAGGAGGGAGTTCCACAGAGGAGAAGTGCGAGACATGAAGGTATTGGAGTAGAAGTGGCTACATTTAACAGTTTCGACAGTGAAAGGGTGAGAGCGAGATGCCAGCCTAGTTGAGCACTTAAATTCACAAAGTCTAGGAACCAGCAAAAGCAACTCACCGGAGCAGTTACCATGAAAGTATTTGTAAAAGAGACAGAGGGAGGCAACGGCATGTCTGTGAGAGAGTGGTTGCAGACGAGATGCCAGATCAGGGCTAATTACATTGCATATCCATCTTTGGATTTTATCAAGAACCTTGAGTCAATTAGAAGGAGCTCCAGACCATATACGGCAGCGATACTCCATGCAAGGGCGAATGGTTGATTTGTAGATTTGAAGGATCAACTCCAGAGAGAAAAATTTCCTGACGCGGCATAGAGAGCCAACTTTCCTAGCGGTGGACGAAGCTATTGACTCAATGTATTTGTTCCATCTCAGGTCAACGGACAATGTGAGACCGAGCAGTTGCAAAGAGGTGCTCTCATGGAGTTGAGCATCATGCATACTAATTGGGGGCAGGGCTGGTTCTCTCTGGTGAGTAATAGAAAGCAGTTTTGTTTTTGAGGCATAAGTTAACCAACCAATACATGCCCCAGTCCACATATTTACTTTGTGATCGCTAATAAGGCAGTAATTTTTAGCTAGTTTTATAACTGCCATTAGCAGATTCTTAGTGATAGTTGGGTAAAAGTCACAAATATCAAATTAAAATGAAGAATGAATATATATTCATTCAATATTAGTATAAACCATTCTATGGCTTCTGCTGTTTTCTGCCACTGGTTGATTTCTAGAGCATTTTTGGTTTAATTGCATGTCCTTTTAAGGATGTTTTTACTGATTTTACCAATATTCTTTTTAGTTGGGTTGCATAATCCGTATTGAGGATTGTTTAGAAAATTAGCTTTATGGTCTTTAACTGTGATGAATGCTTGTTGTGTGTGGAATTTGTAGATTCTATCATCAATTTTTAGTTCAATGGCTATTTTCTTGGCTTCCCTATTAATATTATTTTCCCAGTTGCTGGGTGACTTTTTATAAAATTTATCGACTTCCTTGTTAATAGCTTCATGGTACATATCAACATCGTCTTTGTGATCGTTACTGTGTCATCTCCTGTGATGATTAGATCTTTTAATAATAGTAACATCCTTTTACATTTTTTACTGTAGATCATTGGTAGATTTAGTGAATTTAATTTTCTTTATTAACAAGAATAGATCTTTCCCAAAATCCAATAATTTTTCTTTGGATGGTGGTGTTTTTTTGGGACACAGAGCTCGGCATCTTTTGAGGTGCAAGCCTCATTCTTGTGGTTAGAGAAGAAGAGTTTCTACCTCATTCTTTTTATGACGCTCTTGATCATGTGTAAAAGTGCCAGATTATTGGATCTTTTATCAGGAACCATAATGTTTTCAGTGGAGTAGTCAAAGTTGATTGGTTCCATATTCTAGTACTGGTTAGGATACAAACATCTATGACAGTGCTCAACTAAAAGGAGCAATATATATATATATATATATATATATATATATATATATACACACACAAGTTTTAAAATTTGTGGAAATTGAACTTCTATAGTAAACACTACAAACTAACAACCACTTACAAATGTACCCAAACTTAGCAGATTTACTAAAAGCTGAAAGCATTGTTGTATACTGTCAGCACTCTCACACTTTTTAAAATCAACTGGAAAAACGAAAAAAACTTAACTTAATTGTTGTAAAACTGTTTCAGGATATAAAGAGGGCCTCAAAGCAATGAAAAAAAAAAAAAAAAAAAGAAGCATCATTCCACAGCCCAGATGACTAAGATAAAAGTGTAGTATATATTCCAGCAGCTGACAGTAGTCGTCCAACTGCTCAATCAACAGCAGTTCCAGCCAGCCATCTCCAGCAGGCCTTCAGCTCCAGCCATCCTCGCCAGCAGCAACAATATGCAATAAACTGTTTTTTTCAGGACAATGCTTTTCTCAACCTTTTATGTCTTCTTAAAATTTACTATATTTACAAAGGAAAAACAGGGATATAATATGTGTGTGTGTAGCAAAAGACAAAAGTTATCTCCCCTTGACCAAACAAAAATAACAATAAAAATTAATTATAAATATTCACGAGAATAAAAAACAGTCATGAGACATTGTTAGGTGGGAAAATCAATCTCTCTCTTTTTGCTCTATGAAGTTATAGAAACAGGACACACCCATTTCAGGTTTATGACAACCCAAACAGATAACACAGCACTCAGATTGATCCTAGCTCAGTCTGGTCACTGATGACCAGGCTATGTGAACCTTGCCACACACCACTTATACCAGAAGTTGTCTTGGTCCTCAGTGTCGTAGGACAACTAGCTGATTGCAGCGTCAATTCCACACTGTTCAGTACTGTTGCAGGTCAATGGTCGTTGGTCAAGGTCCACACCTTGCTCCACACATAGTGTTTTTTGATCGCAGAGGTGGTAGGGAACAATTATTATCAGTAATCGTAGTGCTGATTATTTTTATTTTGCCTTCGCAGGCAAAATAAAAATGAAAAAATTATTTGGGTTAATGTTTCATTTGGTATATGTAGTTCTTGTTATAATAAAAATTAACCCTTTCTACTAAAATCTCTTTAGTGACACTTTGCCAATCAGTGCTAATTCTTGGAACAGGTTCAATGTTGGGAATTCTCTTGGCAGCAAGTCATGTGGATCTCAGTAACACTTTCACCTGCCACTGTCTTGTCTCTTCTGAGTTGCTTTCTATTGACTTTGACTGGAGTGGGGGCTAATGATGTTTGGGGATTTTGAGTTTCTCCAGATTTCCATATTAATTTGAACAAGAGTTCTTTGTTGTCTGGTTCACAATATTAATTATCTCTCCAAATTTGGGAGATCCTTTCTTCCTATGGGTGGTGGGTGAAAGTATCAGCCTGCCCATTCAACTCATTCTTTCTCTTATTTATGCCACACACCATTACTTCCAAATAGGCGGAGGTAATTCCTCCATCTCTCTTAATATCTCATCTAAGCCTGACACTTCAGCTGTCTTTTTGTCAAATATGATTTTTCAACTGCATAGGTGAAAAGGTGGTCTTAACTTTTAGTCATTAATTGTAATTATCTTTCATTTTCAACAACAAATCTCAGCCCCAGGTCTTGTTTATGCAATCAGAGATTTACCATCTGTCTTTTTTTTTTTTTTTTAAGAGCTAATAGCAATATTTGAATCCATATCTTGTTCACTTAATCGTACTTATGAACCTTGCATGTTCATTTCTTATCTCAACAAATCCTTTTTCTTGATTTGTTTATATTTCCACTTTTTGACAGGGATAAATCAGTTTCTTGATCCTGCCTTGTCTTCAAAATTACCAAATATTATATCTCCATTGACCCTTTCTTCAGTCTGGCAATTAGGAGACATGTTTTTGTAACTTACACTTTAGTAAGCAAACATAAATCAATTTCTGCTTCGTTTCCAAAATTCTCAACTGACTTCGAATGTATTTTCACCATTTCTCCCTCATGAGTTTAAATCTTCCAGATGGCCCTTTGATAATATCTTTTTCCCAAAACCAATAAATTCATTCATCTCAGGTCCATCTTTTCTTCCTTCTTTCGGTTTATATGTTATTCATACTTTTAACCCTTTTTATCCATTCCAGTTCATAATCTAAATTAAACCTTTCCTTTTAGCAGTGTCACATAAGTACAAAATTCATATTGTTTTTGGTATCTAGTCTTTTGCAAGTAGAAATATGCTAACCTTGTATTAAGAATTTCGAATATATATATATATATGTTTGTGCGTGTGTGTTTATACAAAGACTTTTCATATATTTATGTTGTATGTTTCATTCACTTTAAATGAGGTTGATGTTTCATATCTCTGCACAACAGGCTTAAGTTTGTGTTATATACCGTGCATATGAACATTAATGGGTATATCCCAATCCTCATAAATATGTTGGACACTATTGTTAGTGGGTGTAATATGCTGTCTAAGTAGTTCACCACTAGCAGTGGTTTACCTACCTCACGCTGCTGGCGAGTATTGTATTTTGCTGATGTTATAAAGATTACCATTTCATTTCGAACCTCTGTTTTGGTTATTCCTCATTCAGTAACATTTGAATAATTTGAATAAGATTTAAGAAAATAGTTTTTTTTGTTTTTTTTTTTACAGCTGATCAAATCTTTTTGGGTTATTAAAGGCTGAAACACATTTTGGATTGTAAGAATAATTCTTTTCTTTTTTTTTGAGTGAATATACATGATAGATTTAAGATATGTCCAACTATTTAACTCATTGCTAGGGGGAGAAGAGATGGATTCCTACCATTTTCTCACTTTGAGCCATTATCCATTACTCCACATGCACATCAATTTATAAAGGAAGAGATTTCAATGTCAAGGATAGAGTTTGAACATGCATGTGTGTGTACACACACACGCATATATTTATGTATCAGGTGTAACAGTAAAATTGTCTGAATCGTGTAACAGCATGGGATAATTGTCCATCCCACAAAATGTTTAATATCTAAAAACCACTAAACTAATTGAGTTTCTTTTTTCCGGGTTTTCACTTAAGATGTTTAGCCAACTTGACACCATTTGTTGTAAGATTCACTGAAAAACTTTTTGAGTTATTCAAGCTAGAAAAAGAACAGGTTAAAATCATTTTGTATCAGACCCACTATATCTATTCCCAACTGAGCAATGGTGAGAGGAAAAAGATCATTCAGGCCTTCAGCAATGGTACTACCATTCATACTCTGGCTTCCATCTCCAAAGTCCATTCAAGAACCATCAAGAGAATGGTGACGTTTAAAAAAGAGGAAGCAGTAAAGAGGAAAATTGGATCAGGAAGTCACAACAGGAGGAGGGGGGGGTCATCATTTCAATTTAGACCTAATTACATTCTTATTGTTCAAAGTAGAATCCAATACTGTTATAAAAACCTCAGAGCATTCCAGTAAGATATCTTTAATCATTTCTGAGATACAATGTTTTAAAGCTTAATCTAACAATTGGACAATTTTGCTGTTACATCATATATATATATATATATATATATATATAAAGATTTGTTATTCCTAAATTTTCGCTTGAGGATGAAACAGGGCTTGATACTTTAACTAAATTTAATTTTAATAATTATATTGAGGTATTTGGCTCTCATTTTTTAAACATGAGGACTCCTATGTAACAAAGGAATCATATTTTTAAAAATAATTATATATATAAATATCTGTATGTCAATCAGTGGCTTAAGTTTGAACCAATAGATTTAAGAGAAAGTAAATGTTTCATCTAAAAGGGGCAAAAATAGACCTTAAGAATAACTATGAGTGAGGAAAAGTTCTCAGTCCAAAAAAACAAGGAATTATAAAAAAAATACTGGCTGGTGTTTGTCATTTGATCAGATGTTTTAGTACCTGATTGGTCATTGGCACCTTTAGATTTGCATTTTTAAACCATGAAATTTTAACTGGAACCATCCATTTCAATATAATTTGGACCTCCCAAATTTCTTTAAACCACCAGTCTTACTTCACTTTATTTCAGGGGAAACTAGGTTAAAAAGAAACATACCAAAATCTTCTAATGAATCCTGGCAAGAAACAGTGGGAACAATTTTCAACTTATGAAAAGTGAGTTTGTTGGTGAATCATTATTTTTAATTATTTTCTTATTTTATTGCATTTGTTGTCTATCATTTAATGAGGATACCAGTTTGAAGAGATCATGTTTCTTTCACATTTGGAAACTGAATATTCTGCACAAAATGATTCCTCTCAGAAAAGAAAAAGTGTCAGCATTCATAGATGTCAAAACATTTTTCATGTCCAATGGATATACATTTACAGCACTTTCTACAACAAGTTGTGTGTGCTTTTAAAGAAACAAAGCCCAGTTGTTAAAATGGAATCAGTTGGCTGTTTTTTTAAGATCTCAGAATCAATAATATATCAAATTATATTAAAATTATATTTGCTCAAGTTGCTTTAACTGCCGACTTTATTATTCAAACACTATTCAGTTGTTGCCAATTACAGACAGTCTGTTTGCCAAAGAATTCAACCGACTCCTTCAGAGACATGAAGAAATTATTTTTTTAATTGTCAGCAAAAACTAGATGAGAATTTCTTCATAATATTTCATTTTTTTTCTTTTTTTATGTCGGGTAATTTTAGTAGAGTCTGGTCAGGCTTAGTTTATTCCTGTTTATTTCATATTTAGAATATAACCCTAATGAAAGTTAAAAATTTCAATTATTTTTCATAAGTTAAAGATGGCTGGATAAGATTAAATTGGTGGTGATCATCACAGATGTTTGGTCTTTTCTTTAGGAGATGATACAACATTTTATGTTATTTTTGGTTCAAATCTTTCTTCTTCTATCCTATGTAAATAAAACACAGTGTACGTGTGTCCAGCCATTCATCTGTTTTTCAATCTCAGTGAATCATAAACAACCTGAATTAACAACTATAGTTACACATGATTAAAAATGAAATAAATGACATTTAAAGTTAAATTTAAATACTGAACAGAGTGAAATGTTTAAAAACAATTCTTTATTTAAGGTTTAAACTTTAATTTCACTTTTTGTCACAATTGCAATCATTTAAGTGAAACTATAGTTAAAAGCAAAACTTAAGGCATTGTACGTTGCTCATATGTATTTTTTTTTTCCTTTTCTAGGACATGTACTGTGACGTATTCAAAATATTACATAGTTTGAGCTTCCTAATGTCTTTTATGTCAGGGATGATAAAGAATTTTAAAAGAAAATAAAAATTGCATGCAAAATAAAAGTAAACAAATTATGGATATTGGTTGTGTATACAAAGAAAGATTATCCCAAATTAAGGCGTCAAATAAAGATAAAATAATTTTATCATTTTTAAATTCTTACACCTTTTACATACACAGGATGCTGAAGGTAAAAGGTCGAAGGCCCGAAAACTGACCACAGGAGCAAAGCTAAGGAGATTAATCTGAGCCTTATCATGTGTATAAACATCATACTAATAAATAAAATCTGAGCCTTGCTTCATGGTTCAAACATGTTTCATTTTAGGATCAATCTGAGCCTCATCATGCATATAAGCATCAAACTAATAAAAAGGTCCAAACACTGCTTCACGCTTCAAACATGTTTCCCTTTAGGGTCAATCTGAGCCTTGTCATGCATATAAGCATCAAACTAATAAAAAATTCTGAGCATTGCTTTGTTTCAAACATGTTTCAGTTTAGAATTAATGTGAGCCTTTTCATGCATATAAATGTCATGCTAATAAAAAAAAAAAAAAAAGAAGAAAATATTGCATAGAACAAATGCAGTAAAATCAATGGAAAAATTATATAGGTCATTGAAAGGAATCTTTTCTGCTAGAATGTGTATTTGTTTACATAAATTATCTCTGGAAGAAAATGCTCTTTATCATTTATTTTATTATTTTATCTGTTAGATTAAAAAAGGATTAACAAAAAAAAAAAAAGAAACAAACAAAAGATGCTGTTTTAAATTATAAAAATCAAAGTTCAAACATGTTATTTTTTGCCAATTTCTCCATAAAAACATGTGCCCTTTGACTTTCTTCCAAATGCCATGAAAAAGATTCTCAAATCTCATTAACTAAATAAAAATCTAATGAGAGAATGCAGTTATTTTTTCTTCCCACTCACATTACTTTCAAATAACTTCTTTTTTTTTTTCATAGTTTTTTTAAGATTTATTCATAACATAGAAGTTAGATTAACAAAAAGTGATGAAAAGAAAAATTATTGGCATCTGTTCTGTAGAAAATGGGGCTAAAATTTACAAGATGATTTGCTTGGTTCTTCAACTTCTTGTAGCATGCTGGAACTCCAATTCTTAATTTTGGCTGACTGCACATTCACTTCCAAAACAAAAAATGTAAAATTAAAAAATCATATGACATTTTCTGACCAATCAGAAAAAATCTATGTACCTTCAACAAAAGGTTCATTTTCAAAAACACCTGTCCACTAAAGCCAGGTGTTGATGACCAAAAACAGTCACTGAGACACTAAGAGTTTAATCTTAACAACAAATTAATGGATTTTCTTTTAATCTGATATTATTTCTAATTGCTATAATCTTTATTTTAGTGGGTACAGTTCTTCAAATAATGGAATGGATGTCTACTGGCCTAGAGCATCAAAAGTCTAATTAAAAAAATGTATGTCTGAGTAGAGATCAAACCCTTTACTATAGGGAACCATCTTCTAGTGAGGCAAGCCTTACCAATACAGCCACAGAGGTCTTTACTGCAGAGCAAAGCTCAATTAGTCAATATAGACTTTGATAAGTCCCAACATTTAACATTTCTTAAAAAGAGTAAAACATGCCTGGCTAAAAATGGTTTCCAGGATAAAATGAATCCAGGTTCAATCACTGCCAATAGATGTGTTTTCTTTAATAAGACTTTCAATGGTCAAAGCTGGTAGATGTTAATTTCACTGTTTGAAAAATGAGAGTGTCTACACAAATAAGTTTAGCCAATAAAATAACACTAATAGTAATAAGAAGTGTATACACACACACACACACACATATATATATATATATATATATATAAGTGAACATTGAAGTCAACACTCAGAGGCAACAGGCTGTTTCATGCTAGATGCAATCATCAGGAGGCCTGATGATTGCATTTAGCATAAAACAGCCTATCACAGTGTTGATTTCAATGTTCACTTTTATATTTATATAAGCTCTATCTCTGATATTAAGTACTTTATCCCGTAAATATAGCACACTTTAAAACTATATAAAATACTAAAAGGAAAAATAGTTGGCAAAACTAGAGTCAGTCCAATGCTTGGATATTTTCTTAAAAATACTCAATGCACAATTCAGAAAAATTGAATTCATAGAGCCTGGTAATAAAATATAACATTAGGAAAAATCAACACATAATGCGCTAACTGGGTTTTGACCTTACAGTCTCATCCGGGGCACTCGTGGATGGTTAATCTGTAACACTATTCATACCCACTTCAATAAATTAACAAAATATCTACACCATAAGCCCAAAACATACAAAAAAGAAACTAAGCAATGAAGTCACTATAAAAAAGCACCATCACTCTATACTGATAATATCAATAAGGAGAGGCCAAGGATGATCACAGTCAAGCTTGGCATCAGTGATAAAGTCAAGCAACTATACGGCAAACAAGCATTCCTCACTACCAAGGTCCATAAAAGTGACTTCATTGAAAGTACTTTGTTCTGGCTGATAAACTGTACCAAGACTGAGGTTGGCATAATCAGCCAGAAAATCTTGCAAAATATATGTAGCTTATTACAAGTGGCCACACAAGCAAATCAATGAAAGGACTCAAGTGAGCATATCTCTTGGTTCCATGAAATTAAGTATAAAAGCAAACATGTTTTTTATCAAATATGATATCAAAAAGTCTTTTATCCGAGTATATCAGAGAGAAGCCTACTGAATGCATTAGAATATGCAAAAAGTTTTTAACATACTGCCTGAAGATATCAATATAATTTTGTATTGCTGCAAATCTATCCTATACCGTGATGTCTGGGTAAAGAAAGCAAGCAAGGATGGATTTGATGTCCCACAAGGATCTTACGATGGTGCAGAGGTTTCTCAGCTCATGAGGCTGTTTATATAAAGTAAAATTAACAAAATTGTTCATAACAACCACAGCCTATACAGATTAGTTTGGTTTGGTTTGGTTTGGTTTGGTTTATGGCATATCAACCACAATAGGTAATTTAATGCCGAAAATATTTATTGCTGGTAATATTTTCCTTCAAAACTGTATTTCTGATAATATTTTTTTTCTTCAAAAATGTATTGCTGGTAATATTTTTCAAAAAAATGTATTGCTGGTAATATTTTTTTTTTCAAAAATGTATTGCTGGTAATTTTTTTTTTTTCAAAATGTATTGCTGGTAATTTTTTTTTTTTCAAAAATGTATTGCTGGTAATTTTTTTTTCTTCAAAAATGTATTGCTGGTAATATTTTTTTTTTCAAAATGTTTTGCTGGTAATAATTTTTACAATGTATTTCTGATATTAAAACCTATTTTTACACTTTCATAGTGTTTTGACCACAGTTTGGTTAGAGGGTTAGGTACTTACCCATAGCTGAGACCCTAACAGGTGCTACCACCCTGGGTCAGGTGGACCTGGGAACACCAGCAATTAGGTGATTCCATGCTCCTCAAACCCCACTGATCAGAGGCCTTGCTGTTGGACAGTTTTTTGTCATACCCAGAACAGACAGCCTATATAGGGACGATGGACAAATGATTGTATCGGACAATAGAAAGGCCAGTGATAAAATCAGAAAAAGTTGTTGATAATAGTAGAACCCAAATATTTGAAGTGATCTGTGACTTCAAGCACCACATCATGGATGCTGATTGATGGAGATACAAAAACATCTTGACCTATAAAGATTTTTTTTTTTTATGTTAATAGTCAGCACAAATTCCTTACAGGCAAGTTTGAAATGACTAATCAACTTTTGGAGATTGTGTTTGGTGTGATTGGTCAGAGTTGCATCATCAGCAAACAGTTGTTCGCTGATTACTCTACACACCTTGGTTTTTACCCTCAGGCAGAATAATTTACCGTTGCTTCTTTTGTATAAGTATACACCTTCCTCATCTGAATGAAAAGCTCAATAACATGGAAAAGAAGACGCCAAACAAAGTCGGTGCTGAAACACATCCTTGTTCTATGGCCCATTGAATAATGAATAGCATTGAAGTTTCTCATCATAGAAAATGAATGAATGAATCAATCAGTCGAGTACTGATTAGTGATACAAGCATGCCTTTTAGATTTATTTACATTCTTTGGAACATAAATATATAGGAAGTACCATGGCCACAAAATGAGGGATCAGTTTATATATTATTGTAATATAGAATTGATCCCCCACTTTATAATTTTTTTTTATCAAACTGATTACGTATGAAGCCAATTCTCCCACCAACCCAACAAGCTATGACTTAATTAGTAAAACTTGTATCACTAAACCATTATTATCTTAAAAAAAAAAAAAATATTCATACAATCTACAGATATTTTCTGTCTTTAAATAACCTGCAAAGAGTTGATAACCTGTAAAAAATGAATTAATCAATTTACTCTGTATTCCAAAAATCAGGAGAAAGTTCCAATCAAACAACTTTTTCTCCAAGAACTGCTTCTTCATGGAACAGACTCCTGTGTGAATACTTTCTTGAACACTACAACTTGAACTTCTTGAAATCAATGATAAAAAAAAATTATCTATCCTCCTTATCCTCATAATCTTCATTTCCTACAACCACCTCTTTCACTCAGCATTCATCATAAATATTTTAACATTAACCCTCTAACTTGAGTGGCCCTCAATTCTTGTATTGAGTAAACTCTATAAAAAAAAAAGAAATTAACAAGACTAACTAGAATATTATTATTATTAATTTTTTTACCGAGTTTTTGTTTTTAATGTTTGCTTTATTTTGTTTGTTTTTTGTTGACAATTTCAAATTTCTTTACTTTATTCTTATCAAGGATTAGATTTTTATCCTGGCAATGGTGCAATAAAGTTGATAGTTATAAGTTTTAAAAGGTATCTTCTTCTATGTGCCATGTCATTTCAATATGTGGGTGATCATGACTCTCCACAATTTCTTGTCTTTTGTAGCTTTAACTCTGTTTGCTATCTCTCCTCATTCCTGTTGTCAACAATTTACACAAGCTCGTTAGGTATATTGTTTGCTTTTTTCCTCTGTCTTGCTTGTCTTCAATATGTCTTGTGGGTTTTAAATTCTTCAAGCCCTATTTCATCATTATGTGCCCAAGAAATTTCAGTTGTCTCTTTCTGATTTGAAGTATAAATGTCCTTTTTGTTTACTTTAACCTCATTAATCACTTGTTCAGTCCATGGGATGCTCAGCATCCTTCTGTAGGACCATATTTGTTACCTCAAGTCTCTTCATATCTGTACTTGGATATTCAGCTTTATTAGGCAGTGGTTTCTTCTGGAAACTTTTTTTTTAACAACTGTATATTGATCCTGAGGAATAAGCTAAAAGACCTCCTCTCCCCCACTTTCCAAACAGGAATGGGAATTGTTTTCTGGGCAAGTAACCAGTTCTAGTAACAGAGAGCTTTAGGGAACTGGGTTCTTTAAAGAACTGAAATAAAATTATATGACAAATACATTTTGTTGTGGGAGCTACAGTATGAACAAGTAAGAATGAGCCTTCTACAAGTGTGTCTAAGATATGATAACTCACACTAACAGAAAAGGATTGAAAGGTAAAAAAAAACAGCAATGGAGATGAGGTGTTGCTGAAATGAAAACACAAACATACCATACACAAATATAGAATAGGTCAGAGAGTTACTTTACTGTAATATATTATTAGTACATTATATATAAAGGATTTAAATAGAAAAAAAATTAAAAAAAAAAATTAAAGCCGCAATATAAGAATAAGAGGGAATGTAACAAATAATATGATAAAGTTGTAGGGGGGGCCGTGTTGGCGATGAGTATGTAAAACACACGGGGGTTAAAATTTCCTGCTAGCCGGTCCAACTACATGAGAAAGTTGGACTTTAATTAAGTCTAAAGAAGACAAGGAAAAACAAACAAGACAGATAAATATATGTAAACAAATATATTTATTAATAACAAGAAAGTTTACAAGTTACATGGACAGAGTGTGTGTGTGTGTGTGTGTTCGTACGTACGTGTATTGTTCTTAGCGTGTTTGCAGCATTTGGGAAACGCTGTATCTATGAGAGTTCACATCTGCGAGTTGGTATAAGGCCGAAGGCCTGAGGAAAAAAAGAGGTCGAGGCGAAGGGTCAGCAAGTATTTATAGCCGGTGGGGGGTGAGACCCCCCGCTCTTCAAGGGTTAAGGATCTAAGGAGGAGCTAACTCTGACAAAGTAACCTTTTGCCCACCTTGTATATAAAAATATCTGTTCAAGATTATTTTGTTAATTAAACATTAATTGTAAAATGGAATAAACTGAATTTCAAATAATTATTTCAATATTACCAAATAAAAAAAATACATTCACAGAATAAATTATCCACTACTAATCTCAACAAAAAAAAATTCCTTTGAAAACACTGCACTGCAGTATATTTTCTTTAAAGAAATTTTTATCTCTTTCATGTAAGAGAGCAAAAGATGAGATCGGGCGGTTGTGTTAGAAACGGTGAAATGAGAGTAAATATTTTAAAATAGATGAAAATTTAAAGCTGTTATGAAAATACATAATATAAGAAAATACCCAACTCCAAATGAAAGCCCAAAATTTATTTTTACTTTTTTGGAAAAAATACTTTCAAGATTTGCCATTCAAAGTTATCTCCCATTATGACTTACTTTTAAAGTTGCCTCCCTTGGATTTGCTTTTTTCTAACAAATTTCTTTTTTGAAGCAATTTTTCATTTATTCGAGGTAGCTTTGTACAGACCAAAACAAACTTGCGAATTAAGTAACAAAGGTTGAAAGATTACGTTGCACCAATACTACAAACAAATACGACGTAACTGGTTTGAACAATCAGCAATTGACTGTTGGCTTATACATGTGCAAGTGGCATAATGAATGGTTAGAGAATAGAGAGAGAGAGAGAGAGAGAGAGTCATGGAACGAGAAATTGGTAAGCAGGGTTCAAATTCCGGTAGTGATCATTACATTCACTCTTGCACAAATCCCCTTGGGAAAGGTATGAAATAGCAGGGCAGACTGGACTTTCACCATGGTTGGCAATCAGTATAGAAAATGCACGATAAGCATTTCAAAAGAAGCCGTATTTAAAAACAGTTCATGTTTTGGGGCTATAAATTATGTGAAATATAATTATACTGTTTAAAATGTGCTTTATTTATATGGAAAAAGTGGTCAGTAACAGGAATAGACTATTAAACGATGTGGACATAGAAATCAAGAGTGTAACTGTCAGTTTCATACATTACTGACGACAGTTACTCTGTGGTGAAAATGAAATAAAGTAATAAAAAATAAATTAATTTTCCCATGATGCAAATCATGAAGAAACCAGAAAGGGCTTCTGGTCAAATGTGTGGTATGACACCACTTCCATAAAGGAGAGAAACTTTTTCTTCCACTTTCTAACAACATTGTTTGGACATGTTTTAGCGGTCTTACCCATGAAGTAGAGATATGGCCATCCCAACTCTGAATCTTGAACCGAGTATTTTTCTATTTGTATATTTCCGAGATGAGGTATTATGTACATTATTTACATTATTCGGACTATTGTCATCATCTTTGTTGCCATATTTATTACATGTTGGCCGTTGTACACTCCGGCCTTCTTCAGTTTGATATTTCAACCACCTGAAGAAGGCCAGAGCGTACAACGGCCGAAATGTTGTAATAAATATGGCGACAAAGATGAGAACAATAGTCCGAATAATGTAAAAGTATTTCTCTATTAAATATTTGCACACTTTTTGTGTCTACTATTACTTCCATGAAGGAGGTGTGAATAAAAGGACAACCTATCAAGTATAAAATGAGATCAGAAGATATACAAAATAGAAAGGGGTGTAAGACAAGGAAGGGTCTTCTCACCAGACTTATTCAACCTCTACGGCAGGCAATTCTGAGAGAATTAAAAGTCCTACCAAGATTCATTATTGGCAGCCACAATCTGAACAATGTAAGATATGCAAATGACAATGTTGAAAGCAGACATGGAAAGAAAACTAAAAAAAAACTCCTACAGAAGCTAGTGAAGGAAAGCAAGAAGAAAGGACTAAAAATAAACTGCAAGAAGACTGAATGTATAGTTATTAACAAAAGGAACAGCCCAATATGCAAATTACAAACTGGAGGTATTAAATTAAACAAGTAGAAAAAAATCAAATATGTGGTCAATGTTTTAACAAAGGATGGAAAGTGTGACACTGAAATCCGAAGGTACATTGGGATAGCTAAAGAAAGATGCCTTCCAAAAGCTAAGCAAAGTATTAAGAAATAGGAAAATTTTCTTAGAAACAAAGAAAAGAGTATTGAGCTGTTACGTGATATCAGTCCTCCTAGCAGTGAATGTTGGGCAATCTCCTCAAAGATGAAGAGACTTGAAGCAACAGTTCTGCAGAAGGATGCTGAGGATACCATGGACTGAACATATAAACAACGAGGAAGTTTTAGAGAAAATGGAAATAAAAAGAAACTTATACTTAACATCAGGAAAAGATAGTTGAAATTTCTAGGTGACATAATGAGGAAAATGGGCTTGGAAAATCTGAAACTCACAAGACAGATTGATGAAGATAAGAGGGACAGAGGAAAACAACACATTACATACTTATTACTTAGTGAGCTTGAATAAAAATGGATAGCAGAACAAGGTTTAGGAGAAATAACAATAAGACAAAATTTATTAAGCGTTACAATGGACAGGAAATTGTAGAGAGCCATGATCGCCTACATCCTGAAGGGACACGGCACATAAAGAAGATGAAGATCAAGTAGTCAGTCAAAAGTCTAAACAGTCCACATAATGAATTAATAAGTCGGAACTGGATGTAACAGTGCCAGGTAAAATCATTAAGTAATCTTCCTGTGAAATATAAAACATTTTGGATTGACACGAAAAGCTGTAAAGAGTTCTCTACATCCAAAATCTAAGCGTGATGATGAAGTTTAGCTCTTAAATGCCTCTTAAATAAAACATCATAAAAAAAAATTAAAAAAAAGTACATTTTATGCAAGGGACACAACTCGTTTGATTATCTCCCTTTAATAGACCAATGAATCTACAATTAAACAAGAAAAACTGTTTGGATAATGGTAGAATAATAAACTTTCTACATAATTTATTATTAAAAATATCCGAGTTTTTACAGAATTTGTTTACTTACCCTGAAACAAAATCATGGTTTACAAAATTGGTACTTCCCTTGTCCGCCAGCCTATTTCACAGACTCGGAAGATTGACATAACATGTGAGCAACGACAAGGTTTAGAGAAAATGGAAACAAAAAAGGAAACTTAGAAAGAGAGAGTTGAAGTTTCTAGGGCACATAATGAGAAGGGAGGGCTTGGAAAATCTGATACTCACAGTGCAGACTGAAGGCAAGAGAGGCATAAAAAACAGTGCATGACAAACTTAGTGAGCTTGAGTATTTAGGAGAAAAAGCAGAAAAACAAAATTTATTAAGTGCTACATAGGACAGGAAGTTGTAGAGAGCCATGATCGCCTACGTTCTGAAAGGACATGGCACATACAGAAGTTCATGGAACAAGATCACTCTTCACAAGATATCTCACAACTATAACCTTGTGTTAGACAGCTCAGTCTATAATCATGGGAACCTATAATTATATGATGCAAAATCAGCTCATCCAATAGGACACTACTGTATTGAAACGGATACTTAACGAATACCCTCAAATGATAATGGTTATGTTAACATAGAAGGAAACATTCATTATTCATTGACTGAGCAGCCAGTGCTACTGTCAGTTGAAATTTATAAAATCTTTCTCTTAAAAAAATATTGATGGGGTTTCCTTACTTCCCTTTTGTCTGAAGTACTGTGGAATGTCAACATTTTGATTATATCATCATTTTCAAGTTACATGTGATATCCAATTTAGTTGTTGCTGCTTTTGAAAGTCCTCAAGTGACGTGTTTTTTCTTATTTTGTACAGTTCATTATTTTTGATTCTATAGCACCATTTCACAATGTCCAAAGAAAGATGGTCTTCACTAAGACTCACAGGATTCACTTGCACAAAGCCAGTTTTAACCATTGATATAATAAATGGGTTGTATATAGCTGACAGTCTGGATATTCCTGAACAGGTTTGGTGTCATGCATGACATCCATATAAAAGTTTCAATCTGATAAGGCTATTTAAGAACATGACTTGAGTTTTTGGTTTTGTGGCAATTTGTGATGTTGAGCAAAACTACCTCTAGCACAGTTTTTTCTACATTCAATTTCCTTATCTCCTATACTAAATTTGCTATGACTGATCCATACACCAAGGTATGTGAAGTGTTTGGTTTATACTGATTCCACATCCTGAATTTTTATGATGTATTCAGGTTAGGTGCCATCACTGCTTTCATTTCAGTTCTAGATCATAGTTTCTGTTTTGGAAAGGTTTATCTCAAGTTCTATTTCTTGGAACACATCATAGATGATGTTACGTTCAAGTTTAAAACTGGGATTACATCATTGATATCTGCAAATTATTATTTTATTCTTTTGAATTAAAAAAAAAAAAATTTTTTAAACAATTTTGAAACTTTAAAAAAGTTTTTGTTGGGTGTGGAGTTGATTTTCAGAAGGACATGCACAAACATTACAGGATAATAATTATTTAAAATATATGCTTTTATTATTTTCATGTAAATTTTTTTCTTTAATTAAAAATGTGTATGTTTGCTTTTTATTCATATTAAATCATTTTGTAACAAAAGAAAAAAAAAAGTCTGTTTTTGTACACAAACATGAAATTTTGGATTCTGAAGTTTTCATTACTGCAATTGTTTTCAGTGATATTTTACATGATTTTTTGTGACAAATTTTTTGTAAAATAATTTTTATAACTTGGAAATAAATTTAGCAATAATTGAAATTAATTGTGAAATCCAGCAAAAGTCACCCATGAAATAAAAATACGAACCTACGTACATCAAAATGTCTTTAAATAGCAGCAGAAGAATTATCATAGAACTGTTAAAAGGTAAGCTTAAATATTAATGCATTACTTAAAAGCAGTGATCAATTTTGGGTACTTCTGTAATTTATTGTTGCCTATTGCATACAGCAGAAGTATGCCCCACAAAAAGAACTCTCCACTAACAAGGAACCAGATTGCAATCAAAAGAGCCAAGGCTGCAACAAGGAAAAGAAAGTTTTGTGCAAATAAAACCCAGATCAAACAGCAGTCAGGAGAGCTTCCAATGCTGAGAATATGAAAAACCTTAGGGACTCTCAAACTCCTGAACAAGTTGAAGGCCCAATCAAGAGCCCTTTGCAAGAACCAGCTTAATTGCCACCCAATATAATATCCTTACTGTGTGGATACAAACTTAAAATTTAATCAACTTATAATTTATATAGATAGATAAAAATGATACAGAATTTAAAACAGAAAATTATTAATCTACAAAGTTTGTGAGAGAATGAAAATGACAAATAAGATATTAGGTTGGTGCAAAAATAATGACGTAATAATGTCGTTTTTTGACGTTAAAAAATACGTCAAAAAAACGACATTATTACGTCATTATTTTTGCACCAACCTAATAATATTAAAAAAGAATAAGAATTTCATTTTTCCATAACACCCAAAAAAACAAAAACAAAAAAAAACAAAAAAAAACAAAAAGGGATTCCAGTTACGTGTAAATTTTATGACCCCACTTCTAGAAAGGACACAATCAGTCTCTTCTCACTTCTCAACCATTGAGTTCAGACATGTTTAGTAGCCATTACAACAAAAGGGAGATTTGGCAAATCTCAATGTCATACTGACTTGAGATCTACCATTCTCTATATCTCCACATTTTCTACTTATGTGCATCAATAAATATTGGCCATTTTCTAATCAAGTCTTCATTTTGTTTATTGTGGTCCACTGACATTAGCAGCACAAAGTCAAATGCCAACCCTCTACAAGGTTTTCTGCTTTTAGGCATTTATAGTTATGTTTTTAGAAATTTTACACTCTTCAATTAGGCACAGTTTCAAATAGAATTTATCATATTTCTGTTAAATATTTGTGTGAATCCTTGTATATACTACTTAGTCCAAGCTCATAGTAGAAATCACATATCAAGTACTCAGGCAAAGTTAGAAAAAAAGAAAGTTTCCTTGTTTCGTTTATTCCTGGTAACATGAAAAGTTTGTTCTTTTGAAGACAAACTTAACACAAAATGTTCTTTTTAAAACATGAAGAGTTTAATCAGTTTTGTTTATTTTTTATTACCTTTACCTGCTTTCTTTTTTTTTTTTTTTGAACATAATTGGATATTTGGATTTTACCCCCCACCCCACATCAATCTTACAAACTGTTATAAAGCAAAAGTTCCACCATGTGTTTAAAATATTGAATACATTTATTCTGAAAGTCTTCACCCAGTCAGCAGCAAGTCATTACTCCACCAGCTACAAATCCAAGTAATATAGTATATTATGATTGATTTGTTTTTATGGTTTATCAATCTTTTGCGGGTTATTTAAAGCCAGAATTTTTTTTTTTTTTTTTTTTTAGATTATAACAGTTTTTTTATTATTGAGATAATGATTTACTGATACAATTCTTATTAATTAACCTACAGCTAGTGGGAAGGAAGTGAATTCATAGCTTTTTTAAGGGTACTTGTGTCTAAGTGAATACAATAAACCTGAGCAGAATTGGAACTCAGTTCTCTGATTTCCAATTCTAAGCACATTATCCAGTACATCAATGCATGTCCAAGGTTCAATGTTACGTAACTTTGGTGATTGTATGAGAACTTGTATTTCAACGTGATATGGCATATAATGTAGTAATTCTTCTGCTAGAGAAGATTTTGTAAAAAAAATCACAGCTTTTCAAACAGCACATTTAAAAACAATATTTAAAAAGGAGGATGCTGGGGGAAATAAGATATTCTTATTTATTTGGTTGGTTTCATTATGAAGTAGGGCTTATTGGAATCGTAGGGGTGGCCTGCTGGGCTGAACCGTTATACCATCTTACAAACAAGAGAGACATTTAATTGGCTGGAGATATCTCCTCTCCAAATTTCTATTTATATTATCTGATTATTTGCAGAGAAAGATTAAATAGAAATAAACGTTTTAAAATTTCCAACTCTATGATGAATTTTAAAAATATATCTTGTATACAACACATGATGGAAAACAACATATTGTCGTTACCAGGTGTGAAGGTGGAGGGTTGACCTAATCATTGGTTAACAGTGTGGAAAATCTGTAAAGCGAGTTCAAATTCTGGTAAGAATAGTTGGGGTTCATCTAATTCTAACCCTCTTCAGAAAGGCATGAACCTAATTCCCACCAAAGTTCAGGTCAGGGATTATTCCTGCTGCTTTTATCTTGTAACCCAGTACAACCCCGGGGACCATACAGTGGACCAATCAAGGAGCCATAATAATAAACTCATAATTTAATTGAACAGGAGAGAATTTCAATTCAATTTTGAAATAATATATTTTTTTAAAATACATAATGTTTTTAAATAATACATTTTTTTTTTAAATAATACATACGATTTTTAAATAGTTGGTAATATATAAGTTACTTCCCTTACATCGATTTTCTTTGAACGTCAATGTGATTTTAGTTTCAATGCCATTGCATACGAACTCACTTTAAAATGTCACTAGACCCTCCCCTCCGCATCATACACACAAACACACACAAAAAAAAAACTACTGATGTTATAAACTAATATGAAGTATCTAAATGCTAATCACATGAACAAATATATTATCCTATTTTTTTTCATATGGTCAGAAGGTAATTAGCTGAAATACTGTAGCTATAAAAATCAAGATGAGAACCATAATTAGTTGAAGAATTCAAAGTATATCCAAAAACCAAAAAAAAAAAAAAAAAAAAAATTATGAAAACGATATGAAACTGCCATGATTATCAACAATCAATACCAACTGACACTGGATTTAAAAACTCCAAAACATACCACTGATGTCCTTTGGAACAGTGGCATAGTGGTATTACTTAATCCAAGCAGTAGAGCCATCTCATAGTTGTGAGTTCAATCCCTAGATCAGGTAGGGAAACAGTAATCTCTGGTGCAGCATGAACAAACAAGAAATGGCATCACAGTGACAAAATAGCACAATGATTAATACCTATAAGAAATCCTTATATCATCCAAAATAATGGATATCTGAAGAAGGTCAGACTGTACTTGGGTGAAATGTCCAGCCTATGATATGATTAATAACAATCAAAGATGAGGACAATAGTTCAAATAAGTCATGTTTATGGTTCTCTTGTAAATTAGGTTTTGTCATGTTTATTTTATGTTTATTTATTTATCTTGTGTTTATTTTATGTTTATTTTATTTATGTCATGTTTATTCATGAAAGTCATATTTATGGTCCTCTTGTAAATTACAGCAATTTTAAGAATTTTATTGCTGGCCGAGTTGCATGTTTGGTTAATGTTTTTTTTTTTTTTTCTTTTCTACAGCATCTGCACATTTCTAGAACATTAAATGCTTACTTGTAAATACACTAAAATCTTTTCCTCAATAATCCCTTCTGAAATGGGGAGGGACTGATATGTTTGGGCAAGGGATTTATGCGCTGCCAAATATCATTTTAAATTATAGTTGAAAAAAAAATAAATAAATAAAAAGGGGATATTTTCCCCCACTGTCCATCAGGTACCATGAATCTGCAATGTTATAACTGATGAACTATCTCCCCAAGCACTCTAGAACAATTTTTGCTTCCATTACCATCCTGAAATGTCTTGAGTGACTACCAAAATCCTTGGCATTACAAACTGACTCACAATCTGAAAAAATACTGCCAAGTTCCTCAGAGTTTTTTTCTTTATCAGTAGTGATATTTTTAAATGCCAGTATATTGTTTTCAAGATATTTACATTAGTTATGAACAGGCCTTAACATGAAAATATGCTGAAAAATTCTCAGCCTGACCAGGAAGGGATTAAAAGAATGCTATATTTGGTTTAGGTTATCGAAGTAGGTAAAGCTGACCATTTGCAGCACCTTCTTATGTTGTCATATTAGAACTAGAACCTGTTACCAAGGAAATTTAATTACATTACTTTCAGAAGATCATAAGGTGTTACAGGATCCACCAGGCCTGTTATAACTGATTGATGAACAATCGCATCAGCCAGTCCAGGAGAAAAAAAAAAAAATTAGGTGTTATCAGTCAAAGTGATTATTTTCACTTTGAGACTTAATTTCATTGTTGAAGAATCTGCAACATTATCAGATTTGACATGGCATATTGGCTTTAGTCACTTTCCCACTGCCATAGCATAGCTTCTCTTTGCCTCTTCTATAAATATCGTCATGGGAATTTTCCTGGTGAGCTTGTACCTCAACTTCACAAATTTAAGAACAGAACTAGATTGGCATTTAGGTCTCATACTTTTGCTTTTATATTTGCTAGTTTTAACCGTAAGTTCTATGGTAACCGTTTCTTCACCTACACTTCTTGCTTATAACATTTTCTTTTGCCTTCCTGCTATTCTAATACACAGCAGCCCATTTTTTGCATTTTTTGTGTGCTTATGGATGTCAAAAGATTACATGTTTATGTATATTTTAGATGATGTATGGGAAAATGTTTTTTTTTTTATTATTATTATTCATTATTATGTTATTTATTAATTTTATCTCATTTTCTCCACATGGTGTGCATGTAAAGCAGCTTCCTCTCTCATCATTTCATTTAATCTGTTGGTGTGATGAAAAAGAAAAAAAAAATTCTGATATTAGTTCATTTTACGTGTTGAACTGTGCACTTTTTAGTAGCCTGTCAATGGTTGTGCTAGCATGAAGTTGCAAGTCATCGTGACTGAGAGTCTTGGCATATTGGTCTTATTCAACTGCTGATCATGCCTCTCTCTCTCTCTCATATACTCTAATTAAGGTCTTCTCAATATAAGTGCAGTATAAACTACAGGTTGGTTATATAGGTGTTGAAGAACCAGACATGTTTGTAAGCCTCTGCAGCAGAGATTAGCAGGCCATCCTCGCAGACAGGCGAATTTGGGTTTACTTAGAGAATTTACTTGTGTTCAAATATTCTGACTTTAATGTCAGAATTTTTTTAACATGCTTGTGTTCTTTTTCAGTGATATGAGGAATAAACAAAGAAGTTGGACTTACACTTCTCAGCTGCTGAATGCATACATGAGTTTATTCAGCTGACCAACAATAATGTCAACTGTATATCAGAGAGAACAGGAAAAAAATCAGATTCCTTAAGCATAATCATGCACAAAAAATAAGAGTAGACTGGCACAAGGCTGAAAAAAGGAGCATCAAATTAGGATCAGCCTTACTAGTCATAGATTAATTTCTGAGGATTTTGAGGGCTAAGAGAGAAATTAGTTGATGTGAATTGTGGTTTTGTTTTCATGTTTGTTTCGAGTTTATCTCACATTGATGGGATTAGTGCGTGTGTGTATGTGTCTCACATGGTTTGGTAAAATTAAGTAGTCTGCATGCCTGAAGGAAAGATGATTCCTGCCTGTGTATATGTATTCTGACTTGTCACTACTACATCCCAGAGTAAAAAGAGGAAGAATAAGTCATTTACTTTTACATAGCTGAAGTGAAGTTCATAAGCAGACACAGTGGGGTAATCTCACACCTCTTCACTTAACTGTTATCTATTTTCAATGACCTTCTACCTTGAGTGTCTCTTGAAACTTATATTGGGTGAATAACTAAATATATATGTAACCCAGAATCCTTTTGGAGTAAGTAGATTTAAGCTGAATAAAGTTTTACAAGTAAATCTCTTTTTTTATTGTTTATTATATATATGAGGGCTGATCAAAAAGTATCAGGACTGGTTCTATAAAAAAAACTACAGCACATATCAATTTGGCATTTAATCTCCTTCAAAGTAGTCCCCTTATCCAGCATGGTTTTCATGGAAGCATTGCCGGAACACCATTTTTTGGATAGCAAGCAGTTGACTTGTCATATTCTCTTGGATTTCCTCAATGTCTAGAAATTTTGTTCAAGTGACATTTGATTTTTGAAGAGGAAAAAGTTGCAAGGCCAAAATATGCTTTACTTAGCCACACATTTTATTCGGTGTCTTTTTCATTGATGGAAGCATTCCCGAAATTACTTTTTTGGAATAGTGAGCAGCTGATTTTTGAAGAGAAAAAAAAAGTTGCAAGGGCGAAATCTGGGGAATAGGGAAGTCGTCAGAAATGAGAAATGTGGTGCTTGGCCCAATACTGTCACATTAGCCATGGTCACTGGTGGAATCTCTATGGTGTAGTGAGATGACCATACCCTACACCCTTTCCTTCCAAGCAATGCTATAAACAATGGAAGTGAGTGAGAATGTTATAACTTAGTGTACAGGTGTGAGAGAGTTTCAGGTCAATCTGTGCCAAGCAGTTTCATTCTATATACTTCTGTAGATCTGAGTACTTTTTGATCAAACCTCATATATTTTTGCAAGTCACCATGAAATAGTGGTCCTTAAGAGCTATTTCCAGCATAGCTATATAAAAACATACAAGATATTTGCCTTTTCCACTGTCAAGGTCTTCAGGTGGTTGGTCATGTTCAGTCTGATCCTTTCTCTTTGACCTTGCTGCCATGGTTGGCCCTACAGGAGCTGGAACTCACCCTTGGGATCACTGGGACAAGTAAGCCCTCTACCATGACAAGGAACAATATATATTTATACACTGAATGTTCGAGTGAACAGTTCATTATCATAATGCTAACAGTTTGGTCAATAAATATTGAATGTTTTCTGTATGGAAACGGCTAATTTCCCCTTTACCATTTTGTAAACTGTTGATTTTTGTTTCACCACCAAAAATGGCCATGATCGTCACACCATAAAACAACAATCACCTCCATTTTTAGTCTAATCTAACTCTTGTAATGATAAAAGATAAAAGAAGGGAACAGGTACTCAAATGGTGGGGGAGGAGTTCCAATAATTGTTCCAAGCAAGGAGCCTCATTGAGAGAGCAGCTGTTCATATGGTTGGGGAAAACTCAGGCTTGGATCAGTGATGAAGTAATGAGACTAGCTTGGTTTCTGAAAATTTACACGCCAATATTTACCAGATTGTGCTGTGAGAGCTAGGTCAGATTAGAGATCAGCTGCCAGTCTCTAAACATCTGATATGAATGGAAGAGAAAATGGAAGATTAAGAAGAATGATGAGGACAAATCTTTAACTTGAAGAGGTCAAGATTGAAATGTTCAAGAAAGCAACCACATGAGAGTAGGTTAAGTTTGCAGATTGTATAGTGAGTATGATACTCATTAAGTGCCCCATTTCTATGGTCCTATGCCAGATTTAAGTGCACTTAGTAAATATCTACATATTCAACAATGAGCACATGGCTAAGTATTTAGAATGTAACCCGGGTTTGAATATCACCATGATTGATTTGTGAAAGAGGGTGACTGTTTGATAATATCAGACTGGGAAAATAATCTCAGCATGTGGCACTATGCCTGAAAACCATACCCCACAGGCTGACCTAAAACTTGTGAATGAAATTGAGTAGAAGAAGCTGTTCAGGATCTGTCAATGGTTGGGCTAGTATGCAATCACAAGTCATTGTTTTGCGTTTGAGTTTACTGGCTTTGTTCAACTACTAATCATGTCAGATTTTGTGCTTTCTCATAGAAATTGTAACTAAGGTCTGTTCAGCATAGTTGCAAGTTGGGTGTGTAGGTGTTGAAGAAAAAACATGTGTCTGAGCAGGTGTCTGCAACAGAGATTAGCTAATCAGTTTAGCAAATAGGTACAGTTAAAAATGTGCTACCAGCCATATATTCATCAACGCATGTTTAGAAATATTTTTTTTTATTCAATGAGAATATTTTATCAAGTGAGCTTGACCCATGAATAGACTGGAGAAATCTTCTTACAAGCAATTAGATTTTTTTTTTATCCTTATGGCATATCAGATCATCTGTATTCAATTTGATGGTCCTCCAAATGTAAAATTATTTTTAGTTTTAATAACTGAATTGCAGGCCTTACTGGTTTTATTACAATAGTTTAACTAGTGCCCAAGCTTACACATTCATTTTGCAAAAGTTTTTTTTTTTTATTTTATAACCAACTTAGGATTTTGACTAGTACTTGAATTACTTAATTTTTTGTGCAAAAATCACAATTCAAGTTGTTTCAAGTTTCTATACTAGAGTTTAAATATAGAAAAGAAAGATATTTTCTATATAATTGAACTTGTAGAATTCTTGAATACAGTATACATACAATAAAGTATTTAGTAACTTTATTTCATTTTTTCTTATTTTTTTTCAGTTGCTTAAATCACACTGACATCCGTAGTGAAGTTATCAAGTTTGAAACAGTTGTTATTAAAAAAAAAAAAAAAAAAAAAAAGAACCAAGTACTATCTTTTCCAAATAAAAAAAAAAAAACAGCATTTCTTTCAGAGTCTCAGTTGCTGGCCAGATGCACCTTTTGGTAAATGTCTATACATTTCACAGAAATAAAATCTTAAAAAAAAAATTAAAAAAAAAGGGTACTTTTCTACTTGATATACCACTGAAATTTTGATGTTTGAACAATGTTGATCAAAACCAGTTTTGTAGCAACTCAAATATACCATGTGAACTTTGTACAGCAGCTTCATTTGAACTCTTTTCTCATTTCCAAATTCTGATTTCCAATTTCCATTTCCAACATGACTGTTTTTGACTCTTAGACACAATCCCAGTTATCATTCCCAATTAGGAACATTGGAGGACAAACCTCTTAGAGGAGGCAAGTGTGCAGTATAGAGAGGGGCAATTAATAATATGAATATTGTTTTCTATCCTTATGACACCACAGCTCAGAATCAAACATTGTTGCTATTATGACCATCATAGCAATGGTTTCAAGTAGATTAAAGTTAAGCAATGATGGATCTGTACAGTGGTTAAATGGGTAACTATTGAGGAACAGCAAGTACTCTAAGAAACCCAAACCTTTATGCTTAAAGTTTTTTTTTAAATAGTTACCACCATCACTGTACATCTGTGTTCATATTGTAAATCTATGTTGCTTACTTTTTCAATTTGCCTAATACAAGGCATGCGAGCCACTCAATTTAGACGGTTACTAAATGAGGAGGGTGATATGAATGTAAGATGAGGTGGTAGAAATGAAAGATTATAGAGATAAAGAGGAAAGATAATGACTGACCCTTGACTTGAAGAGGTTATGATTGTAATGTTCAGGGAACCACTCACATGGGAGACCATTCTACAAAGTAGCAGTTCTTGAGAAAAAGCTCAGTGGAACTGTCTCCTTGTAGAGGAAATGAAGGTGATTTGATCCCATGGTATGTCCTAGCCGTAAAAGTCTGAACTGGTAGAATTGAAGAATAAAGCACATCTGAACATTTGCCATGGATATAGTGATAGACTTGTGTTGTTGTATCAGTGGCTGTAAAATGGAGAACATATCATCTCCCAAAAGGACTGTATAAATAATTTTGAATTTAATCAAGCCTGTGAAGTGAGAACTAAATAGATCCATACTGGATATGCCAACAGTACTCCGTTTTTGATTTGACTCTTGTAAAGATTTGCAATTACATTGTACTTATAAAAATATCAGAAGCTTTTGAATTTTCTTGTCTCTGTTTAAAACTTCCTGAATATTAAAGTAAAAAAAGTAACATTCTCTTCACCATTGAATTTATTACATATTTCAAAACTTAACAAACAAAACTAAAAAAATTCTTTCTACCAGAAGAAAACATTCCACAGATTTGGTTCTTCTGTTGGCAAAAATGTTGCACAGAAGAATGTGTGTGTGAGAAAATTAATTGAAGCATTTTCTTTTTAATTAAATCATAATTACTTGCAAGCATATTCTTCAGACTTAATTTCATCCTTCAAGCTTTTGCCACTATAACTAAAATCCTTACACATATTGCTTCACAACTACAGTTCAATTTTTGTTTATTTTAGCCTCTAAGTCAGCATTTCTTAACCGGGGTTCCCAAAACCCTAAAGTTCTGAAAAAGGTCCCCAAGGGTTCCACAAGAACAGGTGAGATAAGCAAACACACTTTTGACATTTTATTTAATTTTATATATGTAGTATTACTAAACACACACAATATATTTTTGGTTATTGAAATATTGTGATATAGGCATCATCCTATCTTACGTATTATGCTATTAAATAAAGATATAACATTCATTGGGAAAATATATTTAGTGATGTCTATACAGTTCCAGTGTGAAACCACCTTCACTAGTCAGTGCCCACTCAGTAAACCAGTTATTCAAAAATAAATACTATGATATTTACTATGTGAACTACGATGAAAATAAAATGAGAAAGATAGGGTATATAATTTTGTTTTTATCTTATCATATCTGTATCACAGATGATTCTATATTTTACACAGTATTTAATCTCATATCCCTTTCTTTTTAAACAAAGTAAACCACATTGCACTGCTCTCTCTCTCTCTCTATATATATATATATATATATATATATATATATATATATATATATATATATATATATATATATATATATACGCACAGTCTCAGATTGAGAAATCTGAGAACTGAGTTCAAATTCCAGTCAAATTCATTACATTCACTTATGTGCTAATATCCTTGGGAATGGTATAAATCGATCTCCTCTACCTCCTGCTATGAGTAAATAAGAGGAGGTAGAGGATTCTATAGCCTTGGGTGGCAACTGGTCTATGAGAAGGACAAGTCTGAATTCAAAACCTGTGAGGGCATATTGTGCAGCATTTCACTGTATTTGGCTCTTCCAATTTGCTTCAGTTACCGAACCCTCTATAAAAGAGAGCTAGAAATAAGTCTCTGGTTTCACCATACCTGGCACAGAATCCACACATGGCCGTTTCATTTTGGGAGGTAAGCTGTTATTTCTGTTCCAGATACGATTTGCTATACCAAAATTTTGTGATTACTATTTGGATCTGACTTGCCTGCATTTTTCAAGTTTGATTTCAAGTTTCTCCCTTATATTCTTTACTATGCTCTCATTTGTAGCTAGACAATCTTCTGTTATCCATATCTCTTGTGAAACTAGCATTTATAAAAAAAACCAAAAAAAAAAAAAAAAAAACCAGTATTATCCTTAATTTTCAAGAAATTTATCCCCCTTTTTAATCTCTTTTCAAATCCTGAAATCTTTCTTTATAGTTACTTGCCATCAAATATTATTTCTATAGTTTTTCAAACCCTCCTTACCATAATGTTTCAAATACAGCTTTCATCTCCACCACAGTCCCTAATTTTCTTTTGTCATTTTTATTATCAGCATCAAGCTGAAGCATGTTCTCTTTTGACAACATCAAACTGCATATCTTTTGTTGAATTTTGACTGACCATCAACAAACACCAGCAAGTGCAATTTTGTCTAGACAGCAACTGTCTATTTTTGAAATCAACAATTTAATCAATGTGTGTTTTAGTAAAGAAGGAAAAAGAAGCACTTTCGTCTCCAGCCACAACTCAATACCATCTTGGCACATTATTTACCCAGTCTCAAATAGTGGTGCTTACCATCAAATTAATTCTTTTTGAAATTGATTTAGCTGTTGAGAAAAGTGACTTAAATTTGTATGCCAGCAATACAAGAGAGAGAGAGGTATAGAAAGGAAAGGTGAAGGAGAGGAAGAGAGAGGGAAAGAGAAGGAGAGGAAGAGCGGAGGAGAGGGAGAGGGAAGGAGAGAAATATAGTAAGAGAGAGGGAGAGGGAAGGAGAGAAATATAGTAAGAGAGAGGGAGAGGGAAGGAGAGGGAGAGGGAAGGAGAGGGAGAGGGAAGGAGAGGGAGAGAGAGGAGAGGGAGAGAGAGAAGGAGAGGGAGAGAGAGAAGGAGAGGGAGAGAGAGAAGGAGAGGGAGAGAGAGAGAGAGAAGAGGACGTGACGGGAGAGAGAGAGAGAGAAGAGGACGTGACGGGAGAGAGAGAGAGAGAAGAGGACGTGACGGGAGAGAGAGAGAGAGAAGAGGACGTGACGGGAGAGAGAGAGAGAGAAGAGGACGTGACGGGAGAGAGAGAGAGAGAAGAGGACGTGACGGGAGAGAGAGAGAGAGAAGAGGACGTGACGGGAGAGAGAGAGAGAGAAGAGGACGTGACGGGAGAGAGAGAGAGAGAAGAGGACGTGACGGGAGAGAGAGAGAGAGAAGAGGACGTGACGGGAGAGAGAGAGAGAAGAGGACGTGACGGGAGAGAGAGAGAAGAGGACGTGACGGGAGAGAGAGAGAAGAGGACGTGACGGGAGAGAGAGAGAAGGATAAGGAGAGGGAAAAAAGGAGAAGAAGAGAAAGAATGCATAAAGGTAAGAGTGAACTCATTTGATTTATACTGGGGAGAAGGGTGAGTATAATTCTCACAGAGTACTCCATATTTACCCCCAAATTAAGCTAAGCTTAGTAAATAAACTTCCAAATAGGCCGGTACCTTGGCATCAGGTAATGGTTAGCAAGACTTGTTCGGTTGAAAATTACTACTGATTAGTGAGCTTGATCATCACTGGGTGCCCCTATACTATAAGGCCTCTCCCTAGGAATAATTACTTGCTGGGGACTGAACTCCCTATCAACTGTACAAAAAGTTTACATTGTCAACTATTGTAAGTTTACAATAGATCAATAACAAAGGACAAAACCCAAAATTTGTCCAAACGACAGTTTCCAATTTCCTGTTATTATAAATAGGAGATCAAGTTTAACTGTATATTAATAATGTGCGATAATAATACATGACTAAATCTTTCATTACATAAAATTATTGCTTATTCTCTTCTGGAATCTGTCAAATTTACATTGGCTGTGTGGGTATGTATGTTTTTTTTAAGGGTGGGGCTTACTTTGAGCATTCAATCTTCTCAAAGATATGAGAAATTATCTTTCCTCACATAGGTCAGGCATTTATATAACTTTCTGCCTCTTGTGTATGATATATATATATATATATATATATATATATAGAGAGAGAGAGAGAGAGAGAGAGAGAGACTAAGTTGACTTTCTGTTTTATGTTGGCATTAGCTACCAATGTTCTTTCAGGCCCGATTCAGCACTTGGTGACTATATGGTTACCTTTGAGGTTAACCCTTAGTTACACCAAGCTCTTTTGATGTTCTAGTATCTAGGATCACTACAGATCAACTCTTCTTTGATCCTGAGAAACATTAAATTTCATTCACACTGCTGGTACTTTTTTATTCATAGGATTAATCTTTTTCTGTGTGCTCTGTCCCTTCGGAATGTGGGTAATCCTTTGTAGCTTTTAATAAATTTTGTCTTTTTGTTTTCTATTCTAAACCCTGTTCTGCCAAACATTTACACAAGCTTGTTAGGTAGGTTATGTGCTGCTTTCCTCACTCCCTCTTGACTTCAATCCATCCTGTGAGTGTCAAATTTTCCAGTCTCTCTTTCCTCATTATGAGCCCTAGAAATTTCAAACATGAAATGAAATCCTGATATTTTAGAATAATTTTGGAATCCGCATATTTGATTTCGTCAAGTAGTGTATCAATTACCTTGGATTGCAGAAGATTTTTTTTTTTTTTTTTTTTTTACCATATTTATCTTTATAAAAATTTATGTAAACAAGCTGGAGACCAAAGGCCAGATAAACTGATGGAGAAACTGACAAAAGATGTTCTTTATTTGATATGAATTACTGGCTGAATGTCTTTTATCCCAAATTCTGAAAGTTTTTCAGGTGATGACAAGACTTGCCACAAATGGAAAATTTCAGAAAGCACTGGAAAGGTTCCTAGGTGATGAGCAGCTGTTTTAAGTGACCCTCATCTGCTCTGGGCGGGGGTTCCCCAGCCCAGCTACATAACCAGTTTTTCGTTAGGGATTGCCACAGTAATATCTTCATTCATCGATTACTTTCCAGGTGTTTCATGTTCAGTAAAGATATTCAAAATGTCAAAAATTCTTGCATTTATATATTTTCTGTAAATAGTGATCATGATTTTTGTTACGTCCAGAAATTACAAAACATTATTTTACATGAAATATTAATTTCACCACTTAAAAATCTATGTGAGCATTACATGACTAGTATCATTAACTCTATCAGTATGTGCACAAAATTTATTAAATTTTATATCCATTATATTCACTTATGTTCTAATACCCTCGGGAAAGGTATGAATCCTCATCTTTTCCCACCAGTTATGGGTAAATGACAGAACAGACTGGGGTAAAAAATCTGCCTCGTCAGTCATGTATCGAAAGATACATGATCACCTATGAATGTATCACATATGGCACATAACTGACTGACCTTCAGAATATATATATATATATATATATATAGATAGATAAGCTGTGTAAAAGGAATATCATGTTTATACTTGGGTTCCATTCCCAAGCAACCCCACTTTATAGATGCTATATACAAATTAAATCTATATAACCGGGTATTGAACTCACACTCTTTGGGTCCTGTCACTGAATCTAATGCCTTTATTCACTCACAAATCTCATGAATGTCAATTTGTCAAGAAGGAAACTTCCTGATGTTGTCAGATTGGTTAGTCCCAGCATATGGCACCTTTGGAAAATGCCCCAAAAATATACCACAGGTTGACCCAAGCCTGGTGAGTGAAACTGGGTAGACGGAACCCTTGGGAGCTATTGATAGCTGTGCTAGCACAAAGTCAAAAGTCATCATAGCCGAGGGCTTGAGCGTGCTGGCCTTGTTCAAATTGTTGATCACACAAGATAAGATGCTCTTTCCCAGAAACTGTAACTAAGGTCTATCACAGCATAAACCACAGGTGGGCTCTGTGGGTGTTGAATAAACACAATGCGCCTGAGAAAGTGTCTGCAATAGTAAATGGGTATCCTCGAATATGAATGGCCAGCTATATACATACATACATACATACATACATACATATATATATATATATATGTATATTACTTTATTAACCCTTTGAGCCATGTGTTCCTGAACAATTTTAACCCTTCTACCTGAGCTCCTGAGTCAAAATTCACAAATAATTGGTATTTAATGTTTTACAGAAGATATAAAAATAGTTACAAGTGTTTAACCACAGTTCAACTGGTGGCTGGTCATTAAATCATTTTTCTCTACCACAGTTCAACAGGTGGTTGGGCATTACATCATTTTTCTCTACCACCGGTAAAGCAGTAGTCAAGGCTCAAAGGGTTAATGAATACTTTTCTGATTTTGTTTGTTATGACAGTAAGACATCAGCAGTGGACCTAAAGAAGTGAAATCTATACTGTTTGTCATTCAGTAGCTTGTTTCTGTTCGTGATCAGTAACCTTTTTGTTGATAATTGACTCAAGGATTTTGCCGATGACATTGAATATTGTCGATCATGAATTTGTACAGGTGATATTTTGATACAATACACAGGCAATGCTGGTAGCCCTGCTAATTATATATCACCAACTCATTGATATCTGCTTTTCAAAAATGGTGCACATGACAGAAATTGACATGCATGAAAATTTTTACATTTTTTTTTTCTTCTTTTCACCTTGCAATGTCAAAAAGGATGTTCTGGCATGTATAGTCATTTACATATAATTATTTTCCAGTGTCCTAATTCTGATGTAAAGATATAATTTTACTGAAGAACCAACATATAAATCCAATACATCTTCATTTTTATTCTGACACCTTGATTCAGGGTGTGTTTTTGTGTGGAGGGGTGAAATTCAACTTGGTTATACTTCAGCAACTGTTTAATTCATTTTTAGTTTTATCATCAGATATGTGTTAATAGAGCATAAAAACACAAGGCACTTAAAAAAAACATGATTCATCAGATGCAGATACCAGATATTTTTTTTTTTCTTTTTTTTTTTTTTAAATGGCGTGTCCTGTAAGATGTAAGTAACAGCTCATTACAGATTCATGCGTTTATTTTATTATCTCTTAATTGCTAGGATTTCTTGGGAATGAGTGTAGTGGTTTCCTCTTAACTATTTGGAATTCAGAGTTTTACTTCCAAAAGCTAAGCAAAGCATTAAGAAACAGGAAAAGTTCATTAGAAACAAAGAAAAGATGACTGAAATGTTATATAATATTAGTCTTCCTGTATTGCAGTGAATGCTAGACCGTCTCTTCACAGATGAAGAAGAGACTTGAAGCAACAGAAATGTGGTTCTACAAAAGGATGCTGAAGATACCACAGAGTAAACATCTGAGCAAAATTTTAGAAAAAAAAAAAAAAATGAAAACAAAAAAGACACTTACAGTTAACATCAGAAAGAGATAGTTGAAATTTCTAGGGCACATAATGAGGAAAGAGGGCTTAGAAAATCCGACACTCAAAGAATGTTGTAGGCAAGAGGGGAAAAGGAAAGCAGCATGGGCATGTGTAAATGAATGACAAAATAGGGTTTAGGAGAGATAGCAAAAAGATAAAATTTACTAGGAGCTACAAAAGATAGGAAACTGTGGAGAACCATGATTGCCAACATCCTGAAGTAACACGACACATAGAAGAAGACTGGTTCTATCTTATTTAACCCATAGCTGGAGAGAGAAAAATGAATATATAACTTTCCCAAGGGAATTTGTGTAAAAGTGAATGCAGCAGACTAGGCCGGAATTTGAACCTGGCTTGCCATTTCCACTTTCAACAATAATAACCATTATGCTACCTGAACATCTAAAAATTAATTAGCATAAAGCCAAGACAGATCCCTTTGTCTACTTAGGTGTCTTATAACATCAATAATGATGATAATGATTTTAAGCATTCCTGGTCCCACAAGGAGCAAACGTATCAAATTGAAGTTTGAATAAAATAGTTGTTGAATTTTCCACATCTCGAGTCATCTTTGTAGTGCTTCAGTTTTTCAGCAGTGAGTCTCATTAGTTTATGTCTTCACCCTAAACTCAGTGGAACATGGTGTCAGTGAGGGGGAAAAAATATTGCAACACTAAAGAAATGATTAAGTCATCAGATACTGACAACAGGTCGTAATTGTAACAACTAAACAAGTTGATTTTCAAAGATATAGGAAACATTTTATCTGGCAATAAAATGTGGAATTACTCCAAGAATTGAAAATAATGAAATTTATAGTAAGGTAAAGAATATCATTCAACATCTCAGCCTAAACAGAATCTGCTGGGGGGAAAAAAGTTGTGTTTGGTAGTCAAATAAAATTTTTAAAAATTGTTTGAACCAGTAAAAAAACATTACTGTACCAATGCAACAGTGAGCAACTGACTCATTTGAATGACATATTGGAAAAGAATATAAATTTTTTTCTGGCTTAGGAAGTCAACCAGTCATTTTTCTGCATCCCAACACAAATATAGCAAATGATCAGAGGTGGGATGGGATGTCCTTTCCACATATTTTAACTACCATTTTTCTTTTTGTTGCATTCAACACTTCAAAACAATTTGAGAGATTTCATCAACTCAAAACTGAAACCCTTATATGATGCAATACATAATTTAGATGAAAGGTTGCTTAAGGTTGTATAAAGTCAAGAAAATTGAATAGATTTTTCTCAAGCATTCATTCCAACACACTTTGATGTCAACCAAATTTAAGTCCTAAATATATGCATACTCCATTTTGTGGTACATAAGATGCACCTTATACTTACAGATTGCGATATCTATCAGAGAGATGAAATTTAAATTTTTATTATTGTATTACTCCAAAATTTTAACACATTAGCAGATAGCTATTGATGTCAACAACTGAGCACAAATAGTTATTAACTAATGTAATGTACAAGAAAGTCATTTTTGATAAAAAAAGTTAAAAAATAACCATAAATACATAAAAATGTTTATATTGATTGAAAATTCCTTTTTCTACAATATAACTATTTGTGCTATGTTATAATGCTTATTATTACCTAAACAATAATAATACTGAATAAAAGTATATTTAATCACATTAAACTCTCATGATCTGTTAATGAAAAAGATGTTGGAAAAATCTAACCTTCACATTCTGAAGTTACCTGGATTATCAGACTGGTATGTTTCATTGATGCCATACCTGGCCTTCATTAAGCAGGGTAGGGGATGATTTTGAGGGTCAAACTTTGGGGGTTAATGGTGGACTCTTCCAATGTATTTGATGTATGAGGGTCAAGCAGCTCAGTTCTTAGGAACTGACAGCCAGACAGCAGCACATATGATTTGATTATAGTGGTGAAGGCTTTGTGCAGAACCAACCATGCTTTTTGAAGGGCCAAATAGAGAGACCTGGTGCACTATGTACCACAAGGTTCCCAAACGACTCTCTGCAGGCTTTGAATTCAGAATTGTCCTTCTCCTAGACCACCTGCCATCCAAATCTATAGAACCCAGTCTGTCCTGCTATTTACCCATAGTTGGAGGGAGAAGAAGAGGGTTAATACGTTTCCTAGCACCTAAGTGAACGTAATGGATCCAACAGGAATTCGAACTTGGCTCTCCAATTCCTTAATGTGAGCCGCTATCCACTACTCCACCATGTCTCCCCTCTTCGGGGGGTAAAAATGTTTATATTTACCACCAAAAATAGTAAATAAGAACAAATATATCTAAGGATGAAATTTAAATTCAAACATCTTTAAAAAATATACAGAGAATTTAATTTCAAGATTTTATTTCTAAGATTTATATAATTTGGATGCTTATCACAGTTGATGGTTAAAACAGTGATTGCCTCATGTGAGTTTGATCTTCAGTAGGTGCTCTTACCATGACCTTCTTCCAGACTAAGCAATGGCATTTACCATAGCCTGATAGTTAAGAAGCTCACCCAGTAAATTCTTTGGCAACTCGTGTTCAGAATTGCTGAAACTGCACAATGACTTAGTGTGTAAGCTGCTCTCTTGAGTGGTTTGTAACACATTATTTATCATCACTCAGTTGTGTTTGTCTTTGGGCAGAGTGCACTCAGGGGCAGTTCTGTCAAATGAGGAAAATTATAATGAGGGGTGCCCAGCCCTGGGGAACAGCTGCCTGAGGCAGCACCCTCTCATTGCACTAGAGAGAGAGGGATTGGTGCTTGCACCAAGGCCAGTGCAACCAATGGTTGCAAGGGCTGCGGGGAATTTTTTTGTTTCTAGCCCAGGTATACATGCTTGGGCTCCCCACATTAAACTGAACTTATGTCACAACTTGACCTTGTAGGGGGTTGAATAAATACAAATTGCACAATGCTATTACAACTAATATAACAATTTTATTTATAAAATTATAATAAGGAATAATCATTAAAATGGACTGTTTAAAATTGTCTAGTTACTTTAATTAAATTTGAAGCTGTTGAATTTCCCCCTGATAAGAATAACAACAGTTTAAGGCATGAAAAAAAAAAAAAAATGATTATTTGTTGTATATTACTTGCATGTATGCACAAGGTGCTAACAAAAAGTGGAGAATTTAAACAATTATATGGGCAGGAGTTGCATTGTCATTTATTTCCAGTCTTGATCCCAAAGTGTTTACACGGCCTTGTGGGTGATGAACAACCCTTTACTCACAGAGAAATAGTTGCAAGCTTCTTGCTACTTTATTGCTATTTCCAAGGAAAGTGTTCTGACAAACTACATTCCTTAGTTCCACCAGTTCTAACCTTCAGCTAAGACCTGCCATTTCATGCACACTGTAGCACATCAACCACATTCCCTTCATATTCCATCTATTAGTGAGATGTAAGTTTCCCTCAAACAGCTTCTTCCTACTTTGTGGAACTCACTCCCAAGAGGATGCTTCCTCAATCATTAAAATCTTAATCTGTTCATATCTAGGTTTAACCTTTACCTTCCTCACATATCCTTATAAATTGTTCATCTTACCTCTTACTCTGTAACCCTCTACTTCGAGTGGTTCTTGGGCATCTTACAGGGTGAATATTATTGTAAAAATAAAAAGTTGATACAAAACAAATCTAACAAACGTTATTACCAGAACACTTTATAAGTTTGCTCAATATTCAATTACTGACTAATGGTGGTAGAATATGAGATGACAGGGTCAGTTTAATATCGGGCCCCCACATGTATTGCAAGGTCAAAAAATGCTTTATTTCCATGACCAATAGCACAAAGGCAGAAGAATATTCCAAAACTACCATTTTGTGTAATGGAGGTGCTTCTTTCTTTCTTTTTATGTGCCGTGTACTTTCACGATGTACACGATCATGGCTTTCCACCTCCCCCTCTATCCCTTGCAGCTCTTAACAAGTTCCTTCCCTCTGCTTCCTCCACCAAAACACATTCTGTCATCCATTTGCTTAAGTCTGTTAGGTATGTCACATGTTGCTTTCCATTGTCTCTCTTTCCCTCTATTCAACCTGTGAGTATCAAATTCTCCAGGCCCTCCTTCCTCATTATGTGTCCTATAAACTTCAGTTGCCTCTTCCCGATATTAAGTTTAAGCCTCCTCCTTGTTTTCAACCTCTCCAAAACCTCATCGTTGCTCACGTGCTTGGTCCATGATATCCTTAGCATTCTACTGTAGAAACATACCTCCATTGCCTTGAATCTCTTCTTCATCTTTGAGGAGACCGTCCAGCATTCGCTGCCGTAAAGAAGGACAAATGTCACGTAACAGTTCAGTATTCTTTTCTTTGTTATCAAAAGATATCCTCCAGTCTTGCAATACTCTGCCCAGCTTCTGGAATGTGTCCTTGGCCATCCCAATACACCTATGGCTCTCAGTGTCACACTTACTGTTCTCTGTCAAGATGCTTCCCAGGTATTTAAACTTCCGCGCCTGCTCGATTCTCGTGTTCCCAACCTTCAGATCGAATTTCGGGCTCATCCTCTTACTGACAACCATGCACTACATCTTGTAGTTTATGCTTAGTCCCTTCTTCTCACTCTCCATCACTACCTTCTGTAGGAGATTTTGTAATTTAATTTCAGTGTCTGCTATCAGTACTGTGTGGGGAGGTGCTGCTTTTGAGTTATAATCTCCAGCTCACCTCGCTTTGTTTTTTTTTCTTTTTCACATTCTGCTTGACAATAAGAACACAGCTGAGAAGGAGTAGACACTACACTAAAATTAGTAATCTTTTTTTCAACATCAAATTCCTTCAGCACATGAAGTAGAAAGTATATGTCAGTGGTTCATAACCTTTGCTTCCCCAGTGAAACGTAGAATCAATACAATACTTACCTTTGCAGCAAGGTTCCAAACTAGCGTTCAGTTGACAGTGGTGAGCAAGCTGTAATTAAACACAGCTCTGTACTCAAGCAAACATATAATCTTTATTTATATAGGCTAGTGTACCTGTATTAAAATTGCATTGGTAAAGAGAGCAGAGTTAATGTCATACATTTACATTTTGCTACATTATAGTCACATCAATAGGGTACTTCGATGTGGTTCGGTCAAACAGTTCCTTTAGGTTATCTATCCTGTACTATTTGGCTCAGGTTTAATGGAATTTACTACACATTATCAATACATACTCAATTGTGTATAGCTTAACATGGTATGCACAACTATGTTTTCTTAGTTTTTGATTTGGCATTGTTGTATATATCCTATAAAGTCTAGCTAGGACCAACACCCCTCTTTTTATCTTTCTGTAGCCCAAGTGTCGTTCTATAAATCTTGGCTGTGAGTATAAAATTTTGACTTGTTTTAATCAGGGTTAAAATAGTAATGGTAATATTAGCCATTTCCTTATAAGGAAACATTTGACATTCATTGACCAAGCAGCCAGTACTACTTTTGGTTGAAATTTAAATAATATTTTGTTTAAAACAATTTTTCAGGAAAATAGGTTTCTCAAGTCTAGTAGCTGTTACCACTCTTTACAATATTGATGGGGGTTGCCTTCCTAATCTTTTGTTTGAAGTAGTGTGGAAAATCATTATCTTGATTATCTCATTATTTTCTCTGAGTTACTTGTAATATCTGTTTTAGTAGTTGCTAGTCTTGGCAGTCCTCAAATGTGGTTTCTGTTATTAGGTTCAGTTCTTTGTGATTCTGTAGGTGTTAAAACTCTTACCAGTATTGATGGGAATTTTCTTCCTAACCTTTCATTTAGAGTAGGTGTGAAAAGTCAGCATCTTGATTATCTCATTATTTTCTCTTTGAGTTTCATGTTATATCCTATTTAGCTGTTGCTGGAAGTCCTCCAATGATGGGTTCTGTGTTATTTGGCAGAATTCTTTGTTTCTGATTCTCTAGCACCAGAATATATATATATATATATATATATATATATATATATATATATATATATATATATATAAACAGGGTTAAATCATCTCACTTCCCAATTAAAATTTATAATGTCCCCACCAAGTCGCTTGAATGCTTAGTGCCCCCTTGAAAGTTTCTAGAATTACTGCCAACATTGACAATCACTGATATACATAGTTTTCTTTCTGATTTTGTCTGTTATAAATTTTTGTCCTATTAGGTTGGTGCAAAAATAATGTCGTTTTCTCACACATGTTACTATGTGAGAAAACGACATTATTTTCATATGCAACAAAAAAATCCTTGAAAATAACTGAAGAAACTAATTGGTTAACAAATATTGTTTGCAAATTTGTCTTTTAGAATTCTTCTCATTCTTTGTTTTAAGTATTAG
This sequence comes from Acanthosepion lycidas, assembly GCA_963932145.1. Lineage (NCBI taxonomy): Eukaryota > Metazoa > Mollusca > Cephalopoda > Sepiida > Sepiidae > Acanthosepion > Acanthosepion lycidas. The sequence continues at coordinate 30,436,139 of OZ010573.1, forward strand.
CACTTAAGACATTTATTTCACTAACATCAAATTGAAATACCTTAGTTGAATCTAATATTTAATAATTAAGTATCCATATTGTTTAAGCTTTTAGAGTACATTCTCCTTTTTATTCAATCTTATTTTCGTGAATGTAGTTCAAACCCTCAACTACTTTGGCAGAACCACTCTTCTTGTCGAAGTTGAAAAGGTGACAGAGTACATGGCCTGTCAAAGTCAAGTCAAAAGATTTATGAAGGGGGGAAAGATTGGATCCTAACAAACTTGTCTCATCCACAATGACATGCAGGTTGTAGCAGATCAATAAAAACAGTTTTTATATATATATATATATATATATATATATATATATATATATATATAGAGAGAGAGAGAGAGAGAGAGATGAGATAGAGAAAGAGAGGTATAGATAGATGTGTATGTCACTACTAAAAGTATCAATGAACTTATATAAAAAAATAAGAAAAACTTATTTGACAAGGCCAGAAACATACACTGGTAAAATTAGCTAGAGATTGTGATTACTTAAAAATATGAAATAGGCTTTATTGGCAGATAGATGTTTTCATTAAAAACAGTTTTAAGTTAGCCTTCTGCATAGCTAAGTGGTTACAATGCTAATATTTCAAACATTAAACAGGTTCAAATCTCACCATGGTTGACTTCTCAAGGAAGTGACTTTTTGATAATAGCAGCCTCAGTTGAGACAATCCCAGAATTTTTTTGTGGGGGAGAAGTGCATGAAAACCATACATGAGTTGACTGAAGCCTTGTTAATGAAAATGGGTTGATGAAGCTGTCCAGAATCAATCAATGATTTTGTTAGCATGAAGTCACAACTCATTTTAATCTTACTGGCCTTCTTCAATGATTGATCAAACCAAATTACATATTGCCTCCCAGAAACTGTAATAAAAGTCTGCTCAGCATAGTTGCAGTATAAACTACAGGTTGGTTCTATATTTCTTGAAGAATGACCAATGTGCCTGAGCAGGCATTAACAATAGGGATTGACTGGTTGCTCTAGCAAACTCAGAAACAAGCAATCTGACATTATTTTTATTAGGTTGGGGGTGGGGGAATATTTATTTATTTATTTTTTTAATTATTTCACCCCAAACAAGACAGAAATGCCACTAGTATGCAGGAGGGTTACAGGGAGTGAAAGTGAAAGAGTGAAGACTGGGAATAGGGAAGGCTGAAGAAAGGGAAAAAGATGAATGGAATTCAAGAAGACAGAAGATGTGGATTGACATTGCATTTAAAAGATTGTAGTTATCAGGGAAGCAAGGAAACAGAAGAGAGTTCCTCAGGTGGGAAGTGCAAGAAAAGAAACTGTCGGAGTAGAAGTGGCAGTTGCATTTAGCTATTCAAACAGTAAAAGGATGAAGCCTAAATGCAAATCTAGCAGCAAGCTTAAATTTATGTATTTGGGGGTAGCAGGTGGTGGGAGGAAAGCTTGTCAGAGCAGATGCCACGAAAAAATTTGTAAAAAAGACAGAAGGAAGCTGTTTCTGGATAGCTGCAGTTTATTATTATTATTATTATTTGTGGGCAGGGGGGGGGTGATTTTCTTCACTTTAAATTTACATATACTTTTAACAATTTTTGCCATATCTTTTGGATAATGTTTGAGTATTTTTATTACTTTTATTTATTTTGTTGAAGGGTCGCAAATCAAAAATGAATAAACATGATTTTTGTAATATACAACTTGAGTTAAGATTTTCCATTATTCTATTGAATTCCACCCCCCCCCCAAAAAAAAAATTAACAGAACTTAGGGACTGAAGTCAGTTTCAAAACAGACCATATACTGATGGTTCTCAAAATTTCTTTTTGATGGCCTGGCTCTCTTATAAATATATAAACACGTCCCTTTCTCTCGGTCTTTCTCCAACCAGACAAATTCATCTTACATTGTGTTTCACTTTTTGCTCATGTCAATATGCGCAAAAACTGGGAAAGTTTCACTGCACATTCACACCGAAAATTAAATTCACATCATGGCAAGAAATTAAAACATGAATCTGGTTTTCAATAATTTGATATTTTAGTCAGTAGGGTTCCAAGTCAGACCTAGATGTTGAAATTTTTACTGCTTGACCTCTCTTGCATAAAAAAATTATTCAAATGTGTCTCTGTACTATACACATCGATCTACAAACAAATTATGAAGTATGCACTTTGACCTTTTCTTCATATTGTCTATTTGTGCTAGAAGTTATCCAAGTTACTCACAATATTCCTTATTGTATATACCCAGAAATCATCATGCAAGAGAAGCCAAGCATTAAAAACTTCAGCCATATAAATAAGCAACTGAGATGAAGTGTGTAGAGTGCAAATGAAGTAAACAAAAATATTTTTATAAAATTTTCTTGCCTTTCTGCTTGTTGGAAATTTTCTTATGTAGTTCCAATCTTTAAGAACTCAGGTGAACCATCTGATCCCTTCTATCAACCTATTAGCCTTCTACCTTCAAGTAATCAAAACCCTAATCCTCCTCATATTGCAGGGTCTTCTTTCAGATAAGCAATATGGCTTTCACTTCTCTAGGTCCAACTGCTGCTGCTACATTAATGAACACTGCCAAAAGCTTTAGATAAGAAAAGTAAATCTTGGGCTGTTGCTTTGGACATCTTGAAAGCATTTGACAAGGTTTGGCATAATGGTCTTCTTCACAAGTTGTAAGGTTATGGTATTCCTGAATATATTTTTGAAATAATTCAGTCTTTATTATCAAATTGTGAAATGAAGGTTGTTCTGAACAGCCATTCTTCCAGATCTTATTGCATTAATGCAGGCATCCTCCAGGACACTATATTGTTCCCAATTTCCATTAACGACCTTCCTGATGCCATCAGCTCTCAACTCTGTATCTATGTTGATGTCACAACTATTTGCTCCTGTCTTAGTAGTAAGTCCAATCACTTTGACATGGTCTAATTGGCAACTGATTTTAAAAATGACCCACAATCTGTTGTTAACTGGGGCAAGGAATAGCTTCTTAATTTTAACTCTTCCAAAATGTAATTACTCTCTATTAATCATCTGAGAGAATCATTTCTGCCTTCTATCAGCATGGCTGATTCTAACCTCCAAGAGAGTGACTCATTATCCCTTTTCACGCTAACATTCTCTGATAACATGAATTATATTGAATCAATTGCTAGGTCTGCTACTAGGAAAGTTGGTTCACTGTGTTGTGATAGATTCTGGAAAGGGAAATTGTCTATCTTACATATTTCTAAGTCTACCATTCTTCCAAGCTTTGAATATTGCTGCTACATATGCACTGGTGCTCTTGCTACATATTTAGAGATTCTTAATAAAATCCAAAGAATCCACAAGATTATTGGTTTCAACCTGGCATCTCAGCTTCAGTCACTTTCCCCACTGCTGTAATGTAGTATTCCCTGTGCTTTTTCTCTGAATACTTTCATGATAATTGTTTTGATGAACATTACTCTATGGTACCTAGACTTTATGATTTTATGTGCAAGTCTAGACTGACTTCAAGATCTCATCAATTTACAATCAATTTGGCTAGATGTAAACCTACGTTCTATGCTAACAGTTTCTTCTATTGCATGTCTTGTTTGAGGAAATTTCTTCTGGATTTTTGTTTTCCAGCCAATTATGATCTTCAAAAATTTCAATACAGTATCAATCATCATTTAGAGCAGCATTTCCCAAACTTTTCTCAACCAGCACCCCCTTTGGGCACAAACATTTTGTCAACACCCCCCACCCTGTAAAATTAAATTTTGAATATTATACTTAATTCAGCTTTCATAATAAGATAACACTTAGGTATTAGTGCAAAAATAATGTTAATACTGTTTTCATTTCTATTAGAAATGTCAATGATTAAAATCCAATAAAAAAATTATTATTTGATAGCTTATTTCAATGTTTTCAATGCAATGGTTGACTTTGGTGCTTACTGGCAAAGGCTCTTACTGTAGGTTCCATGCTGCTTAGAAGTAATTGTAAATCGCCTGGTTTTGTAATTTGCACATGGTTTCTTTGTTTAGTAAGAAGCTCAGTGTGTTGAAACCACATTCAGCCATATAGGAAGTTGAAAAAGCAATGAAGGAAACACAGCACTTTCAGAAATTTCCTTTTGTAGCCAATATTGAATAATTTTTGAAAATCTGAAAAAAATGAATATATGCCCACTGCCACCTGGGTATGTTCACCCCCCACCCCCACCATGAAAAAAAAAATAAATAAATAAACTCCCAGTGCTCCTTCCCTAGAACTGGTGCTACTTTGCATAACAAACTACCAATAGGAGGTTTTTCTGATCACTACAATCTTAATTACTTCAAGTCAAGGTTAACTGTTAGACCTTCTATATAACCTCATCAACTGCATTTCTTACCTACTTTTCTTATGCTCATGCAACATTATTCAGTAATCTTCTACCTTGAGTGGCTCTTGAGACTTGTAAAAGTATTGTTTTTGAATTTCCTATGATCAAACATACTTTCTTTTACTATCATCTCATATACTCTATTTTGTTGCATTTAGGATTCAGATATCCTCCGGTGGGATGAAGAGGAGTTTTTTTTTTGTGACTGATGCTTACAAATTTATTTTTAGAGATAAATGGTAACAAATATATAATTTTTTTAAAGTTTCTGGGAATGACTAAATCAGAATAAAAATAAATTAGGAAAGTCTGTTTTTATTCAATTATTATTCCATTCAATACAGTTATTCTCTTTACTTGTTTTATCAAAACTAGTGAAACTTGTAGCAGATGCTGCAGGATTTTTGCATGACTGCTATCTTGAAAATTTAAAAATTTAAACATTTTTTTTTTTTTTAATATTCAATAATTGAAGTGTTGAATTTTTTTCAGAAAAACAAAAATCAAAAAGTATAAAAAAATAAATGAGAAAAAAAACAAAAAGCATAAAAAAACAAAAAAGCATAAAAAACAAAAAAAGCATTAAAAACAAAAAGAAAAAGCATAAAAAACTATAATAAAAAAATTAATATTAAATAAAAACAAAAAGCAAATAAACAAAAATAAAAAATCACAAAAACAAAAAATAAATCAGAAAAACAAAAATAAAAATATAAACAAAGTAAAAAAACAAAAATAAAATATTAAACAAAAATAAGAAATAAACAAAAACCCAGGGAAGTTATGAATCCACCTCTTCTCCCCACCAGCTATGGGTTAATTAGTAGGACTTTTATCAGTATCTCAAAAAAAAATCATACAATCTAAAAATATTTTCTGGTTTTAATAATGAGCAAAAGGTTGATAAGCCATAAAAAAAAAAAAAAAAACAATCACTCAATCTTGAAGTCACATTTTATAGGAAAACATTTGGCTATTCAACGTTTAAATGTACAAAAGCAAACATGTGAAAAGGAAAAATAAGAAATTATTGAAAGTAACTAAGCATATAATAAGCCTTACTATGCCATTGTTACTTGAATTCCTGACCACAGACAATCTCTTTTTTTTCTTTTTTTAAGCCAATATTTGATGTTTAATTATCGAAGTGTTTTCCCTACCACCAACGTTTAATTTTCAGCACAGAAACTATTATTGATATGTCTTTACCTTCAGAATATTACTCTCATCTTGGTTACTATACTCAAGTTTTAGCTAAAGTTCACTATGGCCTTCTTCAGGTTTCTGTCATTATGAACCAAGCCCTTTATTCAATACACAGGGGTACATTGTGCTCATTCTGCTTTCAAAGATTGGGAGATATCTTATATCAGTTTGTACCCCAAGTCTGTTCACTTGTCTCTTTCTTCTACAGAACTATAGCATGTTAACAAACTGCTCTCTATTAATCACCACAGAGATCCTTCCCTGCCCTCCATTAGAATGTCTGACGCTCAACTTCTCGAGAGCACCTCTCTGCAGCTGCTCAGTCTCACGTTGAATGCTGACCTGAGATGGAACAAATACATTAAGTCAATTGCTTTGTCCACCACAAGGAAAGTTGGCTCCCTGCGCCGTTCCAGAAAATTTTTCTCCCCGGAATCGATCATTCAGATCTACAAATCAACAATTCGCCCTTGCATGGAGTATTGCTGCCATATATGGTCTGGAGCCCCTTCTGTTTGCCTCGAGGTTCTTGATAGGCTCCAGAGGCAGATATGCAATATAACTGGCCCTGTTCTGGCATCTCATCTAAAGTCACTCTCTCACAGACGTGTTGTCGCCTCTCTCTGTATTTTTTTTTACAACTACTTTCATGGCAATTGCTCCAAGGAGCTGCATTCGCTAGTTCCCAGACTTCACGAGTTCAAGCGCCCTACAAGGCTGGCATCCCGCTCTCACCCTTTCACTGTCGAAACTCCTAAATGTAGCCATCTCTTCTACTCCAATAGCTTCATTTCTTGCACCTCTCACCTGTGGAACTCCCTTCCCTATTCCAGTTTCCCTGAGAGCTATAATCTCCAGCTATTCAAATGTAATGTCAATTGACATCTCCAGTTGCCTTGATCTTTCTCCTCATCCTTTCCTCTATCACTCCTATCTGATCTTGCTCCAAATTTTCTGTAACCCCTTGCGTCCTAGTGGCTTCTCGCCTTGCTAGGGGTGAAATGCTTAAAAAAAAAAAAAAAAAAAAAAAAAAAAAAAAATATATTATTTAGTAAATATATATGCAAATGATAACCACAGTTTCTGGGTGCACCTCCAAAAATCTAGGCAATCAGAGCCTGGCAGCTGATCTCTCTGATCTAGCTCTCACAGCTCAATGGGAGAAAACTGACTTGTCACATTCAATACCACTAAAAATCAAACTAGTCACATTCCATCATCACTAAACAGACTCCTAATTTTCTCCAGTTATGATAAATGATTCTAATCTCAATGAAGATCCTTGCTTTGAATGTCTCTTGAGACTCATGTTCTCTCAGACCTCAAGTGGAACTTATATATGCAACCCATTGCTAAAAATGCTGGAAAAATGGTTGGTTCTTTAAAAGTACCAACTCTTCCTGCTATGATGTCTCTTTACAAGAGTCAGATCAAACCAAAAATGGTGTATTCCTGTTGTATCTGGACTAGAGCTGCCCAATTCCCACTTTCCAGCCTTGATACAGTTTATAAAAGAAGTTTTAGATGAAGAATTATTATTATATTTATTTTCAGTCTAGTATCTCCATCTTGTTTGTTATACTCACAACTTTTCAGCTGTTGTACCTTTTGACCTTCTTCCTCTAAACAAGTGTTAAGAAACAAAACATTTCTTTTAGGAACAAAGAAAAGAGTATTGAACTGCTATGTGGCAGTGAATGTTCAATAATTTCCTCACAAATGAAGAGGTCACTTGAGACAACAAAGAAGTGGTTCAACAGAAGAGATGTGTGCAATATGGAAATTAAAAAAAAAAAATGTGAAAAGAAAGAAACTTGGAAAAAAAGCAGTTAAAATCTCTGAGATACATGAGGAAAGAAAGCTTGGAGAATTTAACACTAACAGGATATTAAAGGAAAGAGGGAAACATTGAGTACCCTACTAAATGAGCTTGTGTAAAAGAATGGCGGAACACAGACTGGGAGGAACAGTAAGAGGGGAAGGAGTCACAAAGGATAGCAAGTTGTAGTGAGCCTACATCTTGAAGGGATATTGCACATAAAAGAAAGATAAAAAAAAAGAACACACATATTAGGCAAAGATAGTGATGTTAGTGCACAATGACAGCTTCTATCTCTTCTGACCCAAGTAACTTAAATATTCATAGCTGATATCAGCATTTGTATGAGACTAAATGAGCTTGAAAGATTGACAATCAACTCAGTTTTTCCCCCAAACATGGAAACAAACAAACAAAAAAAATGCTCTAAGCTAAATTCCGAAGATGTTTGACAATTACTAAAACCATTGCAATGTGGAATTTGGCCAACATTATATAAACACATTCACATACACCTAATGGTGAAACATTATTTGACATGTCAGCAGCAGCTAAGAAAAACAAAAACAGTGGCACAATCATTACCAAGAATCACAGGGGACATGTCATCAACAAATTTAGACAACAGAGAGTGTAGGATTCTAGAAATGTTTGTTTATTTCTTTTCCAGACTATCTGGAAACAATTTATACGATAGGGTGATAAAAAAAAATTCAGTTCAAACAAGAGAGTATTAAAAAAAAAAATCTGATGTTTGGTATAAAAATTCTTGTTTGCTACATATTTTTGGATAGACAGCAAAATGATACTTGGCAAATGTAGATTAAATGGGCATAGTTAAGCATAATTGACAAAATTTACGTCATACTAGACAACTTTTCTCAACAGAATCTATCTTACACATTTATAAGTCTACCATTCATCCATGTTTTGAATATTACTGCCACATCTAGTCTGGTGCTTCTGCTATTTATTTAGAGATTCTTAATAAAAATGAAAAGTAAAACCAACAACGTTATTGGTCCTAACCTGGCATATTAGCTTCAGTCACTTTTCCACTACTGTAATGAACCTTTTCTTTAAATATTTTCATGGTAATTATTCCTCTTTGGCACCATGAATTTATGTGTGTTGCTAGATCATCAGCAAAGTCTCATCTTACATGAAATGGCTAGTGGTAACCCTAACTTCTAAGCTACATATTCTTCTCTCAAACTTCTCACTTGTGAAAATCTCTTCCAGATTCTTACTTTTCAGTCAGCTTTGATCTTCAAAAATTGGAATGCAATGTCAATTGTTATCTGTCTTAAGAATGTTTCCTTTACCCCCCATTATTCTCTCACCCTCATAACTCCTTGTATCTTAGTGGTTTTATTGCCTTACTTGAGATGAAATAGTTAAGAAAAAAAAAAAGTGGAGTTGGCAAAATTCTTAATTAACAATAATAAGAGGAAAAAGAAAAAAAAAACAAACAATATATATATATATATAAAACATGCTATATCAAGTCTGGTTTGTTACCTCTCCATCACCGTGACCCCTTTGGCCCATTGGTTATGGCACTTGTGTCATATTGTAACAGTCTGGGTTCGATACTTGGTAGTAGATGTACACTGATGATGAGTCCCCAAAATAGGATGAAACGGCTGTCCAGAGCTTTCTGTATTCTGTTGAAGATTCTTCTAGACTTGATGAATTAATTATGATTACTCAAATCCACCTTTTTATATATATGTATATATATATATATATATATATATATAATGCAAGTCAAAAGCAAAGAAACTTTAAAACAGTAATAAAGCCAAAAGTTTCCAAAATAGGAACAGTGTTCACACACAAAAAGGGACACAGTCTTCTGACATCAAGGGAAGAAAAAAAAAAAAAAAAATATGGGTTTAAAACCTAGAATTATCCATTTTTTTTTATTGGTTGGGAAGAAATCCCAGCATACATTTTTTTCTATAAATCTAGTGGAGGGAATTTTCTAGCAGTTATTCTCACTAGATTGTAACTTCTGGATTATGGAAATTCTCTCCATGTCAGAAAGGAAATCAATAAAGTGAGAGAATTGCGGATGTTTTAACAAAACTTTGTTCTGTAGACACACACATTAGTAATTATTTTTTATATTTGCTGCTGGCAAAAAAATTCTGATCCTTTCATTAAAAGATACTGTTGGTGGGTGGCAGGAGGGAAAATAAAACCTTATGATCTTTCCACCAGAATCTCACTGCTGGAAGAAATAAAGCCTTACTATCCCCTTCCCTAGAGGCTCATTGCTGGTGGAAGATGAAAACCTTTTGATCCCTTCCCCCAGAGTCTCTGTTTAAGAGAAATAAAACTATGGCTATGAATAATAGGTTTACAGACTAATGAGATTTTTTAAAATTTATTCATAACAACAGACTTTAGCCAGCTCCTTTATTGCGGTCAAGAGACTTTTTCCAACTCCAATATCACAGGTGATAATTATTAGCACTTCCACTAATGTGGATATACTTATACATTTTTATGAACCTTACATTCCTTTCTGTTAACACACACACGTGTGTATATATATATATATATATATATGTATATATATATATATATATATATATATATATATATGCATGCTGGTAGGTGTGTATCCTTCATCCCTGATGGACAAAAATCTTAAAGGATGCACAGTAAATTTCCCATCTGTGTCTCCCATGGATTCAACTAAAGTTTACCATATAAAGCAATACATTGCAGCAGAGTCTTTCAAATACTTCCAAACTTCTTCAAAGTAAATCCAACCATATAATTAAAGCAGGGGTTTCAAACATGCAGCTTGCAGGACATAAGCAGCCCTTGGTTTATCTTTTTGGGCCCACATGGAACCATTTTTATCACCAATATTTTCTTGATATTTTAATAAAGTTCAATAAATTTGTCCCTCAGCCCATTCTATACTTTTGCAGTAGAAGTATTTGAAAAACAGTCTTGACAAGAATATTAGTGAAATGATCACAACTTGTTTCAGGGACTTATTAGAGTAGATACCACTATAGAAAATGTGATACCTAAGGTTTAAAATGAATGCTATTTCTGTTTGACAAAAACAAATTGGTGATTTAAATTCACCAAGCAGTCCTGCTTCTAACTAATATAAATATGAAGAGGGTGGAATTTTGATTTTGCAAAATTTCATAAAGTATGTGGGGGGAAACAGGATTTCCAAAATAATGTGTTTTTTTACCACAACAAAAAAAAAAAAAATATTCTTTGGCCCACCCATTGATGCAAGAAATTATTAACCTAATTTTTGAATGTGCTAGAAAGGATTATAAAATTTAATAAAATAATAAAAAATACTTTGGTCTTTCCTCTTAATGATAAACAATTTGCTGATAAAACTGTTTTTATCAAGTTTGGGGCTTTTTTCATCATGGTATGCTCTATTTTAGCAAATATTTGGAGGTACCTATATTAGAGGTAGCGAGAGCTTATTGGAAGTGGAGGGGTGATTGAAATGTGATGCAACTTGGACATGAAGAAATGGAATTTTTTTTTTCATAAAACTAAAAAGGATAAATTTGGTTACTCATATTAGTGTTGGGGTGTAGCTGAGATAATAGACTATCCACAAAACAGCAATTTTTTTTTTTTTTCATAGCAAGGAGGAATAGATTTGATCTCAGAATGGCAACACAAGCAATGTAAATCATGTTAGAAAGATGTGAGAGAAAATTAGTAAATAGATTGAAAATTCGTAGGAAGGAAGACTTCTGGTCAATTCCATAATTGAAACAAAAGAAAAAAATTGTTAAGAAGAACCAAACTTTCAAGAAAAATGGGAATATTTGTATTCTGCTACAGAATGGCCAACCATCTCACAAAATTCAAGATTGTCTTGCATTTCAAGAATTGATGATTTTTGTTAAAAATTATGTTTATATTTTGCTTTTTAAAGAGGTCCTTAAACACAAACGCCGATGGAATTTGTGCAAAAACCTGCCTGCCTGTCCATTCTCTCTCTCTCTGACTTTCACTTCTCTCTCTTTCAGTTTCACATTTCCTATCACATATTAGGTTGGTGCAAAAATAATTTCGTTTTCTCACATATGTTACTATGTGAGAAAACGACATTATTTTTGCACCAACCTAATAAAATTACCAAAGTGATTTAATTCACCATTGTGGGTATATAGATAGCTGGTTGGGAACCTGTACCAAAGGGAGTCTTCTGATCCCTTTGTTGAGAAATCATCAACAGGGTGCATGGCTCCCTACACCTCTCCCTCAGCATATAATGGCCCTTTTGAGTCCTTAAGATTGAGATCACCGAGCTGAGGTAACTCCTGAATGCTTTATTTGAAACAATATTGACATACTTCAGTGACCTTGATAAAATCCTGCTGAGAATCGGTTGGTTTGGTTTGGTCTCGTTTTGTGGCATAATCAACCTTATTTTACTTAATGCTGACAATATTTTTTCCCAAAAATGTATTGCTGATAATGTCTTTCTTTTTAAAAAATGAACTGCTGGTAAAAATATCTTGCAGGGAATAATTTTATCTTCAAAAATATATTTCTGGTAATAATTTTTCAAAAAAGGTATTGCTGGTATTAAAACCTATTTTCATACTTTCATAGTGCTTGAGTTAACTATTTGCCCATAGCTGGGTCTCTGCCAGATGCTACCACCCCAGATCAGGGTGGACCTGGGAAGACCAGCAATTAAGAGGTGGTTCCACACTCCTCAAAACCTCCTAATCAAAGGCCTTGCTGTTGGATGTAATTTATCGTCTTACCCAGGATGCAGATGTAGTTTATCGTCATACCCAGGACAGCTGACAAGAATCCAATTGAAAATTTATCACAAAGCTTGAATTCATTAGAAGGACCCAAAAAACATCGATGATTTGAAAGTTATTTGCTAAATGTGCCAAGATTTAAAAAAAAAATGTGAAGTATAATAAAAAATTTCTCTGTGCAGTAATTCCAAACCATGGCCCAACAATGAAATATGAAATCAATGTCTGAATAATTCTTTCAAGTATTACTATTTTTTTTCCTTAATATGTATTTTTTTATTTTTGGTAATTGTTAATTTGATATCAAAGTGCATCACCTGTCCAAATTTAAAGTAAATATAAGCATCAGAGGTAAATATTTTACAAGTATCCAAATCCATTTTTCCTATATTGCAACAGAGGAAACGGCAGATGGACAATGGATTAATCATCATGACAGAACTTTAGCACAAACAGCATTTGAATTATGTGTGTAAACAAGGTTTCAACTTTGAGAAATACCCACTGACTTTACCAGTACACCATTTTATAGCTTCAGTCGTTTTCTATATTAGAAAACTATTTCTGTTGACATGGAAAAACAAAACAAAACTGATGATTAAACATTGAATTTCACAATTATTTAATTTAAAATTTTCTTTCACAAATTCCAACACTCAATTTGTGCATTTTTTTTAAATACTATTGTTCATCCAATGCAAGGCTTAAGAGTCACCCAAGGTAGAGGGTACTGAATAAGGTTGTTATATGGGCATGAAATGAGAAAGTAATTAGTGTATATTTGTTATATAGGAATAAAGTGTCGCTGCCAACACTGGAGTTTGAACACTGATCAAACACAAGCAATCTCATTTTGAATAAGTAGATCACATGATCATAAAGGAAAATGTATATATGGGAACCAGTGTGGCGTCTAAGTGATCACTATACAGATTACTATTTGGATGACTATTTGGTTGTTACTTTTCAAGCAAGTACTATTAGTGCAAGTATTATTCTAAAGCATCTGACACCAGTATTGTTTTATGGCATTACTACTGCTATATCTGCAATTACAAAGTCTCTACTCCAATGAGCATTATGAAAGTGACACTGAGTATTCATCAACTTTACAAAAGGTGGCAAGGAGTGTTCATTGACATCACAAAAATATTATAGGGATATGTCAGATAGATCCAAGACTTGAAGCAGTTATGATTGTTGTGATCAGTGATGTAATCTCTCAGGAGTCCGTTCCACAAAATAACAGTTCTGGGGAAGAAGCTGTCTGAGTAGAACTTCCTCCTTACCAATGGAATATGAAGGGAATAAGCATGATTCAACCCTGCATGTGACATGGCAGTTGTTAGCGGTGAAGGTCTGAACTGGCGGAACAAAAAAATTTAGCTCATCTGAACATTTTCCATGAAAATAGCAATAGCATAGCAAGTTTCATCTTTGGGGAAGGGGTTGCAGAGTATAATATAATTCATCACCCACAAAGCCATGCAAATGCTTTTCAACTCTGTCAAAGCTGGAAAGTGTGGACTGGGCCACTCCAGCCGAGATATTTACAAACAGGAAAAATGGTTGTTAATTGTTAGAAATCAATGTTATTAAAGTTAAATTATTAAAACATACTAAATACCTTTGAATGTATATTAATTATATAAGTATATTCTAAAAGATGTACTTTGTTACCACTTTTGTTGAGTGGTGAGTACATTAATTAATAAGATTTGTATCTCTTAACGATTATTGTCTAAACACACTTTTTACAAACTAAAACTATTTTCTGGCTTTAAATAACCTGCAAAGAATTGATAAGCCAAATAAAACAAATCAATGAATCAATCTTTAGTGCAGTGAGGGAGGTTCTGCTGTAGAGTTGGAATCCCTTGGACCATACAGTCCTCAAAGTTTTACTGTATCCCATCCAAAGAGAGAAAAAATGTCATTGAGATAAAGAATATAAAGAATATTTGCAGTAGACAGAGTCTACAAGAACTGAGTAATTGTCTTGTGCATGGCTTAAGTATGGCAAAGTCACTTGCTTGGCAAAACAGAGGCACACTGTTACATGTCTGCTATTTTCACCAGAATAAAACATGCTAATAATGGCTGCTTTTACTTGATATACTGGTATTTTTTTCTTTATTTACCACAACACTTCAGCTGTTGGAAGCATAATCATGACAAAAAAAGGCAAATTTTAATGAATTAGTCTGTAATGATTGCAAGATTTCATCTAAAAATTAACATCAGAATAAATTGAAAGTGTTAAAAATGGTCAAAGTTGAAAATGGTGGCCATGTTATTTTTCAGTTAAACTGCCTTCAATTTTGAAAATTTCATTGAGGAATATGTTATTTATTTATATATATATATATATATATATATATATATATATATAGATAAGCATAAAGTATCGTACTTTGAGTCCCAGCAGTAATAAAACAGCGCTTGATGTATAATAAGAGGTAAAATTTATACTACACACACATATATATATATATATTATATATATATATATATATAAAAACAAAGAGAAATTAGATTTTTTGATAATCATTTTTTTCAAATTCTTTTTCATATTCCCTTAGATTAAGCACTTTAATCACAAATATAAAAAAAGATAGACAACATGGAGACACAGGATATTTGACAATAAAAAGAGAAAATCTTGAAGGCTGGAACCTCTGACAGCTGTCAAATGTACTTAAAGTAGTAAGAAACAAAAAAAAGTGTACTGAACTATTGCATAATATCAGTTCTCTATGGCAGTCAATGCTCACAGATCAAGAAGAGACATGATGATGAGGGACTAACTTTCCCCTCACAGGTGTGGCATTCATATATAACTTCCTGTCATCCAGTTGTATTGTGTGTGTGTGTGTGTGTGGTTGGGGGAGGGGTGAACCTAGATATCCTAAGTTCAATTGAGTTTTTTCATGTTAGCACTGCTACTGACATTCTGTTAGACCCAATTCTGCACTTGGTGGCTATGAGGTCATCTTCTAGAACAATCCTGTGATGCACTTAGCTCTTTTGTTGTTCTACTATGACACAGAGTACAAGGCTTACTTTGGTATCTCTTAGAGCAAGCCCAGTATATATTCGGATCACCACAGATCAACTCATCTTAGATCAAAGGTTCCTGATTGACATTAAATTTGATTCACACCTTTTTATTTTACTAATATTCACCCAATACAAGGTGCAAAGGCCACTCAAAATAGGGTGTTACTGTTTGGAGATGTATTAGGATAAGGGTATTAGTATGGTGGTATCTGCCACACAGAGTTTACCGACTATTTTGTGTTAGGAAGAGTAACATGTTTTAGCCATCAAGTAGCACACCGATACTAATATTAGCATTAGTGTAGCCATTGATACACTAACATTGAATACAAACATAGAAAGATGAAATACGCAAGCGTAACAAACAAAACATTTAATAAGGCAAACAACGCGCGTACATATATTCAAAAGATTTACATATGTCCCAAAGAAATGAGGAGGTTTACAGAACAAGAAAAAAATAACATACAGCTATATGGCCTTTGATAGTCTGCAGATAAGTGGATGGAAATTACTTTTTTCTTTTGCTAGGCCATGCACATGGTGACCAGTTTCCCCATGTGTGGACATCCTGGTGGTCAGGAAGGTAAGGAGCCTGTTCCTCCAAAAAACGGAAGCAAAGACAAAAAAAAGGACAGAAGAGTTCTACTCTCTAAAGGGGCCAAACTCCCATGAACTCAACCCAAGGGAAAACAACTGTGCTCTCCCTACAAGGGCAAGATAACAGGAAAGATAGACAGTTAATTCTAGATTTGAAGAGGTCAGGATTTAATTAGTGAATAAAATTTCAGAGTTCACGTGGAGATGTTAGGAGAATATAGTTAAAGTAGAATTTAGAAGGGGCCAGAAACCCAATCTTAACCATGGAATCAAGGGATGAATATCTACTCCTGTTCAAAAGACTGAGGAGTGTGAACCTGTTGACAGGCAAACCTATCTACTCCTAATGTGAATCATATGCTACAAGAAGCTTCTTGTTTGGGCCAAGAACTTTTTGATGTTCCTTTTCAAGCTTAAGCAGATAGCATGGATTAAATAATAAAGAATAAGCTTTTAGCAGGATTTGAACATACATTCTTTATGTTTGGGAGTGTTTTAAATCATAATGACAATGCATCATCTAAGAAATTCAAAGTCTATTAGATTTAATACTACTAGTAAATGTGCAACAGGTTTTATTAACATATGATAAAGAGTTTGTAAGGAAGAGGACATGGAAATGGGAGTTAGCAACTCCATGGCTAAAACCCAAATGAACAGAAATAAATAAATAAATCAAAAATGTAAAAACTTCTGTGTAAAGCAAAAACTCCCTTCTGTGGGTGTGTGAAGGCTGACAAATAAGCAGGAATTTCCTCTTGCTGTGAAATTTTCTTCAACTGCTACACAAGACACATTCGTTTTTCTCTCCAAATTTCAACGCCCATTCTGATATCATGCATACTACTTATGCACCTAAATTAGTATCAATTTTACATGTAATTAATAACTTAATTTTCTTTTTCAGGGAACACTTTTCTCAAATTGTTTCTGTAATAATACATCGGAGAGTTGGTGTATCTTAGGAAGATTTATTAAACTTAGAAAAATATGTTACAAGAATGGATATTATTTGTAATAGTTTGGTGTTGGAGAGTTCTTCAGTCAAGGGAGATAATATCCAATACGAAAGATAGCTCTATAATTACCTATCACAGTTTCATCAGTTAAAATTTAAAATTTTTCATAAACATTTTATTTCATTGCTTGAAATTGAACTGAAAATGGTTGTTATATATATTTAATTGAAAATGTTTCATATACAAGAATAAATCTTGTTCTGTTTCAACATGTGGTTTACCCAACTTGGCTTCCCCAAAGGTGTCTGTTAGGCTGTGCTATTTAAATCTATAAAAAGGCAAACATATTCTCTCTCTTTCACTTGCTTTGGGATGTAGTCAAATGTAGATAAAGAATACTTCCTTGGTCATCTATTGACTGAACTTTCACAGACATGTATCTGTGGTGAACAGTCCCGTAGAAGCAAGTGAGTCAGAATGGCTTGCATCTGGTGCAAAGGAAAATAAGGTTCTTATCTCAATGTGCAGCACATGGTATTGGCAATTTTGCTCCTTGAAAATGGCATTACTCTTCTGTCTAGCTATTACAGCAGTATGTGCAATAATGAAGGTTTTTGTACAGTTTGGCATGCTTTGACCAATAGCAAGTTAAGGGCTGATTGGTCAGACTGGAGGAGGCTATTTATCTGGGTAACTGAGAATAAAAAGTGAATAACGCTGGTTGGTTGGTTGACCATGGTGTTGGCATGATAAAAGAGGGCTGAAACAGTGAGAAGGGAAGACAGGTTTACGTTTTGAAGTGTGCAGAAAGCAAGAATGGTGGATTGAACCAGTGGTATCTTGAATTGTATGAACAACGTTCGAGTACTAGAGAATCATTTAAGCTACAGTATCAAACATGCTTGCTTCACATACACAAACAAGCACATTCTAGTTTTAATGTCTTTTCCTTTGATTTCTATTGTGCACACATTGTAATTTCTTTTGTTAATAACATGCATTAATTGTCATTTGTTTTAAATTCCATGTTATGCATTACTTATTTTACCTGGACTCACATGAGTCCAATATTATTTGTGGGACAAATGTTCCAGGAGCCCATAAATATTTATAATAAATCATCCACACTTTGCAAACAAAAGGTAAATCCTGCAACAAACAATGTTTGCGCCAATATTTCAATATGTCTCATCTTTATTAAAACCTATCAGAATCAAAGTGACATAAAAGATTTACCTTCCTCCATATGGTTGATTGGTTCACAGTGTATTTACTGCTAATATTAACTTTTTACCCTGAACAGGTCTATACTTGATGTAATAGACTAACAAGTCACCCCCATGAATGGTTACGCTATAGGTAATAAGTATCTATAAAGTTAACTGTCTACGAGAGATTTGAGGAAGAGTGAGAGCAAGAAGACACAAACACGTCCGACCTTCCAATTAGTGGCACTGTGTGTATAACCGTACCATATTTCATATTGTACTGTTTGTATATAATAAATCTTTCTTCTATTATCCACCTGGTGTTAAGTATTTATTCCCCTAGCATGGAATATAACAATACTAAATAATGCAACTCTCCATAGAAGATATAGAAATGACTGAGAATTAGGACTTAAAAACAATTAGAATCTAATTACTGATAAAGATCATTATCATTATGCATGACAAACAAGAATTGAATTCAGAGAAGACCAAATGTTTTTAATTAAAGAACAATTTATGCCAAATCAGAAACAATCAAGTTAATTGTGAAATCTTATGTATCAACTTTCATCATAATTGCACTAACATTCATTATTGTAGCAATTGAAATATTACAAAGAATATGTAATAATAACTTTGAAGGACACAAACATTTTACCTATCTGGTGAAATGCAAACTGAAAACAAAAAAAAACAAAAAAAAAAAAACAAGAAAAAAACCCAAAGAAACACTATTTTACAATATTGCCATATTCATTGTCCTACCAACTGCATTAATTTCTGCATATTCTCCTTGGACAAATCTTTTCAAAATTAGTTTTTTGAACTTCAGGTTAACATGTTGACTGCTTGAGGTCAATTATGAAATCTCACTTAAAATGTCAACTTTATAATAAGCATAGGCAAATAAAGAATTTGATTTTTTTTTTTTTTTGGCATTTATACAGTCTGTCCAGAAAGTATCCATCCAATTAATATTATTGAAAAAAAAAGAAAAAAAAGAAAAAAAAAAAAATCTTGCTAGTCCCTTTTAATATGTATTCTTTTTTCCACTTTTGTGAGAAGAAAAAAAAAAACAGCTACTACACTTTGATCTGAGAAGTAATTAATGATTGCATTCATTTGCCACCCTATAAAAGAAAAATTATGATAATTTTCTTTTAACACTGTATCTGACTTCATTTGATATACAAAAAGTTTATCCTGCTGCTGAAAGTGATGTTGGTCCCTGAACAATAGTTTGTTTGAATTTCATAGTTGTGTTGCCATATCCTGCTGTAGCAACAGAAAACTATTTTGAGTAAAATTAACAATAAGGTTACTGCAGTTAAGAGGCCTTGAAAGTGAAGTAATATTAGTAATGCAGAATACTAAAGGTTAAATAATTCAGTAATCTACAAACATATCCACAACTAAAAAGATTGAATTTTATGAAGGTGGTGATCAACTTAAAATAGGCCCTTTCCATCTGGAGGACAAAATTCCAATTCCCAAGTTCTTCAAGCTTATTTTTAGCCTGTTTTCATAAAACAGGTTTATCCACTGCTTCGTTTGATATTTGAACTCTTATATAATGCTATGTATTTTTATTAGACATTTCTATTTTTTGTTAGACTTATCAGAAATTTTTATATAAGACTATGGTAAACAAAATAAATTCATAGCCAACTTTGATATTTGAAACCCTTACATAATGCCATCAATGTTTATAGTAGATTGATAAGCCATAAAAAAAAAAATTAAAAAAAAAAAAAAAAAAAAAAAAAAAACTTTTGCAGGTTATTTAAAGTCAAAAAATAATTTTAAATTATAAGACTTTTTTTTTTGATAATGATTTACTGTTACATAATATTTGCAGTAGACAGAGTCTACAAGAACTGAGTAATTGTCTTGTGCATGGCTTAAGTATGGCAAAGTCACTTGCTTGGCAAAACAGAGGCACACTGTTACATGTCTGCTATTTTCACCAGAATAAAACATGCTAATAATGGCTGTTTTTACTTGATATACTGTTATTTTTTTCTTTGTTTACCACAACACTTCAGCTGTTGGAAGCATAATCATGACAAAAAAGGCAAATTTTAATGAATTAGTCTGTAATGATCACAAGATTTCATCTAAAAATTAACATCAGAATAAATTGAAAGTGTTAAAAATGGTCAAAGTTGAAAATAGTGATTTTCAATTTTGAAAATTTCATTGGAGAAATATGTTTTATATATATATTTGCAAATATTATATAACATATACATATATATTAATCCATAGCTGGAGGGGATAAGATTGAGCAATTGATTTGTTTTCTATGACTTATCAACACTTTGCAAGATATTTAAAGCCAGAAAATATCCACAGATTGCAAGAATTCTTTTGGCTCTAATAATGATTTAGTGATACACATCTTAGTAATTAATACATACCTCTGGGAAGAAGTGGATTTATACCTTTCCCCAAGGGAATTTGCATGTAAGTAAATAAAATAAACCCAAATGAAATTGGAACTCGTCTCTCCAATTAACAATTCCGGGCCATTATCCATTTAACCACTTGCACATCCAAGCTTACAGCACCTTGTATTCTCAAGCAGTCACCCATTTAGATAGTGACCAAGCTTGAGGTTTCTTAACTTTGGTGATTGCATGAGAAGCAGTGTTTCAATGTGATATGGTCATAAGCTATATTTTTAGTTATCAATAGAAATTTCTATAAGAGATTTAGTAAACAAATTTATTAAATTGCAAAGAATGATATTAAAATAATTTGACATTAGCAATTTGTATAATGCCATGTGACATTTGAGCATCATAGTAACCTTTGTACTTTATCTTTCTTACATAATTTTTAAAAAAAAACCTTGAATCAAGGTAAAAATAACTAACAATAAAAGGATTGCTCTTTTTATATAGTCTTACATAAAGCTGTAGAATGGATATGCATATGAATCAGAAACAATATATAACATACCAGAAAATGTATATGTGTATGTGGCCTTGAGGGTGATGAATTATTTTCCACCCTGCAACCTCTTTCCCACAGGTGAAAAATCGCAAGCCACTCACTACTCTATCACTATATGTACAGCAAATGTCCTGACAAAATACATTGCTTAGTTGCAACAGTTCAGATATTTCAGCTAAGGCCTCCCCCCCCACACCATGCCACATCTACAGAGTCAAATCATCCTCATTCCTTTCGTATCCCATTGGTAAAAAAAGAAGTTCCATTTGTGCAACAGACTCCCAAGACGATGCTTCCCTGGTCACTAGAATCTTAACCTCTTCAAGTCTCAGGTCACAACCTCATTCAGTAACCCTCTACCTTGAGTAGCTCTTAGGTCTTATTAGGTGAACAACAATAAAAGAAAAATAAAGAATGTGTCATGTGGCAGTAAACATGTTAATTGTTGAACCACTTGTATTGGTAGGGCAAAAATAGAAAAAAAAAAATCTGTCTATTGCAACCATTGACACTGTTTTGGCCATTGTATGCTCCGGCCTTCTTCAGGTGATTGGAATCTCACATTGTACCTTTTATTTTATCCACGGGGGTAAATTGTTCTAGTTCCACATGTCATGCCTTTTCTGGATAGTTTCAGTTATTTCCCTTGAGTAACGCAACTCTTCATGTTTTTGTTCACCCCTGTGGCCAGGTATTGAACTCACAACTCTTTGGATCAAGTCACTGGATAACTTCAACCAATGCTTTTATCCAACAACCTAGTAGATAAAATGGCATGCAATGTGGAACTAGAACAATCTACCTTGGTGGATGAAATTAAGGGTTCAGTTCAAAATTCCAACATATATCCCCTGAAAAAGACCAGAGCATACAATGGCCGAAATGTTGTGATGAGGACAACACTCCAAACAATGTAAATAGTAAAAAAAAAAAAATGATCTTGTTTCTTAGAGGACAATCCATTGCCAATTTTTAATTTAGAGTTCCATTTTTTTTTTTTTTTTAACCACTTTCCTAACTGGTCATTTTAAATATAGAAAATATAACAAAAGAGCAGAATAAATATGGAAAAAATTTGGAGAAAAGATTGTACTAAGAAATCTTGATGACAATCTATATTCAGCACATTCATTTTTATTTTTATTATTGCCTGCCTGCATATTCCTACCTGGAAACTGATGCTTAGACAACAAATATTTGCCAAAGAATGCTGGTTGAATAAATGACCTTTAGCAAAAAAGATGAGGAAAAAAAAAAGGCTGCACAGAAATCTTAAAGTAAGCAAATCTTGCAAGTCAACTATTTCATCAGCATAACGTTATGGCAAGAAAAAGAAATTTCCATTCCATATATTAAGTATCAGAAATGGATATACTTTTAGGAGATGGCTGTGGGCAGGATTGTATCTGATTGCAGAAATGGAAACTATATTTTATATAAAATTTTAGCAGCAAATAAAACTAATCCTGCTTTGTCTAACATATAGCTAAAAAATAGGAAAAGAAAAGATTGGAAGGGATAAGGGAGAGAATAAGAAGATCAAATGGATGATTTTAATTGTCAATACTAATGACAATTATGTAACACACACACACACATATATAATATATATATATATATATATATATATATATATTACACACAACAACATTTATGTATATATGTGTTATAAAGTAACCCTTGTAGTTCTGGGTTATAATACTGTAAGGAAAGTCTGGAAAAAAAAATTGAGTTAAGTACAGGTTTAATAACAAGAGACATGGATTAATAATACAGAAATAGAGCCTACTGTAGTTCAGTGTGACAAGTGTATGAGTGAAAGCGCTATGCCTGTGTGATGCCCATTCTCTATAAGCAGATATTCTATTCATAGCAGATGGAGGAGTCCATGTTCAACAATTAGTGTAGAGAAGTCCAGTCGTCTTTCTACACAAGAATATGAAGGAATGCTGAAAAGTTCTCAGCCCAATAAAATACTTTTTTTAGTCAATACTTTTTATTACTCTGATATTGTATTGTAATTTCAGTTTTAGGAATAAGTAAATTATCATAAAGTATGTCCAGCAGTAAATTGAATTGTATTGGTTGCTTATTTCATACCTATCTAGAACCTCAATTGATTTATAATGTCTCTTATAATGAAATCATCTACCTTTGACAATGTACATCATACTACCAAGGAGCTGAATAATTTTTCCTTCCTGACAATTTTCTTTTCTGATCTTAAAGCTTTAAATGAAAGCTTTGTCGCCGATCTTAAATGACCTGGCAGGTTGAAGAACTTTCATCTTATTCCCTGGCAGTAATTTATCAAAAGTGGATTTAACTTTTCTAGCAAACATGAGCTCTGCAGGTGACATTTACATTTGATGTCATTTGATACACACTCTAAAAATTCTTGTAACACCAATTCTTCATTTTCTAAGACATTAGCTTTTCTTAATGCTCTTTGTCAACAAACCATTTTGCTTGAACATTTGACCTCAGATGATAAATTGGCGTTGTCAAATGTTCAATTGTGTAGCTTTTGCAGAAATTTTAGAACAAGTAACAATATTTACATTATTCAGACTATTGTCCTCATCTTTGTCGCCATAATTATTACAACATTTCGGCCGTTGTATGCTCTGGCCTTCTTCAGGTGGTTGGAATGTCGAACTTAACTCTTCATTTCACTCACTGGGGTAGACTGTTCTAGTTCCACGTACCATGTCCGTTACCATGGCACGTGGAACTAGAACAGTCTACCCCAGCGAGCGAAATAAAGGGTTCGGTTTGATATTCTAACCATGTAAAGAAGGCCGGAGCGTACAACGGCCGAAAAGTTGCAATAAATATGGTGACAAAGATGAGGACAATAGTCTGAATAATGTAAATAATGTACATAATACCTCATCTCAGAAATATAGACTCATTACAAGTAAATTGAGTTGCATTATCAGATACCACATTGTCAGGTACTCCAAAACTTGCAAAAGGTTGGTGCAAGAATTTAATCGTTATTGCAGTAGTAGGTCATTTACACTTCAATATCTCGGGCTATTTTGTGAACATATCAACCACAATAAAATACTATGAACTATTTAGTGATCCATCAAAATCCATAATTAGTTTTGTTACGCCATGCCTGATAATTTATAAGTGGTGATTTTGCTGCTCATTTACAACCATTATATTTTCTAACTGTATTTTGGATTTCTTTGTCCAACTTTGGTCAATACATGTAGCTTCTCATAAACGACTTCATCCTCACTATTCCCAGAATTGTTTAAAAATCCTTTTTGTAGTAATAACAGAATTGTAACTCTCCACATACAAAAGTTCTCCATCACAAATCGAAAATACTGTATTATTGTTAGCAGGTTTAATTTTAGTTTCACTCCATCTCAACTTATGCCATTCATAGTTTTTGGAATAAACATATCCTTTTTAAAATGAATTTTGATATTTATCATGATCAGCAATTCTTTAATAGTGTTACACACCAGGCTTTTAATTTCACTTTTGGATTCCAATGAAGTAATCACAGTATTTTCAAAATCTTCTTTACATTTTGATATCAATCTGGACAAACCATCTACATGTTCCAATATCTTTGACGATAGAAATTCCATCTTGAAATCATATTTCAACAAAATCGTCTCCCAACGCTGTAGTCTGTAATATATGTGAGAATCCCATTCTTAGAACTGAATATACTTAATAATGGATGATGATCAGTTTTCAGTATGAATTTTCTTTCTAATATCATCCTGTGAAGTTTCTTTACAGCAAAAGTTATAGCAAGTGCTTGTTTTCAATTTGATTAGCATTTTTCTGTATTTGTCGAAGTTCTTGAAGCATGAGTGGCTGTTTTCACTGTACCGTCTTTTAATTTATGGACTTTTAATACTCCTATGCTGTATTCACTCATGTCCAATGTTACTATTATCTGTCAGTGCAGGTCATAATGTGTATGTGATAATTCTGAAGTTAATAGTTTTTTTTAATTCCTTCAAAAGCTCTTTGACATTCCACAGACCAATTCCATTTTGTACTTTTTAAGTAAATTATTCAGAGGTGCTTACAATTTGTACATCACTAGCATATAAATATTATAATAATTCACTAATCCAAGGGTTTATCCAAGGGTTTGTAGGGGGTTACCAAATTTTTTGGAAGAGGCATACCTTTAATGACATTGCTTAAGTGGGATCTGGTCTTCCTTTTTTGTTGATTACCTGACCTAAATCTTTAATATTGTCCAGAAAGAATTGACATTTTTGTTTAATGATTTTGAAACCATAATCATGTAGTCTTTAAAATACTTCCTGAATCAGTTTTACAAGCTGTATTTTCATAGCACCCTTAAAAGTATATCATCTATGTAAGTGACTACATAGTCTAGCCTAGCCAACATCGTATCCATTATTTGCTGGAAAATACATGGGGGGACTTTTACACTAAAGGGTAATCTTTTAAATTTGAAGAGTCCTTTTTGCATATCAATAGCCAAAAGCTTCTGGCATTCCTCATCCACTTTGATTTGAAGATATGCTTCAAACAGGTCAATTTAAAAAAAAAAAAAAAAAATTTTCTCCAGCTATTTATACTAAGCAAGAGAAAAAAAATTTCCTGTGTGAATTCACTGTTATGTCTTCATTGCATTGAATGAAGATAACACAATCAAGAAGTAATATGTCACTTGGAGTCAATATACACTGCATGCCAAATTATTTTCTATAACTATTTTTCTAATATTTCAAAAACTGTCCAATCAATTCACACAAAATTTTCACACAATGTTGGCAACACTGACCTGCACAATCACTGAAATTTTCGTACTGATCTGCACAATGTAAACAAACTGGCGCCATATTTGTTATCAGCACGGTGATTTGAGCATGGCAAATTATTAGAAAAGTGTAAGAATTTAGTGAAAAGATGGGCCGTAAAAGCAGTTTAAGTGATGCTGAAAAGAAAACTGTCACCTCAAAACTCTCAAAAGGTAAATCTACCCTAGAAATTTCTAAAATGATAGGGAGGTGTCATCAGTGAAAAAGTTCACCACCTACACAAGTACGCAAAAGGGCAGATAAAGGAAAGCTGAGGGTTATTTCATGTCGTCTCATGCCACGACTTAAACAAGAGGCCACAAATAACCCTAGACTTACCAGTCAAGAGCTTTTCAGTCGCATTGGGGATCCTACTGTGTCTAAAAGTACTCGGTGTTGGTATTTGAGGGAAATAGCAACAACAGTCAAACCTGTATCGAAGCCTCCGTTGACGAGAAATTACATTCAAAATTGACTTCTCTAAAGTTTTGTTCAGACGAAACTCGAGCAACACTTGATGGCCCAGATAGATGGTGCAAAGGTTGGGTAATGAACGGACAGAATCGGGATCATCATTTGAGACACCAACAAGGCAGTGGAGGCATAATGATCTGGGGTGGTATCATTGGAAAAACATTAGTGGGCCCATGGAGAGTACCAGATGGCATCAAAATGAATGCTGATGCATACATAGCATTTATGAAGGAGCATCTTGAACCGTGGATGAAAAGGTAAAGAGTTGCCTTCAGAAGGGCCATTCTTTTTATGCAAGACAATGCTCCCTCACATGCTGCTCACAAGACTACTGAATATTTGAAACAGTTAGGCTTCGGTGGACCTCAAAAAATGAAGTAGCCAGCAAATTCTCCGGATTTGAACCCTATCGAAAACCTTTGGAGCATCATGAAGTGAAGACTGTACGCCAACGAATGACAATTCAGGAGCAACGCTGAGTTGTGGGAAGCAATTCTTGACATATCTCGCAACATTACAGCAGATGACATACTACAATTAACAAATTCTATGGATCGTTGACTAATTTCAAAACAGGGAAAGCACATTCCTATTAATTTGTTTAAAACTGCGCCTTTGTTTGTTATTTGTTTATCTTATTTATTAGCTTCTTTTGATCATAAACATTCACGTGCAACATTAATAAATGTTTCATTTGCTCAATTCTGGGAATTTTACTAAACCTTTCTAATAATTTGGCACGCTCAAATCACCGTGCTGATAACAAATATGGCGCCAGTTTGTTTACATTGCGCAGATTAGTACGTAAATTTCCGTGATTGCGCGGGTCAGTGTTGCCAACATTGGGTGAAAATTTTGTGTGAATTGATTGGACAGTTTTTGAAATATTAGAAAAATAGTTATCTCGATAATAATTTGGCATGCAGTGTAGTCTTGCTGAAAATAGGTAGTAAGCAGATAAGCTAGATCTCTAACTCTCTAGTTGTTTACTCCTTCTGCTGATGATTCTTGACATCAGTCTATATGTTTTTGAATGAGTCCAAGTCGTCTTCTGGAAAGGTGTGTTCATCGCCACAACATCCCCACCCCTCTTTTTAGGAGTTTAATATTTAATACATTTATTGCTATTAAGGAGATTGTGTTATAATCTTCATTGTATTGAATGAAGATAACACACTTAAGAAGTGGGATGTCACTTGTAGTTGACATAGTCTTGCTGAAATAGGTAGTAAGCAGATAAGCTAGAACTCTAACTCTCTACTTGTTTACTCCTACTGACAATTCTCAGCATCTGTATTCATGCATTTGTTTGAGTCCAACTCCTCTTCTGGGAAGAGGTGCATTCATCTCCACAGCATATACAAAATTTTTGAATAAAAAGATTTCTTTTCAAATTTATTTCTTTATAAAATGGTAAACAATACCTCTTTATAAAAGATAAATATTATTTTGTACTTGGTTCACATATTTTTGTAATTTTGTAAATAAACATTGGTGAGGGAGACAAAAGTGTATACACTAATAATGGTGTCAAGGGAATAACCATTCTTTTGACACTGCTTTTTTGTGAGCATAAAGGTTAATCATTGCCATTAATCATAAAAATTGGCAATATTCTTGGTGATTTGAACCTCTGCTGTTCAAGTGGCAATGCAAGACTTGACCTGTCTTTTTGGCAGGACCAGTTCTATTTTCTGTAGTAGATTAAATTAGTCTGTTTGACAATTGCTAGTGAGTTTCAGCCTTAATAGGTACTCTATACTTATGGCCTTGTGCCAAACTATGTTTAGTAAATAAATAATCATTAGAACCTTATTATTATGTTAATCTTAACATTTCCAAACCAAAACAAGGAAGTAAGGCAAGAAATCATGGGCACCTTATTTAAATGTGGAGTATTCTCCTCATATTTGTTGTTATGATCACAAAGTTTCAGCCATTGTGCCTCCTGGCCTTCATCAGGTATGATATCCTGAGGTATAGTCAGTGAGACAGCAACAATCTACTCTTATTGATTAAGTTATCCGGATTGAAAAGCACCTGATGAAGACAGAAAGACACAATATGCAAAAATGTAACAGCAACAAAAATGAAAGCAATCATCTTCATTTAAATATTGTAAATAATGATAACTCTTCATCCTGGAAAATCCGATTGAAACAAACCTGATATAAATTATGCAGAGACTTGCAAGAAATGCAATGAGCAAAGTGTGCATTGTTTTTAGTGATAAAGAAAGTTTGCTTAATTCATTCATTTTGGCTTCAGCAGTTTTCTAAATTTGGTTGTAATTTGCACAGCAATTATGGAAACATTTATTTATTTTTTAATTTTTACTGAATTTGATTTTTAAGTAGCATGAATAAAAAAAATTGTAACCTTATAGAAAAAACAAGTATAGAAATATTAATTTAAAAATTATCCATTTTTTTTTTCTGAAAGATTCCAAAGCATGATATAATGCACAATGCAACATTGCAAATATTTGATGCAATGTCTTGTCTCCCTTTAGCTGCAGAAAGGCAGAAAAATGCCGCAAAAAAAAAAAAAAAAAAAAAATATATATATATATATATATATATATATATGGGTCTTCTTATGAATGACTAACATTTGAAAATTTATTTATTTTGAGGGAGACAAAATGTTTTGAATTACTATCTCAAAGTAAATATGTTTTGGATACTAATTACTTGGAGTAAAGAATGTCTTTTTAATACCCTAACTTAAAAGTTCTATAGAATTCAATTTTTTTGTTTGCATCATTATATCAAATGATAAGTCTAACTCATGGAAATTTGGTTTATCATCTCTCAGTTGCGTCTCTGTCTTCAGACAGAGTGCAACTCAGTTGTGGCTCTGTCTGTGGACAGAGATGCAATTGAGGAAAATAAATACTACCAATATGGGAAAAGCTGTCAGAATGGAAACTGCTGTAGGATCTTTTTTCCTTTAATGGTCTCAACATCCCCAAAAAATAATATTTTAATGAACTAGAAGTCATTTCATATTAATTGTTTATTTCACCATTATTACTGCTAAAAATAAAATTTATGAATATACCAATTTATTAGGTTGGTGCAAAAATAATGTTGTTTTCTCACATAGTAACATATGTGAGAAAACGACATTATCTTTGCACCAACCTAATATAAGCTGGTTATATAAACTTTTTTTTTTTAGATATAAAAAAAAAAAGTCGAGCAGAATCTCGACGAAGGTGTAATTTAGAGTTACTTCCCTTAGTTTCATTTACCCTCTACTTGGCTTGCTTCGTGTCCAAACTCTACTACATTGCTTTTAAAATAAATTCACTTGCATTTTTTATAAGCTTACTTCATAGATTTAAACCTAAGTATTTTTGCTTCGTTTTCCATCTTTATTTTCACCTGTTTCCGTGTTGACAAAAAAAAAAAAAATCTTTACTTAACTGAATATCGTAACGTAGATTTTTGCGTCAAGAGACTAAAAAAAAGAGACAAATAAAATAATAAAATAGAATTTTTTCTGTCTCCACAAACACATGACAGAAAAATAAATTTATTACTCGACCTGGATTAGTTTCCTCTAATTGTATTGATTGACACAATCAAAATTTTTGAAGTCTGATTTTTTTATAAATATTTTAAAAATAAAACCACCACAATCATCACGTCGTAACAAAACTGGCTCACGCAAACAAACTGATGTTTAGTTTTTTACTTTTACTTGTTACAAGAAGAGTCTTCTTGTAACAAGACAGAGTAATTTTGTAAAATAAGACAATGTTTAAGAAAAAAAAGTTATTTAAAATTATTTTTAAAGCTACAGAGAAGTGACAGAGTTTATTTTCTTTATGCGTAATTATGGATATTATTTAATTTAATTTACCAATGTTATCTTTTAGAATAACTTCCCGTTTCAATTTCAAACCAATTCATCAGGTGCGAAGAGTAAAAGAAAGTAGGGAGCTTACGCGAAATTACTTTTGATATAAAATGAGGAGAAAAATTAAATTAATCAGAACAGTGTTTGAAATCATTTGAAAGATTTCGTTTCAGTTCCCCACGACCAGTGTTGAAATACTCGCCAGGGTAAAATTATTCGCTAATTATCGGCATCTAACCTGCGGCACTTTAAATAATTTTCTCTCAACAATTCAAGAAAGCTAAGTATTTCAAACTTTCTTCGTTTACTTTTGAACGCATGCAAACGATATGTCCCTTCTGTGAGCAACGAATTCTCTTACCTTTTGTTTTAAACATTATTTTGTGTCAGATCATTTAATCTGTTGTATGAACATTTCTTCTTAAGGTTAAAAGCACGGACTTTAAGAATTCTGATTTATTTTCCTGAAACGATCTACCGACACTACTTCAATTCGTGAGTAAATTCCTTGTTTTGTTAAAATTACCCTTGTGTTCCCTCGTCATTATCATCCCCCAATAAACTTCTTAGTGTGGGTAAATCAACTGTTCATTTTTTTTAACTTTAAGCCCCACTCCACTATAAACCCTTATCTATCCTAACAGTCGTCATAAAATGCACCTCTAAGTCACTACTTCTACGTTCTTGCAACAGCCTTATTTTGTAACCTTAAGTGGCTCGTGGACCTTTTATTGGGTGAACAATAGCCTCAAAAAGATAAAAAGCTTGGATTCTTCATATAGTATAACGAGGTAAGCAAGTTGTCATCCTGCTGTCATTTACTGTAGTAAACTTAAAGTATTAAGAAAATATCCGATCCAACTTGTGGCTTCAATAATACAGAACAATATTGGAAAGCAAGGAGATTGAAAGAATCAATACATATGCTATGCTCTGTTAACACCTACAGTAAAATGGAACTGAACGCAGCGTGTAAATTCCAATAAATGGTTTTTCATAGAGTGGGGGGGTTATATTGCAAAACTGTGTCTAGTAAGAATGGTGGGGGGTTAAATTTTATTCATCTTTTGAAGTCTTGGTATCTGTGTGGTAGGTTATCTTTAATACTTCTTTATTTTCAGGTATCTTGGAACAAAGAGCTTTATATTCTTTCAAATCATTTTATTTTGTATCCAGGCTGATCAGCAGATGAGGGAGTATTTAAAAGTGGGAAAAGAACTGCGCCTCAAAAGGGTAATGATTAAAAATGATATGCTTCATTAATAATATAATACAGTATTTTATAAAGAATTAATGGATTTATTTTTTAAACTAAAAGTGTTTTGTTTTTGTTTTATTACTCCAAAAATTGTTTAGCGGATACTCGTGTTTGCAATAAACGTCTCGTTTTTATTTCAAACAGCCTATCGGCATTAAATTTGCTTTGTTTCCGTTTCGGATACGAATTTGAGGAGATAAGGGCTTTCGAGAAAAATTTAAACGATGGAGTGTGGATTCCTTAAAAGAAAATAGAACTTTGCTGGGCTGTCAAAAGCATGCCGGATCAAACGGTGGTTTCTCCTACAAAGGAGGATGCAGGTTCAAACCCTGCCCGATAGCACTTTCTCTTTACTAAGATTTCTCGAGTGCGCACTTCGTTATTCATAATACACTCAGTTTAAAAAAAACAAAAACAAAAAAAAACAAGGCATCTATTTCAAACACAAGTATCCACGAAAAATAGCGTTTTAAGTAATAAAAATAATATAATAATATTTATAATATAAAAGTATTTAGTGCTACTATAGTACTATATCTACTATTCACTTTCTACTATGGTATGATATTTACCAACTGTTAGAAATATGAAATATGTTGATAACCATTAAAAGATCATAATAAACAGTTTCTAGTGCAAAATTTATACTAGTCAGTTATCAGGTGACTTTCCAGTAAAAGTTACTGTAGTACTCATTGGGATTTCATGAACAAAATAATATACTAATTCTAAAATTTCACACATTTTGTAACGGAATTAAATAAATACCTCCTTTATGAATACAAATTAGATAAATACGCCAATCTTTGAGTTAAAATAACATTATATGTATTTTAAGGAATTAATTGCCGTAGGCCGGAAGTGGGTTGTTTGGTAGAGTGCATCGTCATTTCCGGCAAATGTCTCGGTAGATGACGTACTATAGTAACATGAAATATTTTTCGGTACAAAGGTGGGAAAAAAATTTCATTATAGGTGGGAAATAAAGAAAGTATTTATTGCAGGCCAGTGTATGCGTTGAAAGGTAAAACTTGTGTCTCCTGAAATGCCCACAACAAACATGGCAGACTCGGGATGTGAGTCAACGTAAATAAATGTGGAAAAAAAAACAAGAACCAATCTATATGTACATACAATAATTTATTAATAAGAAAAGTATACAAGTGACAAAAACAATAAAGTATGTCACAAATGTGGAAAGTGTTTTTGCCCAAAGTATGTGTAGTGAGTGTATGTGCATACGTACGTGAGTGCATTGTTGATACATTTTCCAAAAGGGAACGCATTCTTCTGTGAGCAGACGTTGACGTGTACGCGGAAAAATTAAGAGAATGATAAAATTTTATCGCATAGTATTTATAGTCCTGAGAGCGTCCCCTAGGAGCAGTTTGGATAATTAGGAGGATGTAACTCGACAGATTTTACAGGGTTCTACTTTTTTTCCCCATCTGTAATGCAATTTTAATATTAATTATTCCGAATTAGGTGGAAGCCACGGAAACACAAAATAGGTTTGTTTGTTTCGTTTTACGGCATATCAACCTCAATAGGTTATTTAATGCCGACAAGATTTTTTATTGCTGGTAATATTTTTTTTTAAATAAATGTATTGCTGGTAATATTTTTTTCTTCAAAAATCTATTTCTGGTAATATTTTTTCTACAAAAATATATCACAGGTAATATTTTTTCCTTTTTTTTTTTTCAGAAATGTATAGTTTGGTTTGTTTTACGGCATATCAACCTCGATGGGTTATTTAATGACGACAAGATTTTTATTGCTGGTAATTTTTTTTCAAAAATTCATTGCTGGTAATATTTTTTTATAAAAATGTATTGCTAGCATTAAAATCTATTTTTCGCTTTCATGGTGTTTTGACTCCAGTTTGAGGAGAGTAACTATTTGCCGAGAGCTGGGACCCCACCAGGTGCTACCACATTGGGTCAGAGTGGACCTGGGAACACCAGGAATTAAGAGGTGGTTCCAAGCTCCTCAAAACCTCCTGATCAGAGGCCTTGCTGTTGGACGTGGTTTATAGTCTTACCCAGGACACGGATGTAGTTTATCGTCATACCCAGGACGGCGGAAACAAAAAAGTAGCGCCTTGTGTCTACCAATATATGCGCAACCATAATAAGACATGGGTGTGTACCATTCAACAACATGCTTAATTAGTAGCATAACACCCTTAATAATAATAAATGACAATTATTTATGTATGCCTCGGAAGTACTGACCTAAGACCCACACGTAACGTGTGACTTCACGAATTTCTGCCTCGGATCAATTTAGGTCACGTGCACTCTGTGATAAAATGTTATTAAAGGCAATCTAGCTGCCGACTGTGTCTATTCATTTCCGCATGACAACATAACTGGGAAAAGCGAGAGAGAAAGAAGGGGAAAAGAAAGCAGAAGGGGAACAATTAGAAGGTAAGTAAGAAAGCTAAAGTAAAACGAAAAGAAAAGGAGATTGAATGGAGATTGAAGAAAGATATAGAAATTGTTGTCTTCAGTTGTAATACTCCTTTACCCCTTTAGAATTTTCAAAAAGGTAAAGGTCTATAATTTCTTTTTCTTTTGGAGAGACACGCAGGAAAGTAAGCAGATACTATTAACAGATTAATTAATATATTAGGTTGGTGCAAAAATAATGACGTAATAATGTCGTTTTTTGACGTAATTTTTAACGTCAAAAAACGACATTATTACGTCGTTATTTTTGCACCAACCTAATTACACGGTAATTAGCAGAGCATTAATTGCTGGCTAAGATTTCTTGACACCATTTATATTAAGTCTAAGTCGCCTCCCCCTCTGTAAGCAAAAGGAACAGCTGCTATGTCTAAATGTAATCTGTCTGATTTATACTGCCGATTTTCTGGTAGTATTTTTCTCCCCTTTCATGGCCATTGTGCACATGTTTATGTTTTCGTCCTCGATTGGCTTTGAAGTTCAAGGACTGATAACGAATTAACCCAATGTTGTTGTTATATTTTTCGATTCACCACTATAAGGCGAGTAATTTTTTTTTTATTGTCCTTCCTCTTCCTCCCACTTTGTTTTGTTTCTTGGTAAACTGTACTTTTTAAGTCACTTATATCGTCAAATCAACGAATAACTAGCCAGAATATATTGGCGCCAATTAGAAAGAACGCTATTCTTTTCATTTACTCTTCCTTTTTTCTGTCAAGACCAGGACGACAAAATCGTCTCTGATTCTACCTGCAGTTTTGACAACAGAGCCGTACTATATTAATATGTAAATAAAACCATTCTGCAAAACCAAGGACTTCAGTTTAAGTGAACTTATATTGTTTCATTATAATATATAACCGTAAACAGAACAATTTGTTTGCAACAAGAACTATTATTTCTATAGGATTTGTATATATGAACTTCAATAACATTCCTTTTAACTTTCAATTTGTGTTCTGTGTTCTTCCTGTGTTGATATTATTTGTAGCTTAAATCGCCATAAATAATCCACGAGCAAACTGTTTGCATACGAATATTAAATGAATTCAGTAAATATACAAAAATAGAAAGAGGGTATAAGACAAGGATATGTCTTCCCACCGAATTTATTCAACCTATAGAATAAGGCGATTCTGAGAGAATTAGAAGTTCGACCAGGAATCGTGAAAAGGGAGAACATCGATAATCAGAAAAGCAGGGTAAGACACCTTGACAAAGAGGACATAACAGGATATTGATATACAAACAGAAATCTTTCATCTACAATATATATATATATATATATATATATATATATATATATATATATAGAGAGAGAGAGAGAGAGTATACATCTATTTCAGGATCATGATGGATGGCGACCCTTGAAAACTATATTTAACTACTCAAATGGCTTCATAAGAATAATGAGCCTATGAGTTGAATGAAACTGAGCTACGAATCAATCTGAAAGTTAGCAGTCATACGGCTGATGTTTTCCATAGCATATGGAAGGTGTGTGTGTGTGGGGGGGGGAGACAATTCACAAAATAATGGCGCATCCTCGTAACTCCAAGATGACAAAGTTCTGCTCGCGTATTTTATTTTGAAACCAAACCACAAACACGGGAAAATGCGCCCGCAACATCATTCTCATTCTTACTGGATGGTGACAGTTCAATACGCCATTGCATTATCTTCTCATTCTTTCTTTCTTTTTTTCCCCCCTACACGTTTTTGGTTGTCGTTGATCGCTGATCAATGATTAACTTGAAGTGATAATCTACCAGGTGGTGCAATTTCCGAAGAGACAATATGATAGTATAAGCCTCATACTAGAAGACAGAATGCTACTGTTCCATGAGAGAGGCGAGAGAGAAAAACAGCGAGAGAGAGAGAGAGGCAGACAGAAAGAGAGAGATATCCAGTAGTCATTTTCTATAACAAATGACCTTCCCAAGAAGAAAATACTCAAAGTAAGAGTTGGGCCAGAGATCTGGCAGCAAATATGTTACAGTTTACATAAACTGAAAAGATTACACTATGAAGTCCACTACGTAATTAAATAACATTGCTTTGCCTATAAATTTAAAATAAGGTTTGTTAGGAAAGAAAAGAAAGAAATGAACAAAAAACAACATTAATGTAAGTACATTCATGTATTATTATCTTGGATACATATTCTTAACTCTTACGTTTTGTCATATTCAATAAATGTGTGTTCCTTACTGGGAATACTCGGCTGACATCGTGTTTGAAAAATGGTGAAAGCACAAATGGTTTTAGAAGACAGTTGGAAAACTGTTGACTGGCCTAACGACTTTATTTTCTCACTAAAGTCACTTAGCCACCGAGAGTAGTATGCAAGCATAGTCATGGCTTTACGCTATGACGATAGAGATCTCTCAGTGATAGAAGTTCGAAGAGAGGATAAAAGCGTTCCAGGTCTGGTTTAATAAGATTCTGACTGGTGAGATAGCCGAGCAACGTAATAAACAAGAACTTTCCTAGTTGTAAGTTTTATTTCTTTGCTGTCTTCAGAATTTTTTTTCAATCAGTAATCGGGTTTTTAGGTTTTGCCGCATATAATGGCATTAGCTACGTAAGCGAAAGTGGCCACTCGTCCGAAATCATGCCAGCGATAATCTTTTGGAAGCTAGCCACGCCATTCGTGGCGTCAAATGAGTACGCAGTAGAACTGATAAAGGTACACTATTTCAAGGACACATGGCGCAGTGGATAAAGGCGTTGGTTAGATTCAGTGACAAGACCCAAAGAGTGTGAGTTCAATACCTGGTTAAGGCGGTGGAGAACTTGGAGAGGGGAATTAACAGGAGATAACTGATAACTGACATCCATTAAACATGGCACGTGGAGCTAGAACAATCTACCCCAGTGAGCGAAATAAAGGGTTCAGTTCGACATTTTAACCCCCTGAAGAAGGCCGGAGCGTACAACAGCCGAAACGTTGTAATAAATATGGCGACAAAAATGAGGACAATAGTCCGAATAATGTAAATAGTGTACATAATACCTCATCTCAGAAACATGGACAGATACTGATAAAGGTGTTTGTCAGTTTCGAAAGCAGTGTAGGGTTTTAGGCAGCCTCTCATCGATGCAGAAAGCGGAATCGGTAAGCAGAGTTCAAATAGCGGTTCGGTCTGTTGCGTTCACTTTAGCACAAATACTGCCAGGAAATACATGAATCCATATCTATTCTTCCCTCAATTAGCAGGGTAGACTGCGCTCTCTAGCGATGGGTGGTAGTCAGAGAGAGTGACAATTAAAAATCGTGTAAAAAAGATCATGGTAATTAAGAGATCGTGAAGTAAAGGAATATGTGGAGAGCTATTATCACCTATGTCCAGATAGGACATTTCGTCAATTTGAGGGACTGTGTATGCATTCAGACTGATTGAGGAATACTCATTCACTTTTCTTCTCTTGAGACCTTTCTGCACTTACGATAAAGGTTTGTGCCTTCAAAGGTCATTCACTGGATTCTATTATTCTTTCCTTCATCAACCTTGACATTTCAGAAGCAATAAAAGATATATCTGCATCTAAGAAGCTCACATGTTTTGCAGCAATCTACTTACAATCTGGAGTAAGAGAGACAAACAAAAAGCCGAACAGTAAGTGGCATAAACACAAATAATGACACATTTATTATTATTATTATTATTATTATTATTGTTGTTCCTTCTTCCTCTGTAATTTTTGATGAGGCTTACGGTCGCGTCACCAACCTAAGCAACGTCGAGCTTGGCCAATAGCTGGAAATAGAAGTAGATAAGTTCGACTATCGGCTAGTTCACACTCCTCCCTCGTCTTTTGAACAGGAGTAGAGGTTTATCGCTTGTTTCCTGTTTAGGATCAAGTTTCTGGTTCCTACAAGAGTATTCTCGTTCTCTTTCACTCCCAGTAGCCCCTTGCGTTTTCGTGGCATTATCGACTTGCTTGGAGTGAATTGATAACAAAAAAAAAAAAAAAAAGGAGAGAGATGAGATAACGCTTGTGAAATATCCAGTGTTGTAAGCTTGAATGTGCGGATGGTGCAATGAATAAGGGCTTGGAATATGAGATCAAAGAGCCAAATACGAATTCCAGTCGGGATCATTACATTCACTCACGCGCAAATACTCATGGGATTTCATGAATTGAAAGCGTGTCACATCCTCTTCTATCAACACGTTTGGGCAAGCGCGGTAAGGTAATGGACCATTCCTCCCCACGGTTCTGGAGAAGGCCTACATTCAACGAAGGACCTTCCTCAGCTAAGAAGAATTTCAGCTGAATCAATTGTCAAGTTTGAGTTTTCTCATGCATTTTCATGCTTCTTATGCAGCTCCAGTAAATACCCGATTCCTCCTCCTATGCTTCGATCTTTACAAAAGGTAGTTAAGATCGAAAATGGATAGTTGCTGCGATATATGGGCTGGAGTTGATCAGTCTTCACTTTCCAGTCTTTATAGAGTTTAGTAGCGTCTATGTGGCCTTATAATTCCTTTCCCCAGGAGATGAAACGATGCAAGCCTCTCGGCTATTCTGTCGCTATTTATATGGAAAATGTCCTGCCAAGTTACATTTATTAGTTCCACCAATTCTAACCCTCACAGCTAAAACCCGCCATGTAACATACATGGAGTTGAACCATCCTCATTTCCTTCGTATTCTATTAGTGAGATGTAAGTTCCAGTGGAACAGCTTCTTCCCACGAACCGCTACTTTGTGGAACCAACTCCCAAGAGAATGCTTTCCCGACCACTGCTATCTTAACCCCTTCAAGTCTAGGCTTAATAGGTTTATTTCTCGCATATCCTTATAATTTGCGCTTGTTACCTCTTACTCTTACCACTCATACAAAAACCGACTTCAGTAACACTATTTTGAGTGGCTCTTGAGATTTGTGTACGCTGAATGTTAATTAAAAAACTGCAAAGAGCAATTTTTTTTTTGAAAGACAAAATTTAATTCAAAATTTTAGTAATTGTGAAATGTTACTTGAAGATAAAGAAGCTTTTAAAAAGGAATTGAGCTTCGCTTCATGCTCAAAATATACTGAAATTTGTCATTTATTATAAGCATTTTTTTTTTTAATTTAATCGAATTCACTCCAAGCAAGACATTAAAGCCACTAAGACCCAACGGGTTACAGAGTGTGGAAGAATTAGAAACATTACCAATGAGCGAGAACAAAAAGTAATCAGTAGGACAGTAGATAACGATTGACAGAAAGTGTGGATCCGGAAGAGAGTTCCACAAACAAGAAGTGCGACAAAAAAAAAACTGTTAGTATAGAACTTGCTGTTACATCTAGCCAGCTCAACTGTGAATTGATGAGATGTCGACGCCGGTCTAGTACTGCGCTTAAATATTTAAAAAAAAGTTTAGATATGGTAGCGAAGAGATTATCCGAACATTTAGTATGAAAGTATTTATAGAAAAGACACAGAGAGGCAACTTTACGGCGGTAAGCAAATGACTGAAGCCGAGACGCCAGATCAGGATCGATATTACTGCTGATTCTTTTTTGGATTTTATCAAGGAGATATCAAAAATATATACGTTCTCTTATAGGTATCCATACTCAGAAATGCTGTGGCAAGAAATTGTGGCTCGATATGCCAGCGCAACAGAGATCGACCGAAATAGCAAACTTTAAGGTAGAGTTCTTCCTTCAAAAAGATCGTTCGACACAGTGGACACCATGAATTCGAGATTAGGAGGGGATACTAGCAGAGACGGATAGTAGGAGTAACACTACACTACAGTCAACCTACACCATTTTGTTGCTGATAAATCTTTTGGAACTTCCAGTACTGAAGCGTATGCGAGAACTCCGTTGAGTGTTGCATTCATAACAACCAGTGTCAAGCAGCCTGGAGGAAGTTCTTTTAACAGTCGGGGAAGCTGCTGAATAACTGGACCTGCATATTTTAGCAAAATGGGCCCCCTTTTGCCCTGCGTTTATAGCAACTGGAGTCTTTGCAGGACTCTTAGTTGTCATGGTGACTGCGACGACCAAGAAAACACTTATTTCGCGTCGTCAGTGCGGTCTCCAGCAGTGGCGTTGGTTAAGATGGTATACAGTAACCCAACCATTATAGCACTAACGGCGCAGTGAGACTGTTTACGAGTCAATTTAAGAGCCTGATCAAAGGCGGTATCTAAATAGACAGATTTGATTTCTAGCAATCTCTTGCGTATCTGATGAAAATTTGTAACCAATTAACTGCCAAATTTTTTTAATAGGCATTTTTGGCCCAGACAGTTTGTTCCTTATGTTTAATTTCAGTAGTTACCATTGTCGTTTTTATAGAAACTAGAACATCAAATATATACGTGTATAAAACATCAAAAAATAATACTGATTAGAAATAATAAAAAATACTTTTCAAAATCGTCATTATTTTTCTACTCGTGAAATGTAAAATTACGACAGAAAGTTTCTTCTTACGGCTAATAATAAAAACTTTAAAAGCTAATTGTTGTAAAATATACCTCTGTAAATGCAATGTATGTAAGCAATTCAATGTAAATACAAGGAATAACATGTAGTGAGTTTAATTTTAACAGATCCCCAAATGAGGCTTCATGGCAGCTAATAAGTTAATAATAGCGGTTTTTTTTTAGCTGTAACGGATATAAAGTTTGAGTCGGAGTTCCTGCAAAAATTCTTTAGGTTATTCTCGGCTAGCTAATATTTTGCCATAAAACGTTTATATATATATATATATATATATATATATATATATAAAAAATTTCATTAAAATATGTACGAATATTTTCGTATTTATACAGCTTAAAACTGCTAGCTCTACTTTAGTAGGCATAAAAGAGACGCTGGCTTAAAAAATGACTGAAAACTTGTAAATTCTTTCAAATGCACATAAAATGATTTGATTGATTTGTTTTCTACGGCTTATCAACCCTTTCAGGTTATTTAAAGCCATAAAATATTTTTAGATGAGAACAATTTCTTTGAGATAATGGTTTAGTGATACGTCATACTAATTAACCCATAGCTGGGAAAAGAAGAATTGGATTCATACTTTTCCCCCAAGAGTATTTGCGCCTAAGTGTGTAAAACGAACCCAACTGGAATTGGAACTCAGCTCACCGATTAACAATTCGAACCATTATTCATTACACCGCCCGTACACCCAAGCTTATAGCACATGGTATTACCCCGCAGTCACCCATCTAAGTACTGACCAGGGTCAATGTTGCTTAACTTCGGTGATAGTATGTGAACTGGTGTTTCAAAGTGAAACATTTATGATATTGATGTAGGTTTTCTCCAAGAAACAAAAATCAAATAAAGACTTGATATTAACTTGTGGTAATAATATGTGCATAAGTTAATACTTTGGAAACAGTCAATATGGAAATGGTTTTGTCGTCAATATGGCACTGGAGCCTCAGGGAGTTAATCAGAAAAGAGGAAAAAGACTGGATGATAATTCTTGAGATTCTCAGGAAAGTGAATTGAAAAGTTAAGAAAAATAAAAACGAAATGCGTTGAAAATGATATTGTAAAATAATAAAATGAAATCAAGAACAGTTTCAAGGAGAATCAAACCCAAATTTAACGAGACGGAATTCAGTAAGATTGAACGAAACCAAGAATACCTTCCCGACTTCCCGCTGATAATAAAGAGACAATTAATGTATCATTGGAAATGTCGGTTCTAGGAAAATATAAAAACATACATTTCCAATACCTTACTGGTAAAGAAAACGAGTGGTCACTAAATAACATCTAAATTGTTCTGGACAAACAGCCAAGAAAACATTTGGTTTGTATAGAGGAGTCGTGTCGGCCACCCAGAAAAACATCCCTACAAAAATGAAGATTAGCGCCTAAGATTGGGAAGGGATTCGTTTATTTTATGTGACATTCGTCACAATTTTTTATAACTGACCGAGAAAAACAGAGAAATATTTTTTTTTTTATTATTACTATTTGAGAATATTTTTCTTTACTTTTCTACCCATGACGACTGTGGATGAACTCTTGAGGTTGGCTGGCATTGGCTTCGATTATCTTAGAATATGGTTACGTCTCTGGCTTTGGAGAATCACCTAAAACGAAGTGAGACAAGCTGATAAAAAGGTTAATTATTGTCTCCACCACAAAGACAATTGGAAATGGCCTGAGGTGAGAGAAGGGAGAGAGAGATTAGCATCCCCTATATGGAGCGATGATGCGAGATGAAAAGTGAAGGAAGTTTGAGTTAAGGGGCAGCTTGTTTCCTCTGACCACTCTCAAAAGGAAACTGGACACCCCCTAAATTTTGAAATATTGTGAAAATGAGATTTTAGAAAAAGGTTGATGCTAAGGGTGGAAGATAACCGAACACCAGACGCTGGTCAACCCCACCCCTGCCAGACGCAGAGCTCCATATCCGCTG
The DNA here is from genome assembly GCA_963932145.1 of Acanthosepion lycidas. Taxonomy (NCBI): domain Eukaryota; kingdom Metazoa; phylum Mollusca; class Cephalopoda; order Sepiida; family Sepiidae; genus Acanthosepion; species Acanthosepion lycidas. The sequence goes on from OZ010573.1 coordinate 30,478,406, forward strand.
GAAGTTTGGACAACAGAGAATCCTCACACTACTTCTACTGGAATCCAAATCGTTCGCCAAGACCTCGTGACCAACACCTCGTGCCAGGACTGAAGACCAGGCGTTAAAAATTTGAATTACTATTAATACAGGCTGTAAACTCCAAAAGGGGGTCCAAGTGTTATTTGCTTATAACAATAGTGGGAAAGGTTAAAACCGCCGTCTACAACAAATCATATATAAACCAAATCGTTGTTACATATTTAACCAGGATTAATTCTTTATTCCAGTTAATTCTTTTTGTGTTGCTCCTAGCCGTTGACCTGTCCTTCACTTCAGTTCAGTTTACTTCATCAGCGATCTTCTCACCCTCTAAGACCAAAAACACAACGTGGCAGGGGAGTGAATAGTTGTAAAGGAGACGAACACCAGCTAGATCGATTGGAACCGTGCTCATCATCACGATACCGGCGACAAACCAGCAACGCATTAACGATTGAGGACTTAGCTAGATGATAACCCCAGTATTCTGAAGGAAGCTGAAGACCAACGTGAGACTCAGCGGGTTACAGTCACTAATAAATGGAAGAATAACCTTCAGACGAACAATGAATACACATTGAATAAAAGATCATTAAAATTCGACCATCATCTGTAAAGACTTTTAAGAGCTTGAAAGAACAGCAACACTTCCGTGAGTAAGCACAAAACAGGGAGGCTTGGAGACACTAATAAGAGATATTTTATCTTGCGGAAAATGAGAAATTACAATTGCAGTGTGCCTTCAAGTCGAAACAGCTCTGATGATGATCGATTCGTTTTCTACGGCTTATCAACCCACTGCAGGTTATTGGAAATCATAAAATATTTTTAGATTGTATTTTTTGTAGGTAATTGTACAGTAATACAAGTCTTACTAAATAACCCATAGGTGGGGGAGAAAAGGTTGATTGATAAGTTCCTCAACTGGTATTTTGTGTGTAAGTGAATATAACGAAGGCAACGAGAATTCGAACTCATCTCTTCGATTAGCAATTCCGAGCCATTATCAATTACACAACCCGCACATCGAACCTTATACTACCTGATGATGACGAGGAGGAAACTTCACAGCAGCACGATGCTAAATAAATATGTTAAAGCCTCATTTTGGAGCTTTAACAAATTTAATTAAATTCCTTGTCGTTTAATTCATACATATTAAGCGGAGACGTTTTTTGGCCTTGAGATATATATATATATATATATATATCTTTCGAGAGCGAAAAATGAAGTGCAGTAGTTTATATAACTACTGCATTTTGCAATGATTTCATATACTTGAAGATAACATGATTGATCAAAAAGTCTAGCCTCGTTGAATCATTCAAAGGAATGCTCGAAGAGAAAGTTGGGGAATGTTTGTTTTTGGTACAAATCATTAATTGGCAGAAGAGCTGCAGGCAGCAGGTTCAGCAAAGAACCGTTCACGCCCCGTGAACGGCTCCATATAGAACGAAACTGAATAAATTGAGATCTATTTCATAACGAGAACAAATTTCTGGATTTATTCAACTGCAATTTTACATCTTAATTGAGTAACTATTTAAGAGCATAAAACTGTACACCCAAACTGGTGAAAGACAAAACAATTCCACTCAAACTTGTTGGGGATGTGCAGAATTTATTAATTATGCTTGAAAGAATCAGAAAGAATTTGTGTAGGTTGCGTGACTTTCTGCATCCACAACAAATAAATAAACGAAATTTAAATACGATTAAGAACAAGACATATTCAATTAGAAACTAATAAAACATTTATATACAATTCAAAACAATATACAAGCAGGATAATTGGTATATGTTATGTTGGCAAAATGTGTATGATGTTTTAGGTTTCAGAATGTCTCTCTTTGTAACCGTTCGTTCATTTACAGTCCGTTTTAGATTTGTTTTGGTATTAGAATTGTCAATATTAAGTGTCTTTTTAGTAGGAGTTCTTAAGGAGTGATCTACCTTTGACTGTAATGTTTTTAAGGTTGTTCGTACATTGATGTTTACTTAATAGGTAGTGAATATAATTCACTTTGGATAAGCAATGTTTGAGAATCGATGTCCACAGAGTTGATCGAGTTTTAATTGTGAGTGAGTCAACGTTGATGTACCTTTGCGCGGTAAAATCGTGATTTCGAGTGACGTGGAGTATGTTGGCAATTTCTCTGTGGGTGTTCGTCACTGACTTGCTTGGGTCAGTCAGCGTCTTCTTTTATAAGCTCTGAAAGTCCGAAATCGGCTCACTTAAGTTTTGGCGCAATTTCGTTTTGCACGTGAAACTTTCAGATTCTAGTGTCGTTGACCAATGAGATTTGTTGGTTCGTCTAGTACGGTTTTAATTGGTTGAAGTTTTCCGTACGTAGGCGTAAGCTATAGACTGTTCTGTTACTAGGGGTGATAGATAGGAAAAAGACGAGTCTACAAACTAACAATAAAAAGTAGACGATACACTAGAGGTTTACAATCCAAGCTACTTGCTTACGATGAAATGATAATCCTTCGAGTTGGAATAAAAAGCACTTACAATAAAAGTGAAAGAAAAAATAAAATAAATGAATAACACTTGTTTCTTTTTTTACAAAGTTTCAAGTGAATTTTTTAAAGCAATTTTATGTTCATCAGGAAAGTTAACGTCAGGATTAAGCAGAATTTGAAAAATAAATAAAAAAATGAATAAATCACCTTATTTCTATAAAAGTTAAATTAATCAAAAATCAAGACAAAACAAAATTTAAAAAGGAACGAAACTATAAAACTTGGCCCTTAAATCATAAATACAACAGAAATGTTCCACAATACAAACGGATCCATAGAACTGGAAAAATTCAAATAATGGAATAAACGAGAAACCTCAACATGAAGCAATATTTTTGTATTTGAATAGCAAAATATCTGAATTATTTTTGCTTGAAATTAAAGAGAACTCCTATTAAACCAGCTAATATTTGCCATGCAGACTTTAACAAATTATAAAATTATTTTTTTCGGGGAGAGAATGGGAGAAGAGAGAACGTCTCCTCTCATATCCCGAATATTGAATAAGGTGCACACGAAAATAAGACTAGAAACTTCGATGTGAAATTTGAAAGAAAACATTTATTACATTGACATAAAAATAACAAGGAACCAAATACCAGTTTTACAAATAAGCTTGCACAAAAATTTCCTTTTGTGTGCCTTATAAAAGGCAAGATGATAAATTCAAAATACAGAATTATTGTCTGATAATATATATATATATACACATTATTCAACAAACTTTCAATAATCGAAAAATCCTACAATACAAATTCCTTAAGAAAAAAAAAGTTCAACAATTAACTTAAATTAAGACACACGATACAGATCCTTTAAAAAAGGTTAAAATACACATAAAAAAGAAAAGAAAAAGATGAACTTAATTGAAAGACAAAACTGAAACTGAGAAACCTTTGGCAGGGATCACTAGCGTCATTAGAACCTTTAAAAATTTTGTTCTTTTTTCTTAACACAGTTCGAATCACTTCATTGATTTCACTTTGATTCTACTTCTGTAAGAAACAGCCCAGCTCATCCAATGTTGATGGCCAAAATAGGTTTTCTTTCTGGATCCTTATAAATTCTTGTAACCTTAAATAAATACCTTTTGAAATTTTCTGCTAACTTCTTATATAACCCACAAATGGGCTTCAGATGGGTCTCAATTTTTCAATTTGCGAGGTTGAAAGTCATCCTTCTGCTTGGTCAATAAATCCAAAAGATCTGTATTTTTGTAATTTGAAAATTAAAACGGAGTTCGTTATTTTGGCGAGTTCTTTACGAGCCATTTTATTTTGTCCAAATTTAACTTGCACATCAATTTAATTGGGTTTTTTTTTTTTCTATTAACCAGCAGGCTTTCTTTTAATTTTTTAAAACTTCTCTTAAAACAAAAACAAGCCTAAACTGTTATATTTTTTTTTTTATCAAGATATTTATTAAATTTACATTTTTTTGATATATAAGTTTTTATATTTTCCCCTCAGGAGAAAGAGCAATAACAAACTATGAATATCATTATTTTTAATTATTTTATATTCGCCTTTCTAATAAATAAATTTTATACTGAAGAACATTTTAGGTATCAAAATACTAAAATTGCAAGTGAAGTCATCTAGTGTTAAATATGCAATTAAAATTTTATACGCTTTTAAATGGCTCAAAATTGCCAACTTGAAAAATTTCCTTTTTTTTTTTTTTAAATTAAAAACCGGTTTCCAACGTTGTAGTCTCTAGAGTTCAAAATCGAGAGCAAGGAACTTGTATAAAATGATTATAAATAATACGATACACTAATTTCGTTTATTGCTCTTTCTATTGAGGAGAGAATATAAAAATGTAAATCAAATAAATGATTAATAAATAAAAGTGTAGATAAATAAATATAACAATCTTGGTTTGTTTATTACAGTTGCTTTTAAGAGAAGTGGTTTAAAAAAAATTAAAAGGAAGTCAGACGGTTAATAAAAAAAAATAACTAATTTGATGTGAAAAATTTGTACGTTAAACGTTCTAAAAATAGAATGGCTTGAAAAAGAAAGGCTTGTGTTTTAATTTTCAAATTCAAAAGGATATTCACTTACACAACCACCTGAAGAAGGCCGGAGTGTACAACGGCCGAAACGTTATGATAAATATGGCAACAAAGATGAGGGTGATAGCCCGAACAATGTAAATAGTGTACATAATACCTCACCTCAGAAACATAGACATATACTGTATGCTATTAGTTTTATTCTGCCATTATTCTTCCTGTAACATAGCCCGTACTTCACCGTACCTTTTATGTACCCCAGTACATGTTTGGTCGTTGTCCAATGTTGTGTGGATCGGATATTGTGAAAGTTTACTAACAATATAGCTTAAACCCGGCCTCGTGCAAGTCATTCATGAGATAAATCAAGCTACCGATGGCTTCACGGTATTATCTGGGGTCAATCAGGCTATCAGTGCTGGTGAAGTACAGTTTTATTCACATGTTGTCATTCTCGGTTTGCAGTCTGACATATCGAGTATTTTTATTATGTACTTTTTTTTTTTTTGACTCATTTGTAATAACCCTCAGTTATGTTAAAGTCTATTCAGTGGAAATGACGTAATTTTCAGAGATTCCTTCATCTTAAATTTTGGTGTTAGCATTTAATGAGGATTTTATGTTGTCGGCTATGAGGATCAAATCATCAACCGATGATATAATTACGACTCTTTCTTTCTTTATTGTGTCTAATATAGACACAGTGGTCTGTTTGATTCTTTATGAAGTCGATTCTGGTGAGACAATCATGTAGGGTTTTATTCCAGTTTCTACATGATTGTTTTTACGTTCATTTGATGTATCGTATTGTAGAACCATTTGTTTTAATATGCGTATGGATGTTACGTCCGCTGGAGAAAAAGCCTTTTTATAGTTTAGTCCCTTTATTTGATTGTATCCCATGACAACAAATCTTGCTTTGTATTTTTGCGATCCGTCTGGGTTTTCTTTAATTTTGTAGATCCATCTACCACTTATCGCGTTTTTGTCTTCAGGTAAGTTTATCAATTTTGAAAACGTCATTCTCCTTTTGAGATTGTACTCTTCCTGAATTGCTTCGATCCAATAGTGTGCTCATAGGGAGTTCACAGCTTCTTTATAGGTGTATCGCACACCACATGTAGCTCTGCAGCAGCAATCGCTATTGACTAGTGTTTCGCAGTTTTCATCTTCAGCGTTTGTTACGTAGTCATTTAGGTGACGAGGAATTCTCCCTTCCTTTTTTAGGTATCGGTGGGTATGGTTTTCCTCATCAATATGTCGGTGGTCTCCAACGTTAGGTTGCGTTTCTTTGAATTTCTGGTTTTCTATGTATTTCTTTCCCGGCGGAGATTATTATCATTTAGAAGGTCAGTTTGGGTTTGTTGTTCAATGACGCTAATGATGAACTTAAGTTGTTTGTATTTAAGGACCTTCCTATTTTCAGGGTAATAGACCAGATACAAAGGGTTGTTCCTATCATACCCGAAGAATATTCCCTTTTCGCATTTTTGGTCTAACTTTTTCTTCAGATGTTTGTAGGCGTAACACGCAGAGCCAAAAATGTTCATGCTTGAAAGGTTGAGATTTCTTCCTGTTTCTGCAAAACAGGGAGTCTGTCTTAGGCGGTTGCTGAAACATTTGTTGCGGATTACTGCAGATGTCATAACATCATAAGTCTATAAAGATTTTGTTAGGCGACTTTCTATAATCACGCACCTGGCTATTTCGAACAATGTTCGCCAATTCCTTTCTGTCGTCCCGTTTTGATGAGGTGTATATAGTGCTGAGTTCTCGTGTTTTATATCATTTTTACGGAGTAATGTTCAAAAATCGTTTGATTTAAGTTGTCCAATCTCGGTGTTTTTATTTTACCGTAGGGAGAAGTATTCGGTGGGTGACACATTGTCATTCTGTGGAAATACATGAATATAGCGCTGGAGAAATCGTCGGTAAATGATATAGCGTATTTGTGTCTAGTTATGCCCGTTGGTTCCATGGGTTCAGCAAGGTACACTAACTTAAATATGGACGTTGTCTGTGTGTCAGGTTGTCTGTTTCTCCTCTGGGGAAGTTTCCCCATGGTGCAGATTTCACAGTCCCTTTTGGTAGCACTTTTCCATTTTATTCTGATCTCTTCGACTACGTTGGGTAATTTAGCAATATCATCGTAGTTGCAGTGTCTCCATGTTTGGATATCATAACCTCCTTGACAACTATCCTCTGTGCTTTTCTCTGCGGTCCTCAAATAATATAGTCTTTTGTGAGCGCGTATTTTGAATTTTGTACTGCTCTTCTGTATCAATTCATCTTTATTTTCTTTAAAAATGACTGTCGCTCAGTTCGTAGTTGGAACCTTCACAGGGAATATCCTGCGGGTAAAACAAAATGTGTAACGAGTTCTTATTACGTAGTTTCCATCTAAATCTACAAGGCATACCTCGGTGTCTCCGCTTTTTAGTGCTATGCTGCTAGTTTTAGTTTCATCAGCTAGCTCCACGCAGTGGTTCTCTGGCTGGAACGTCTCGTATTTTTTTTTAAATTTCTTCACATCCTTGATAATGTGTGAAGTAGCTCCTGCGTCAAATATTATTCCCTTAGATATTATTATTCTGTGTGTAGTAGTCGTTTATTTTGAAGGCAAATGAGCCTTCTCCTATGTCAGCTACTTTCTTCAGGGTCTCTTTTTTTATAATAGCACAATTCTATTTTTTTGTGGGTGGTGCTTTTGTAGTAGTTGCATCATTGTTTGCGTTCTTTGTAGTTATTTGGGGATATTCTGGCCGAATGTCCCTTTCCGCCACACGTAAAACAGGAGTTTTCTTGTCCGACGTGGTTTTCTTCCTTCGTAATTTTTGAGGAGGAGGAAGTCAACCTCATTACGTTGTCACTGCTTGGATTGTTTTTGTGTTTTACCGTGTCTTCAAACTCCAAAGTTCGGTTTTAAATTCCGAAAACGTTAGTTCTTTGCTGTTGTGAGTCACGTGTATGAAGAAAGGGTTGAAGTATTCTGGTAAGCCTTTTAGTACCATTGTGATAAACAAGGCATCACCCATTATTCGTCCGGCATTTTTCGGGGCTAAGATGGTTTTCGGCCTTAATGCATTCGGGGACGCTTTCGTTACAGTCTTTTTTAAGTGATACGTTGTATAGCGAGATCACCCTGGGTTCTCCTTTTCCTGCATAGTTGTCGCGTAGTATTCTTAGGGCTTTTCTTTCGTCGTCCGAAGCTTCCGTCATTATTAGCGACAAGCTTTTGTCATTTAGAAATTGTTGAGTTCAGCACAGGCCTCTTCGTTCCTTTCTGTGTCTTCTTCGTCTCTGATGAGATTTACTTTCTAAGATGGTGTCTTTTCGGCCAAGTGTACGTAGATGGCCTAAAAACTGTTTCCCAAATTTCATATTTTTCTCCGTCCCTGTTAAATAGGAGTCTGTTCCAACGACTTCCGTTATCCCTTCTAGACCAAAAGCCTGTTAAAGTTAACATGTTGCTGTGGAATAGAGGTTAGTAATTAATAAAGTTGCACGAATGAAAATTACACGTGTGTACAGAAAAAGAGTAAGTAAATTTTAGTAAAATCTTTTAAACTTTCGGTACAGGAGAGCTAAGAAAGAGTTATTGGACTTAGTTAAGTTTTCAAAACAGTAATTTAGCGATACAAGTCTTAATCCATAACTGAGGGGGAAAAGGTGAATTTATACCTTTCCTAAGGGTATTTGCGCGTAAGTGAATATAACAAACCCAGCTGGAATTGGAATATACCATCCGTACACCCACACTTGCAGTACCTGGTATTCTCAAGCGGTTCGTTATCCATGTAGGTACTGACCAGGCTCGACGTTGCTTAACTTTTGGCTCAAAAAAATCATTTGTGGCAGAGATTAAGAAAGAATGCAAAAAAACAAAAATAAATAAATAAAAAAGAAACAACTTAAAAGCCTTGCTGCAATAAAATCTTCAGTATTCCTTCGTTTGGTGAGAAGTTTATGACGTAAAAATTAAGGCGAGGTCGCACGCGCTCGCAAAATTAATTCAACGAACTCTTACTTCTCTTTGGAAAGAATAATTAATAAATAAATAAGATAAAATAAACTACCGCCCGACGAAACGAAATTCGCCTAGACATCTCAAACAAGAAAGTTTGACGTAAATTAATAAAGACACTAAAAATAACACTGTCTGTAGTCACTGTAAAAATAATTACACAGCGTAATTAGTAGATACTTTTAATTTTAAATGCTCCGTTTTACAATAAAGTTGCTTGATAATGTAACTCAAAATAATATTCGTTTCCAAAGAGAAAAGCTGCAAGTAAAACGAAAGAAATAAGACAGAAAAAGCGAATTAGAAAAGTCAATAAAATCAACCATGCTTTCGTGAAAACCCTCATGCTCCCAATACAAATAAGTGCGTGTGACGTCACCTATTCCTAGGCAACTAGTGACGTCACACTTTGCCTTTCCATCGAGAGAAAAAAAATGGTTCATACATCTATCACTTCATTTTTTTTTTTTTTTAACTTATACACTGCGTAATTAAGATAACAATATAAATAATAGGCAAAGTTTGGTTAGAATTTCATTATTGATTTATAATTTTTTTTCTGAAATCGCAACAAAAAGGAAAGACAGAAGAAAGAAAAAATTGTTACCACGTAAAAATGAATGCGCACATAAAAATTCTAATCACGTATTTTTCTTTTAAAACTAATAAGACAACTATATGTTAAAAATAATTATTCTAATCACTGTTTAACGGTCCATATTATCGTTCATTCCGTTTCTATGAATTTTTTTAAAAATATTTTTACGCATTTCAGTTTTGTTTGCCAAAAAAATAAAATGATATTTTAACATTTACTTCACTGTTATTTTGGAGAAAAGAAGTGCGGGAAGAAAAAAATGCAATATGAATTTAAATTCAGAAGATAAGCATTTTGTTGTTGTTATCTGTGTTATAAACATACAGAGAATAATGTTATTAATCTACCTTTCCAACAATATTTTCATTTTTCAATAATCGATCTTAACTGTTTGGTTAATAAATTCCACTGCGCTTTTATTGTTCCAAGCAATTTTCAATATAACTGTCGCAAAAGTCATTAATATTGAATTTTTTTTTGTTTATTTCCACGTTTACAAATAGTAAAGAAACTGAAAGAGAATTGCATACCTTTTTTTTTCTTTAGATGAAAAAAAAGAGAGAAAAGAAAAAGCTTATTTTATTATTTTTTTTAACAGACGGCATTGTAGTCAGCTTGATGGAAGCGCACTGTCGTTTGTACGTAATGTCTGAATTTATGGAACAAAAAAATATGTCAATGTCATTATTTTGATTTGCTAACGTTCTGATATTCTTTTACATTTGCGACGCGACGTCGCAAGTAGATCAAGTGACTACTGAGGTCGCACAAATAGTCATGAAAAGAAAAACATCATTACGCTTCTTCCACGTGGAGATGATGGAAAATTCTCGGCTTAACCCACCCTCCACTTCTCGCAGAAAAAAAAAAAAAAAAAAAAAAAAAAAAAAGACCAAATCTCAATTTAATTCGGAATTCCTTCTTTGTCGGACGGAGAACTTTTTCAGCGCGCCCGCCTTCGAATCTTACACTTTTTTAAATTTTTAAATTACTTGAAAAGTGAAAACTTTGTAATAATTACCCTAAACATCAAAAGATTGTAAAGAATGTGCCTATGTCTATTTATTTCAATCCTCTCCAATTCTGTAAACAACTTCTTAATGTTGATATTAAATTTTAAATTCATTAAAGAAGGCGTAAAAATAGATCTTGAATATAATATCAACATTAAGAAGTCGATCAGAGAATTCGAGAGGAACTAGAGAGACATATGCCCAGATTATTCAATCAAACAGGCTTGACTGAAGATATGTTGCCTATATAAAAATGGAAGTCTGACAATTATTTTAATACATTTTCCGTCAATACGCTATTTCTAGAGATATAATTAAAAGTCAATGCTCTGTTTTCTTTTAAAACAATTAATTACATTTACCAGCCTGAATGTTCGAGAAAAAAAATAATTGTCGGACTTAATCCATTTCATAAGATGTTGTAATTGTTTTACGTTATATTTCGTGAGAAGATATGATCGATCGAGAAAAAATAGTCGAAGGTGTGGGTTTAAAACAGCACATTTAGATCAAATGATGGCTCCCATTAGGGTTCTACAGGCTCGTTTCCTGTCAGTGTTGGAGAAGCACATTTTCTACGAAATTTCTCGGATATTCAGGCCGGTAAATGTAATTAATACTGTTTAATTAAAAAAAGAAAAGAAAGAAAACAGCATTTACTTAGATAAATTAAAAATAACGTAAACGGAATATTACACATATACACTTTCAAATTCCTGTTTTTAAAAACAGGAATTTGAAGACTTCATATATGAATATTTTACGTGTCAGCGACATAAAACTGATGGTAGAAGAATTTATTTATTTTTTTTTTTACTGTTTGACACGATCCTAGAGGTTGAGGGTTAAGGGCGTACAGAGAGGGAACAAGAGGTGTGTATTATGATGAAAATCTATCTGAGGATAGATAACGGTTGACTAAACTTGAAGAGAACCAGGAAAGCATCATCTGGTTACACAATAACAGGACCGTTTTCCGTTAATGTCTGATGAATCTAACAGGATGCAAGTATCAAGCTCCGTGGCTGGCTGGCTGGAGCTCAGGGTCAGATTTACTAGCAACTCGGGTAGTCGCTGGTGTCGCCATCAAGGCTGAGGGTGCCATGTCATATGTTTGGGAACTTCACAAGAAACATACACACACAAAAAAAAACAAAAAAAAACAACTAAAGCTTATAAAACATACCTGCGGTCGTCCATGACTCAAGACATTCATTGGCTATTTTGATCTCGCAAAGAAGATCGGTACAGAAAGTGCCATAAAAGATTTTCATAAAGGCTAGAAAAATGTTTTAGGTAGAGGATAATGAATGTTTTCTTTAAATTTATATTAAGTTGTATTTTAATAAACTTGTTAATCTACATTTTCAGTTCTTATTTTTTTTTAAATTATGCCAGTAATGGCGCCGAAGTTCAATTTATCCGAGGTGCTCTTAACATTTTGTTAAAGTTTTGTCAGCATCTGATACTTAAGTAAATGTAAAAAACCTGAACGTTTTTAAGAAGAGAAAGGAATACAAATTCTCTGTAGAAAATAACTTTTCGAAACTGAAGTAGTTCAACTTTTACTTTCAGAAATAATACACGTTTTGTTCAGTCAACAAATTTAACACTCCCTACTTTCAGATTTGATAAAAGACGTACATAAAAAAAAATTGTTTTTAATAAATGCAAATGTCAGTGTGTCACATTTTTTTCAATTTTACTCCTAGAAGCCGTAGCCCAACGTATACTATTTTGGAATCAATCCAACTCCGTGTGCAAATTTAAAAATGTATTGCTGGTAATTTTTTTTTTTTACAAATTATTTCTGGTACTTTTACACTTTCATTGTGTTTTGATCCCAATTTGTGGGTTAACTACTTGCCCATAGCTGGGACCCTAACAGGTGATACCACCCGGGGTTAGGGTAGACCTAGGAACACCAGCAATTAAGAGGTGGTTCCACGCTCCTCAAAACCTCCTGATCAGAGGCCTTGCTGCTGGACGTAGTTTATCGTCTTACCCAGGATGGTGTAAATATATAAGTATAAGTGTATGAAGGCATGTTTTCATAGTAAACACTAAACAGTCTTATCTAAAATTTTCGTAGAAACGAATATATATTTGATATAGAGACTTCATATATCAGCTTTTAAGAGAAATATACAGGCGTGTGGTCTAAGAAACAGTGATACCGTTCCAGTTGTCGGCAAGTCTATTGATCTCTAGCCGCTTTGATTCCCTCTTTGGAGAAAGGAATCGCTTGGCGTATATTTGCGTAGAAGACATTTTTAAATTGACTGATTACGACCTGATGCAAAACCTCGTAATTTATCTCTTTTCCAGGGGGCAAAGAAAGAAAAAGGTTTGGGATTTAAACAAATAGCAAATGTTTAAAATAAACTTATTTTAGTTCTTATTTCTGGAACCTGCTACGATGTACACGCATACGCTTCTATAATATTTATCTTTTGTGTAGCTACATACATACATACATACATACATACATACATACATACATACATACATACATACATACATACATACATACATACATACATACATACATACATACATACATACATACATACATACATACATACATACATACACTCCTATGAAATGTTACATGCTATTTTAATTTTAGTTATTACGGCAAAACTCTCAAAACTTTAAAAGTAGGATTAAAATATTGCTTACGCAAAATAAACATCACAAAATACAGTTTTAAAAAGTAATTGAAAATATCCTAGATCATGAAAAAAGTTAAACTCAAATTGTTGGTTGAGCCAATTTATAAATGCCAATAGAATGATAGGGAGAAAATTACTTTCACAATTTGTTGTGGGCACCTCGACGTGGTCTAATGGTAAAGCTTGTCTCGCTAGATCCTCACTGAGTGCTCCATACTTGTAGCCTTGTACCACATCTAATTTACGCTTGGTAAATCACTATCTTCACAATTCGTTGCTAGCGATTTCGATCCTCATTGGGTACCTTGTTCTAGAATCTAAACGAAGATGAGGACTTACCCTAAGTCCTCCTCTTCATCTGGTAGCGAAGTCACTTACGTCACGAGATTTTATCTGTTTACATTTCTTGAATATTCACAAGCGTCTACCTCTACACTATTTTAGCTTGTCCATCAGACAGGACCATTAGTATTCCGTTTGCAGTACGTGATCCACTTCCCGATGATACCAGAATAGATTTTGCATTCAATGTCACACCAGATCGTCAAAGAAGCCAGGTGCAGGGTTGACCTGAGAGATGACCTTCTCACCTGAAGTGGAGATCGACGCTTCACCTGATGTCAGTGGCTTATTCGACATACGAACCTCTGCTGGACCGATGTGGAAGCGTGGGAAAGGACCATATGATAAGTAAACACTAACAGTAAACACCCACCCAAGAGGGTGTATTACCCACTACTACAGTCGATTTACATTTAACAGACGAAAATGTGGAGTTCACGTCCCGAGAAGGTTCTCGTTAACAACTGTCCGGCAGTTATTCACGAAATCCAGAATGAAATAAAACAGTGTGACTCTGATAGATGAAGTCACGTGCTTTTTTGTTATTTGTAAATAGATGGTGATAACATTTTTATATTATTATTACGCATTCACTTTAGGCAGAAAGTTCGGTCCTTACGTCGGTCACATGACTGTAGCCTTTTACCAAAATACACTAACTTGGGGATAGGAATAGACTATATAGAGTCCCAAATCATTGTTGTGATAAAATGTGGAGGTCTGCAATTGTGGATATATATGGGTTGTTGATAATGTTAACCGTTCGGTTAACTAGATAAAAAAAAGAGGATGTCAGTCGATGGATCGACACACAGATTTCAGGATAATTAATTAACGCAGCGAAATATATACAATAAATCACTAATTAATTTCTACATAAAAATTACGTATTATTTTTAGAGCAAGAGAGTCATTTTTTTTCTTTTACACACAACATATGACTGACCATATGAATAGAGCGTAGTAAGTCCTACGCCGTAGGTCATGTGTACATTCAACGTCGATCATAAAGGAATATTATGGCAGGTAACTGTTTAAAATTGAGTGAAACAAACACCTAATTTTTAAGGAAATAAATTAATACCATAACACTAACAGTTAACAACACTTTTTACAGTGTTAAAACACTAAGAAGTATGAACACTTCACTTTCCTTACATATTTTCTTCAAATATGACTTAATTTTCTTTTCGAACTGATTGATGCCGACCAGACCGTTTCAAAGTTAACACTAAACACGCACGTCACGCCTAGATTGATAGGTTGAATTGAAATCAAAACAACTTCAATCTCTTGTTGCTTTTAAAAGGACAATTCATTTAAATCAAGTGTAAAAAGATTAAAGACCTTTTCAGAAGAGAGTTCAGTTGTAGGACGAAAATGTAGAAAATAACGAACGCACATTTTTTACTCTCATCAGAATTCGTTTTTTTACTTTTTTATAAAAGAAAAACGTGTTTTTCTTTGATTTTTTTTATGAAACATTTTTAAGACAAAATGTAAAGAAAAAAACATGGCAGCGGGATTTTTTCACAGCTTCTGATACAATGTTAGGGGTTACACAGGTTGAAAACAACATACAAAATAAAATATGTATGTCTTACGACACGTCAAACTAAATGCTTAAGTCTTTTTTGCAATATGAAACAAAGAAAAATATCCTCTTTGCTTAAATTAAAGATGTAGACGCTCGAAAAGCGTGGAATAACCCTTTCCTTGCAAAATGTGTTGAAGTCGGCGAGTGAAAAGGTTATGTCTGAGACCTTTCTTGTTTATTTTTTTACCCCACCCATTTTCTTTTTGCTCTCTAAATTTTCTCATAAACAGAAGGTGGTTAACTGCTATTTAGTGTGCTATTGAAGGATTTACCCTCGCCCAAAATAGTAAAATTAAATTAAGTCAAAGTAATATGGATGGATTTTTTTTTTTTTTTAATTACTTTCATATTCTCATCGTAATAACGTGGACTAAGAGACAGCCCGAGACAGAATTCGGTCAAACCTTACGGTTCTGCTTGCTTGGGATATTTTAAGAAATTCATCATAAATTCAATTTATCAAGGAACATAGTTTAACCTTCTTACGCCTGCCTATGTTTAATTCATTTTTTTTTTAAACAATATTGCAGAGAAAACCAATGTACATTTTTTACAAGTTTTTTTTAACGCAACTTTAGTCGAGAAATTCCCTTTTCGAGAAGATGGGAACCTTTTTTTTTTTTTTTTAACTTTCATTTACAAAAAAAAAAAAAAAGATAAAAACTCTATTTTAAATTATTTTTAATGATGAAATTCACTGTCCTTGTTTTTATTTCGTAATAATTGTTGCTTCCAAATCAATGTATGGTGGAAGGTGAGTTTTGGACGCTGTTCAAGAAATACCCAGGAAGCGATTTCTTTTTTTTTTTGTGTTTACTTTAATTGCACTGAAACTATACAAAAAAACTGTTTAGCAGGTGAACTATCAGCAAATATGCTTCCATAAATTATTAGAAATAAAAAAATAAAAACGTTTCGAAGGTTCTTAAACATTTAAAAAGAAAAATATCTTCGAATTTGGAATAGGGTTTGAAATAAAAATAAAATTAACCCATCTCTAAACGAAAGTAAACAAAAAAGCCATGTTGAAACAGTTGGAATTGTTGACATTTTTGGGAATAATGTATTTCAAATTTCCTAATTTTTTTTTTTTTTTTTTGTTAGAAATCAAGAAATTGTTCTTCGGCCGCATGCTTTTACTCACAATAATTCCTCGTCGCCAGTGTTAAATTCAAAGAATTATTCCAATATAAATTCTTTAAAAAATGTTTTTCCAGGTGCGAAATTTAACATAACAAAAGAAAAAATTTACACTAGTCATAATGGTGTTTGTTAATCTAATAATTAAACAAAAAAAAAACCAACCCCCCCCAAAAAAAAAAAAACTAAACAAAAAAAAACAAACTTACCTTGAGTGTTCGTAATAACTCCTTGCATCTTATACGTATGTCATCGAAAGGGCACATGAAAGAAAGTTGTACCAGATGAGGAATTAAATCTTGAAGCTGAAACTTGGATGTGTAACTCTCAGACATGTCTTTTGGGCTACCGTATCCATCCTGCCAATTTAAAATACAGTCAGTAATTTCGTCCAAGGCTTTAGTTCGCTTTTTCTTGTCTTTCACACCCAGCCTGTTGAAGAAGGCAATGCTATCAGCATTGCGAAATATGCAGCTATTCAACAAGTCATTCATCTCTTCTTGTTGAACAAAACAAAACAAAAAAAGTGGGGATTCCTCTTTTAGACGAGGTTTAAAAATAGTGGGAAGGGGTTTTTAAGTTTCCAGTGTAGAAAGAATAACTTCCCAGCCGCAAGCAAAGATCAGATGTTGAATTCTGACCACGCTACAAGACCGGCTTCGTAACTGTTTTTGTGTGTGTAGGTGTTACTTTCAAATGTGTGTTCTTTAAGTGCGTGATGCCTGACGGGGGAAATAATGGATTTTTTTCTTTTCCTCAAGAAACAAAATGTCAGATAGAAGCAGAGTGCCTGGAAAAATGAAAATGGTAATTTTTTTTTTTTTTTTTTTTTAATTTAGAAAAACTTATGCTTGCTTGTAAATTTTGCGATTATTTGTGATTAAAACACAATTAAACAAACTTGAACATCTTAAAAAAAAAAAAAAAAATGTTGGGCAGGTCTCTTTGGTACGTCGAGTCCTGAAGAGAAGACTGGCAAAAAATTGTCATACACACACACTAAAAATATAGGAAAAAATTCTGTCGCGAGAATAAATTCCTTTTTTTATTTTATTTTAGTTAGTGTTCTCAGTAATTCTCAATTTGTCTTTCAAAATAAAATAAAATAAAATTGATCGAATATCTTTTAGGGGAAAATATTGTAATTATCTTTGGATCAATGATGTTTCAAAAGTAAAACAAAGTCTTTTTTCCCCCCCAATTATTACAATGTTGTTTGTTGGGAACGATTTTTTTTTTCCAAACACGGAAGTAAATTTTAAAAAGTCCTGCAAGTTTGATCTGTTTCAGAAAGTGAAAGTTTTTTTTAGTTTCACAAGCAACGCAAAGTGTCAAGTGGAGAGAAATCAGCTGGTGGAGTTGAAAACATTGACATGTATTTTTATGAAATTAGAAAGAGTCACCACAACCGCCCTTTCCACTTAAAATTGAGCAAAGCTAGTTTTTAAACTTCTGTGTTTTTACACCTTTTTTTCTCTTCTTCTTTATTAGAATTACAAAGTGAATTATCTCGTAGTTGGCAAAATTACAACAAAAATGTTAAGTAAGAATTGAATTACGGACGCAAATGTAAAATTAAAAAAACCTGATTTGCTGAACTAAGGGGAAAAATACTTTTTTTAGCATTAAAAAAAAAAAAAAATGCCAAGAAAGGTTACTCTGTGCATGTAAATTAGGAAGAATAAAAAATAAAAATTCAATAATTTTTAAAAATTAATTATCATCACCTAAAAATATTTTTTCTGTATTGTATGCAGAGGAAATTAAAAGAAAGTTTTTGTATTTTTTTTGTGTGTGTGTAATGTTATTGCTCGTGGAATTTACGACTACCACAGTTGTTTTTTAGAAGATGGGTGTGGTGTTGATGTTTTGTGGACTGTTATTGTTTGGGGTGGTGTCCGCAAAATGGAAGTCTTTTTCTGGTGTGGTGTCTTGAATATTTTTCTGCCTCTCGGCGGACTGTTTTTTGTTAAATTCTTTCTGAGAGTGTTGAAGACACCAATTAAATAACACTAACAGTAACACTATCGTTGTTGTTGTTGGCGATGATACAATTGTCGTCACACGTGAAAAAGAAGAAAAAATTAGAAATCAAAGGAACATCCCTTTTTTTGACAATATTGTTGTTTTGAGAAAATGCATAGATACACATGTCTTGAGTTGGGCAGGGTTTACTTTAAAAAGAATGAAGTAGGAACTTATTTCCCCCTCCGAAAACAATTAAAATTCGTTACAATGAGAAATTTCTTCTCTTATTTTTTTTAAAACTACAAATTAAAGATTTTACACGAGAAATGACAGTGAAAAGTACGCGTTTAAAATTACGTCCGATTCATTTAAGAAAGGTGTGCTATCTTTTATTCTTCACAATATTTTTGTTTGAAACACAGAACGTAGTAAATAAACTATACACTAAAAATCCAGACACCAGAGGTAAGTGTCGATGAGGGGGAAAATGATAGTGCCATGGTATACAAAATAGATCCACTCCGTAATAGTAGTAATAGTTTTAGGTAAATTTCGTACGACAAGCAGCCGTACTAGTAATAATAAATAATGACTTTCACACTCAAAGAAAAAGCCTGTGATCAGATCTTGTTTTCTGATGACAGCGACTTGCAATTACAAGATAGCCACGAAGAATGGAAATAATTGACGGTGATGAAAGCGATGTCGACATCAGCAACCGACTACAACTTAGAGGAGGGGTGTTGTTGTATTGTAGTAATAGTAGTAGTAAATGCGTGTTTCTCTGCGTGTTACAAGGTGCTCACTGGAGAGAGGGGGGGTTTCAAGCCAAGGCCGTTTCATTTTCGAAGGTGAAGGCCGTTCGCTTACGCACAAACACACCTTCTTAAACTAACCAATCATAATTCGTATTTTCTCATTTACTATCCCGACTCAGTTTCAAATTTACATTCGTTGTTTGTTACATCAACAATAATTTGACACGGATATTTTGACGTTGGGTCGTGTTTGTTAGCGAACCCTCGTCTGATTTTGAGTTTGATACACACTGAGCGCTCCACACACTGGTGGCCTTGTGCAAAAAAATATTCTTAGTAAATAGCAGTTAACAATAACATGAAATTGCAAATCAAATATTCTACCACCTCAGGAAAAAAAAAAACATTGTTTAAAAATGCTCACCCAATACAGGGCACAAGAGCCACTCAAGACAGAGGGTTACTGAACGAGGACATAAGAAGAGGAATTAAGTGCAGATTATATGGATATGTAGAATAGATAAAAACTGACCTCTATTGGGTGATGGTTAAGTTTTCTCCTATAAAAATATGTATTGTAAAAAATGTAAAAAAAAAAAAAATACATCTTACTTTGTGCATGTATGATCTTATATGTAAATAGAAAACATTATATTCAAACAAAAATCCCTAAGTGAAAAAAACTCAATGATTGAAAGACTGATGAAAGTTATAGAATGTCAAGAGTTTGTATTAACATTAAAAATAATTTAGTAGGTATATAGCATACTGTGTTAATCAAATATTTATTTGGCATATATCTTTTAGATATATTTATAAATAAAAACTTGTATTTATTTTGTTTGCATCATAAGCCCCAAGACACACCACTACCACAAAAACAAGTTATGATATATTGCTTCGAGAAATATCTTGAAGATTTCAACATCAGGTGTGAAAATATTAACTGACTGACAAGAAAATTCAACAGTGTGTGTGTGTGTGTGTATAACAATTTTCTATCTCTGTATAAGAGTTTTCCTTCTATCTGTAGTGGATTCATTTGGTGATATCAAAATCAATTATTGTAAATGAGGAATAAAATTTTATGTTTAGTTTAATATTCAGAAAGTATTGAACATAAGTAACCAACAAGATGTTTTGACATTTTATAAGTTTTGTAAATAAAAATTACTTAAACATTATACTTTTTCTTAACTGTGTAGTATTTCTGCATGTGTAATACAGTGTAACCCGGATATAAGAGAATTGTCGGGACCAGAGAAGAAGTCTCTTATATCCAGGTTTGGTCTATTTTGTTTACATTAACACAGGCTCTAATTTGGGACCAGAGAAAATCTCTTATATCCAGGTTACACTGTATGTGTATTTAGTGTATCCTGCAACAGTTATTTTCTGTCGACATAACAGAATATCATATTTGATAGTGAATATCTTTGGTTAAATGTCCGCATAACCACTCTGAAAATGGTTTGTGAGCTGAAAACTTAGATTGTGGAACAACATAATGAAAAAGTATCCAAATGTTGGACAATTTTTGTCTTTATTTTCTTCCGAGATTAAAGCAACTATATACAGCTTAGAACAATAATAGATATTCATTGTGTTATATTTAACAATATATGTTTGAAAATATATCTCATTTGTAAATATCTATGCCGATGATGCAACTATGCACCTCTAAAAACTCTCAATGGTCAGAGATTGGCAACCGATCTCTCTTCAGATTTTGCACAGTGTAAAAACTGGTTGGCTACATTAAATACCCTGAAGACCAAGCTAGTTTCATTCCATCATCGTCGATCTGACCCTGAACTACCACCAATCAGTAACAGATGTCTTCTCAAAGAAGCACCGTGCCTTGAAAGACTGTTGGGCCTCAAACTCACAACCAACCTCAAGCAGAACTTGTATATACAATCCATTGCTAAGGTTGCAGTTAAAGTGTTCAGCTCTCTGTACCACTCCAGTAAGTACCCGACTCCTCCTGCTATCCTCTACTTTTACAAGAGCCAGATCAAGGCCAAAAATGGAGTGCAGGAGCTGGCCAGACCTCACTCTCCAGCTTTCAAAAGCATCTCTGAGCCCTTATGGGTGACTAATTATTCCCCACCCTTCAACCTCTCTCTCGCAGGTTGGATGTGACAAGCCTCATGCTGCTCTTCCGCGGAAAGTGCTTGGACAAAATACATTCCCTGGCTCTGCCAAGTTAAACCTTCACAGCAAGAAAACACCATGCCATTCACAGAGTATTAGGTTGGTGCAAAAATAATGTCGTTTTCTCACATATATTACTATGTAAGAAAACGACATTATTTTTGCACCAACCTAATAGCAAACCACCCACATTCCCTGTATTCCATCGATGAGAAGTAAGTTCCACTCAAGCAGCTTCTTCCTGCAAACCACTACCCTGTAGAACCGGCTCCCAACAGGACGTTTTCCCGATCACTACAATCTTAACCCGTTCAAGACTAGGGGTAACCATTATCTTACACTCCTATACACACAAATGGCCTTCTAATGTAACTCTCTATTTTGAGTGGCCACCGGGCCTTACAAAGGGTGAACTTTACTGTAGGGGAAAAAAAAAAAAAAAAAAAAATATATATATATATATATATATATATATATATATAACTTGAACTGATTTTAAATGTGAATTAAGTGTCTAATGATTTTTTTTTTCTTTTTTTTTCTTTCAGATTTGGCAGACATTTGGGTTAATTGTCATAACTTAAATAACATGATCTAATAGAGAAATAAATTTTCACCAATAACACTGATTTATTTACTGCTGACTTTGATTTGTCTTAATGAAACACCCTTTATATATTATGTTATCTTTCCCTTTCTTATGCTAATACAACTTCACACAGTAATCTTCTACCTTGAATGGCTCTTGGGCCTTGTAGTGGGTGAACATTAGCAAGAAAAAAAAGTTATTGTAAATCCAATTCAAAATTATGAATATACTGTCTAAAGTTCCATTTTTTTTGTCCATTTTTGACAATGTGATTATCAAGAATTGAATGTCTTCTGTTTGTTAGACAAAATTTTATTGGCTACATCCCATTATTTTTGTGGGGGAATGCTGCAATTCAAATATATATACATATTTATTCAAAATGTATGTAAAATAGGCCAGGAAATTCTGTGCCAAAGATGAATATATATCCTCGAGTTCCAGTAATCTATAGTAGTTAAAAAGAAAATTAGGATGTGTTGAGGAATATAATTTGCTTTGCTACCTGTCAAGACCTCACAGTTGAAACAGTAGGACAGAAAGTAAAATAGTTTCATCTTTTTATAGTGTGTGTGTATATATATATATATATATATATACGTAAGTAGTGCCATGAACAATAACTTCACAGAGCTGAACTGCATCAGAGAATGTATAAAATATTTTATATGCTTTAATATTTTATACATATTAAACATTTTATATACACTTTAAAATACTGTCTCATATATATATATATATATATATATTTCTTATTACTATAAACATTATAATTAGTGGGTACATGTTTGAGTAGACCTCCCTATTTTTCAGTTAATAGTAAGACATATCTGGGTACCTGCCTTGAAAGAAGTTTCCCCAGATTAAAAGGGATATACATGTTCAATTTTTGTTAGGAGGGACATTTGAGTGTGTGTATGCATATATATATATATAAATAAAATAAAACGTACTATATAAAATAGGCTTTGAAATAATGAATATTTGATTAAAGTGAGTATGTCAATTCTGAATTTGTACCACTCAGAGAACACTGAATTAGCTTATTCACAAAATCAGCCATCTTATTTTTAATGAAATATCAAGTACCTACAAATATATTGTGTAAGTGCTTTTTACATGGTGCGATGAATAAATTGTCGCCATTTTATATTTTTAATTTTGCATGTGTTGTTTTTGTCAACTGCACAGTATAGTAGGGTCAGTTGGTCGTCGTCTGTGAGAAAAAGAGCACCATGATGCAATTCACCCGCTAGAAATTTGGAAACGGCATGCCGTACTGTTTGGCAATCATGCTAGAAACTCCAATACAAACATTTCAGAGTGTTTGGGTGTCAATATGAAGAGAGTGCAGAGGATTTAGAAAGAGTTGGATGAGTCTAATGGTGATTATGAAGGTGTTTAGAGTGATCACTAGTGATGGCAATGTTATGACTCCACAAGGCCTCAGACTTAACATGGAGGCCCACATTAAGTGTCTTGAGGAGATAGTTCTGCCCTGGGTCAAGAGGGTGGCTGCTGGAAGACCCTATGTCTAGCAACAGGATTCCTCACCATGCCACACTAGCAAGAGAACCCAGTCATGGCTGTCAGACAATTTCTGTGACCATAACACCCCTTACATCTAGCCACCTAACTCCCCAAACTGCACCCCCACTGTTTATTGTGTGGGGTGCAGTTGAGTGAGAGACCAATAATACTCTTTTTTAACACTAAAGATGAACTGAAGGCAAGGATTATGGCAGCATTCACCAACTTAAACAAGGATACAGTCCAGAAGAGTTGCAGGAGATTCTGAAGTCGTTTAGAAGCCATGGTTGAAACCAATGGTGATTTTATTGAATAAAATTTACTCTTTAGTATTTCAAGATATTTTTGTGTAATTTTAGTAAATATATATGTTGAAATGAGATATCAGTGTTATTTTAATTTTTGCATAATTTAGACGACAATTTATCGATCGCGCCCTGTGCATTTGAAAATTCTTTACTGAACAATCCATACACATGTGTGTATCACTATGAATGTCATATTTAATGGGAACACATATCTGAGTGGATATACATCTTTTTCAAAAAGTGAAATTTCTACTGGCAATGTATGTGTATTTGTTAGCTTTTGTGTGCACGTGTGTGTGTTTTTTGTTTCAAACAAATTACCTTTCTTTTTCTAATTCACTCGAATATTTCCCTTTCATACTTTATTGAAAAAGCATAGTATAATAAATTTTAATAAATAACTACAGTGTTTTTTTGTATACTTCCCTAACACCATTGTATATGCAAAATCACCCTCACCACCACAAAAAAAAAAAAAAAAAAAAAAAAAAAAAACACCCCACAATTTCATCAAATTAAATTTTATTTTATCCCCACTTTTCTTTCACCAAACTTCACAAAAAAGTCCTCTGGCACATCCATCTCACCAGCCAATCAGGATGTAAGACCAATCTTTGGCGCCATAGCTGCATTGCTCTCTTCATTGCTGTTGCACGACTCCATCAAAACCATATGTGGGTCGGTGTCAGTGTAGATCTGAAGAATTTCCAAGTGAAATGTATCAGGCGTGCTCAAGTATCCACATGTTGGTAGCCAAAGATCCCCTTCATTAATCGGCACATGGTTGGTTGTGACATATCAGTGGGCTTTGAATAAACCTGACCGTTGCCAACATAAATATGACTGTGGTGTTAAGGAATTAAACTTCACACAGAAACTAGATTACTACCTATATTGTAAATTACTTCCAATGTGACAGGCAGCAACAAATTTTTATTCAATTGCTGAACTTATCAGCAAAAAAAAAAAAAAAAAAATGATTCATTTGAACTAAGCTTTTTATTTTTCTCTCACATTTCATAGATAATCTAGAACAGGGGTCGGCAACCCCTGGCCTCCTGGGCCATATCCGGCCCATGAAGGATTTTTCTCCGGCTCACCAGCTTAATAACTGGACATTAATTATATAATTAATTTGTTGAGCAATTTACAGAAAAAATATCATTTGGAGTTAATCGACTTACAATGCGAGAAATTTTTAAAATCAAAATTTAATTTTGAATCAACTGTTGACTTCGACAAGAAATAAGTTTTGACAAGCAGAAAATAGAAAAGCCTATTGAATAATGTGAAAACGATGGTATCATTATTTGGAAGTAGATATGTTGATGAAAAATTTTTTTCGAAAATGAAATCTACTAAATGTCATTTAAGATCAAGACTGGATAATGTTTTGCTCCTGTCATTGACAAATATTTCACTTGATGTGAAGAAATTATCAAACAATAAGAAGAAACAAGTGTCTCATTAAATAATTTGCCATTTCTAACTGTATTTTATTTGTAGTAAGGAATTTGCATTTTTATTGATTGTGTTAATTCTTATCCTGTAGTAAAATAAGGAACATTGTTTAAATATTAGGTTGGTGCAAAAATAATGACGTAATAATGTCGTTTTTGACGTTAAAAAATACGTCAAAAAACGACATTATTACGTCATTATTTTTGCATCAACCTAATAATGTAGCATTAACTTTGTTGTTTTTTCTTTAAACTTTCAGACCAAGGCAGCCTTCCGGACAAAGCAGTCTGAGATCAAGACAATTTGTTATAATACATTTGATATTGTAGCTCTCCTCCAAGACAATGCGTAGCATTTTCGCCCTGCTCGCTCCAAAAGGTTGCTGACTCCTGATCTAGAAGGTGCTACCATTTCCAGAATTGCTATAAGTATCACAAAGAGAACGATGATGTGCAGGTAACCAAGAACACAACTTATGCAAACCTTTATGTACTCATGTCAAATAGAAATTCTACAACTGATACCAGGGAAACATATTAAAGAAACACTGCAGCAGACTCTAACAGAACATTTGGGAATGCTTCTTATCATATTGAATTGTTTTTTTTTTTTTTACAGCTTATCAACCCATTCCAGCTTATTTAATACCAATAACTATTTTTAGATTATAAGAATTTTTTTTTAATAACAGTTTAGTGATACAAGTCTTACTAATTAACTTATAGCTGGGGGGGGGAGAAGAGATATATTCATACCTTTCCCAAGGATATTTGCATATAAGTGAGTATAACAAACCCAACTGGAATTGGAAATTGGCTCTCTGATTAACAATTCTAATGCATTATCCATTATACCACCTGCACATCCAATCTTACAGCACCTGGTATTCTAAAGCTGTCTATTACAGACCAGTCTCAATATTGCTTATTTTCAGGGATCCTACTGGAACCAATGTTTCAACATGATATGGCCATAAGCCTCATTTGGGAACAAGAAAAATTATGTTCCAGGATAAGAAATCCATTACTTACCACATTTAGACCCCTGCGATTTTTGTCTATTTCAACAATATTAACAAACTATGTCACGAAAGATAAGAACCTGCAAAATTCCCCCCCCCAACCCCATCCACCACCAATAATCAAAGGATACGGAAAGCGCAGAACCCAGATGCCTCCAGGGGGTAGTCGGAAGTAATCATCCATGGTAGGATGAAAGAGTGGACAGTGTGGTGGAGGTCCTGGCTGTACCATTGGTTTCAGGGTTACACACACTGGCCCTTCAGGGGTAGCAACATACACACGCATTAACTGAGCCACATGTCCTTTTGGATTCCTGTCAATGAGAAACAAAATATGATTATTTCTTCAGTGTTGCTTCTTCTTCTATGTGCCATGTCCTTTCATGATGTGGGCAATCAAGGCTCACCACAATTTCCTAGCCTTTGTAACTCTAAGTAAGGCTTCTCTTTTTGCTATCTTTCCTAATCCCTTTTCTGCCAACCATTTGCACAAACTTAGAGGAAGGCAGTGAATAACCTTTCTATTGCTCTTACCTTCAACAGGTCATGTGATTGTCAAATTTTCTAGACCCTCTTTCTTTGTTATGTGCTCTAGAAATTTTAACTCTTTCTGATTTCAAATATAACACCATTGCTCATATTTAGTCCATGATATTCTCAGCATCCTTCTGTAGAGCATGAGACTTAAAATTCTGTTTTTGAATTGCTGCTAAATTTACAAAACTACTCACACACCTACACCACCACTCTTACAAGCATTGAGATAATTCCTTAAAATATATTTTTCTGCCATGTTGCTTGATAGTGAATGTAATGATAGTTCTCCAGATTCCTTTTCTTCATACACAGCTACAAAGACAGAAGACTTTTTTTTGGATGAAGAGTAGTCCTCCTCTTAAACTGGCTTCTACCCAAGGCTATACAGTCCCTGTTCTGCTCTGCTAGTTAACTTATGAATGGAAGTGAGAAGGAGAAATGCATTTCCCAAGGGTATAAGTCCAAAAGTAAATATAACAAAGCAGACTAGAATTTTAATTCAGCTCACAAATTCAACTTTTGTGATCCACACATCATTACATGTGGTTAAGTATTCATGACATCTGTCGAGAAATTTGAATAGCACACATTACATAATTGTGAAGTGAACTTTGGCCACTAACTCTGGAAGCCAATATGCAAAAGTGAAAGAAAATTGGTTTTAAAGGTAACTAGATTTCTCACTGGCAAATTAACTTGCTCAAATGAAGCGCATATGTTCAGTTATTCACCCGACATTTCTTCATCTGCAGACAATGAGTTCATACTCACGATATGTCAGATGTTGGATTTAACAGCATGTCAACTCCTATTTGGGTCATTTTATGCCGAAACCTTATTTATTTATGAATTTAAGAACGATATGTCGGATTGTTTTGTTTTTCTTTTTAAAGTACAAAAACGAGGCTGAAAAGTAAGATTATCCCATACAGAAACATTTTCATACAAAGTGAAAAATTTCTAACATAAGGCAATGATGTACTAAAAAGTGCATCTTAGATTTCTTTTTGGTATTTGTCTGGGTCACCACATGAATTTTTGCCCTGTGTTGTGGGCACTGAATGATCTTTTTCTTCACACTATAAGGATGGTAGGAATTGAAGTGAATTTAGTGATATGGTGAGTTCAATCCTTGGGTTGGGCAGTGTGTACTTGCATTCAGTGGAAACAGGTGAACACTAACTGAGCAGTACTAAATAAAAATAAGCACTAGATGATATCCCTATATATTAGGAATAGAATGAGAACAGTCTATCCCTGTAGGTAGAATGAAGTGTGCAGTTCAGTATTCCCTGTAGTTTACCCAGATCAATATATAACTAAGAAAGGCTGGAGGTCACAATGTCCAAAATGTTTTGATAACTACAATAAAGATGAGGACAATAGTCCAAATATAGCGTAAATAAAGAAATCCTCATCGCGGAAATTCAGACAGAAATAAAGATGAGGACAATAGTCCAAATATAGTGTAATGAAATCCTTATCGCAGAAATTCAGACAGAAATAAAGATGAGGACAATAGTCCAAATATAGTGTAAATAATGAAATCCTCATCTCAGAAATTCAGACAGAAATCATCTCTTTTTCTCTTGAGAACGAAAGCACCTATCTTCTCTCATTTATTAATTTCATTTGAATGCTTGTCCTAAAGTCAAATTCTAAATAATGACAAGATTCTACAACTTGCATAAAGAGTAAAAAGCTATTTCATTTGCACTCTGCATTCATCCCATAACAGGAAATTGATTAACAGATGAAAAGCAGATCTGCTACTGATGAAATTAATTAATAAAAATAGATTTTCTAAACCGTTTATGACCGAAAAATAAAAATTATTCATATAATTATTATTCTTGAAAATTCAAGTAAAATTATGTGGAACTGTAAATATGCAACACATGCCTCCCCCAGCTTCCTACCAACCAGCCATTAAATCATCCGCATTGCCTTTCAATTAAGTCAATGTGCACCAAAAACTGGGAAGGGTTCACTGCACATTCATAAAAAAAAAAAATAGTTGAAAACAAATGCCACATTTACAAATAACAATTCAAATCCTCTTCTCAGTAATATTAATTAAGTGTTTTATTGAGGATATTCCTTGCTTGGTGGGTAGGTAGGGGACACTTGGGACAACTGCCATGACAGTCTAACACAGTCAAGAGCAGCCTGTATGCCACATGCGGCCCTTTTGGCTTTATGAATTGCATGCCTAATCTCATGAAGAAAATAACATTTCTTAAAATTTGGTTTGTTCCATTATGTTCTCACTTGTTCACTCACTCACTCTCTCATACATAACCACATGCATAAACAATGATTAAGTGCTATTTTCTTGAACTTTTGTCAAAAGTAACATTTTCACTATGGCAGATAAAATGTGTAAACATCTTTTGCTTTAGAAACTGGAAACATTCATAATAATTTTTTTCTCTGGAAAAGAGCTTTATTTAAACTTTTATTGAAAAAATATTTTTTTTGTATTTTCAAGTTAATAAATTAGAAATTAATAACAATAGTGGCATGTGCTAAGTCACACTGTCATCTGTGTTAATATTATGCCAAGATTTTGATTTTTAATTATCGAAAAAAATTTTCTCCAAAGAAAAAAAAAAAAATTCTCCATTTTTAAGATAGATGCTTATGCATAGGTTATCCTGTAGTGAAAATGGCCAAGACACCATCAATGAGTAGTGCAGCCCGCTTTATGAGTGCCCATATTTCATGCGGACAACTGGTTAGAAGAGGTTTGGCCTTGTCTGGCCTAACAGATCAAATCTTTCCTCCTACAATAACATTTCTTAAAATTTGGTTTGTTCCATTATGTTCTCACTTGTTCACTCACATACTCTCTCGTACATAACCACATACATAAACAATGATTAAGTGCAATGTTCTTGAACTTGTAAACTACAAACCCCCTGCATATCCACAACCTGTGGCTGGCAATATGAATGGGCAGCATTGGAACTACATGAAGAACAGTCTGTCCTTTGCCAAGAACAGACCATAACCGACTACATCAGTTGCAATAAAGACCAGCAACCAATAAAAGTAGGTATGCGTTTGTTGTCATTTCACCTCAAAAAACCCTCATCCACACAATTACTCTTTTGTTCCCCTTCAATCAAGTAGATGCTGCTTAGAAAACTTAACCCATCCACTGAATATAAAACAGAAGCACTGGAAATCTAGCTATAATCCCACCTTCCTCTTCAATGTGGGTGTCCTGAACAGGGTTCCAGAAAATGCAATTTGACATAAGTGCTAAAGGACAAAGAAGAACCTTCAATTTTTTCCCCTTATTCTGTGGTGGGAGGGATTTCAGATTCAGATACAAACCATTGATCTAATGATACATTGATTCCTTCAAATAAATTTCAACATCTATAGTGTCATTATTTCAGCCACTTGATTCTCTTCCGTTCCTCAAGTTGTTTATTTCATGTAATCTTTTGCTTTATCCATTTACCTGTCACACCCAGTGTCCTTTCTAAAGAATTTCTCAGAAATTGTAAATATTGATTCACAGCTAATCAATAATTATCAAAGACAACTGAAGAAAAACAAGGCAGTGATTGAAACAAAGAAACTCATCAAATTTTAAGAATACTATCAAAAAGGCCACAAAAAGTTGGCTGTACAACTTATAACTGGGAAAATGACTTACCGGCACGGGCAGGCTGAATAAAGAGGCATGTCACAGGTAAGCAGTTTGTGTGCTGTGTCCTGGGGAAAAAAGAAAAACAAGTTACATTTATTTTTATGTAGACATTTATGGAGAAAGTTCAAGAAATGTTTGGAGTAGGGTCAACACCAACCTCTGAAAACAATGCAATATAAGGGACAATGAACAGCATTGAAGATTAAAATGTTTCAAGGATTCAACACACCCATATAGAATTGGCTCAAAGCATCCAATCAGCAATCCAAATAGAGAAATCAACATCATAGAGGAGCTATCAATCAAAAAGAACAAATGACCAATTTCAGCTCCTAAAAACCTAACAGAATAAAAAAAAATCCGAGTGGTCATGTTTTCGGTGTATAAGATACTAAGAAAAAAAAAAAACAAAAAAAAAACAAAGTGAGAGAGAGAGAAAAGAAGAAACTAGTTATACGAGATGAACTGATAAATTTAAGATTCCAAAATGCATGAACCCCCAAAAAATAAGAGATGGGGGAGTGAAATTAATCTACTGCAGTATGTGGCTCAAGAGAATACCGATCCAGTTATGTCAAAGGAATAAATACTATACAAGTGGGAAATGCATAGTCTGTCAGAAGATCATTCCAAAAATCTCTTTGGTAATCTGAAAAGTAGCATTTAAATCATTGAAAGAGAAAATAAAGCAACAACAAAGACAAGGAAATTATTGAGAATGGACCAACATATTATTTTTTGTTTTAACCATTTCACTTCAAGCAAGGCAATAAAGCCACACGGCTACAAGGGATTAGTGAGTGTTAGAGAATATGAGAGAGAACAATAAAAGAACTAGAATTAAGAAGACAAAAGATAATTGACATTGCATATAAATTTTTGAAGATCAAAGTTGATTAGGAAACAAGAAGCTGGAAGAGAGTTCCACAAGCAAGAATTACGATAAAAGTAACTGTCAGCATAGAACTGATGATTACATCCAGTCATTTCAACTGTAAAATGAAGAGACCTCTCTGCCAATTTATTTTTTTTTTCTGCGCAATGCGTGATACATGCTCAGTCGATCATGTATCTTTTGATACATGACTGATGAGGCAGATTTTTTCCTGCAGTAGATTGCCATTTCTTTCTGTGGTAGACCAGTTGCCATCCAAGGCTATAGAAACCAGTCTGTTCTGCTATTTACCCATAGCTTGGGGGGGGGGCAATCTAGTACTGTTCTTAAATTCATAAAGTCTAGGTACCATACAGGAAAATTTATTAGAACAGTTAACATGAAAGTATTTATTCCAAAAGGTACAGGGAAACTACATTATGATGATAGGAAAGTGACTGAAGCTGAGATGTTAGGTTAAGACCAATAACATTGCAGATTTGGATTTTATCAAGAATCTCTAAATATATACCAGGAACTCATAGCAAAATTCAAATTTGAATGATAGACTTATTAATATGTAAGGTAGATTCTGTCGAGAAAATTGTCTAGCATGACACATTGAACCGACTTTCCTAACAGCGGACCAAGCAATTGATTCAATATAATCTTTCCACTTCATGCCAGCATATGTATGCTAGAGAATTTAATCAGATATTTTTTATTCGACTATTTTTTAAACAAGAGGCATATAAAAATACACATATTTAATAATTTGATCTTTTTCTTTATATGAAGAAAGTAATGCTAATTGTATTAGTAAGTACCCAACCTAAATATAGATCCATGTGTCTGATTTGAAAAAAATTGATAAGTTAGCCATGTAAGCAACCACAACCATTTCATGCTTCCAGAGACAAATTCTTTTCCCAGACTTGAGACCTTTGTCTTTAACCCCTTTTAAGTAATTCTGCAATCTGAAGAAGGTAGTAGGCACCCAGCTTCTTATTTTTTTCTGCATTTTACATTTTTATGATTACAAAATCCATAAAAAAAATAACAGAAATTTTTTTTATAGATCAATGGACACTTCTGCCAATGATCAGAATTTTGTAGATGTACACGCTGTGAAAAGTACCATGCACATAATTGTGTGTGTGTGTGTGTGTGTATATAGATATTACACACATGCAACTATTTTCATATATGGAGATTAAATTTATGCATTAACTTTATGTCATTTTATAAAGAAGGTTACACCCTCCATAAGAATTTGTACATTGTTTTATGGCTCATGAAATTTTCATTCAATCTAAGAATGTCAGATCTTGTTTTGCAATTGATTAAAACATTTAAATATAAATGTGAAACTTAATCAGTTCCCGATTGGAGTATTGTTGTTTCAACAGAAATTCTTCTATGTGTCATGTCCTTTCAGGACATGTCTCTCCACAATTTCCTATCCTTTGTAGCTCTTAGTAAATTCTGTCTTTTTGCTACGACTCCCTGTTCTATAATCCATTTATGCAAGTTCGTTAAGTAGGTTATGCACCATTTTCCTCAGTTTCTCTTGCCTTCAATGTCTCCCGAGTGTCAAATTTTCCAATCCCTCTTTCCTCATTATTTGCCATAGAAATTTCAACTGTCATAAGTGTCCGTTTTGTTCCAATTTCTCTAAAACTTTGCCGTTGCTCACGTGTTCAGTCCTGGTATTCTCAGTATCTTTCTGTAGTGCCACATTTTTGTTGCTTCAAATCTTTTCTTCATCTGTGAAATTGTCCAGTATTCACTGTCACAGAGAGGGACTGATATTACATAACAGTTAATTACTTTTTTTCTTTGTTTCTAACAAGAATTTTTCTGTTTCTTAATACTTTGCTAAGCTTTTGGAAGGCATCTTTCGATATCCCAATGCACCTTCAGATTTCAGTGTCATACTTTCTGTCCTCTATTAAAATACTTCCCAGATATTTAAATCATTGCACTTACTTCATTTTGGTATACTCACTTTGTAATTTGCATGTTGAGCTGTTCCTTTTGCTAATAACCATGCATTCCATCTTCTTGCAATTGATGTTTAGTCCTTTCTTCTCGCTTTCCTTCACTACATTCTGTAGGAGCTCTTGTAGTTTCCTTTCTGTCTGCTATCAACACTCATTTGTATATCTTGTGTTTTTAAGATTGTAGTCACAAATAATGAATCCTAGTAGGACTTCTAATTCTCTCAGAATTACCTCACTATGTAGGTTGAATAAGTCTGGTGAGAAGACACATCCTTGTCTTACACCTCTTTTTATTTTTGTATATTTACTAAATTCATTTTCTGTCCATATGCAAACGGTTTGCTGCCAGATTACTCTGGACTATTCTAATATCCTTCCCAAATATGTCATGTTTACCTAGAAGTTTCAACAGTTCCTTGTGACGTACCTTAGCATGTGCGTCTGCAGAATCTATAAAACATAGGTATACATTCTTCTGCACTTGTATTGCTCTTTCTAATGTCATTCTGAGCATAAATATCACATTCTTTGTTCCAGTGCATTAGTGGGAATGAAATTCTTGATGAATTTGTTTAATAAACCCTCCCTTTTATATATGTAACAATTAGAAGGAATGAAATTCTTCATGGATTTGTTTAATAAACCCTCCCTCTTATATATGTATAATAATTGGAGGGAATGAATTTTTTTATGAATTTGTTTAATAAACCCTCCCTCTTATATATGTATAATAATTGGAGGGAATGAATTTGTTTAATAAACCCTACCTCTTATATAAGTAATCATTAAAGAGAATAAAAAAACTTCATCGATTTGATTAATAAACCCTCCCTCTTGTATATGTATAATAATTAGAGGGAATGAGTTTTTTATGGATTTGATTAATAAACCCTCCCTCTTTTATATGTAATCATTAGAGAGAATGAAATTCTTTATGGATTTGTTTACACTTATAGCAGGTAAGACTTTTGTCATCATTACAGGAATGAATGTTTCCATAGAATTTATTTTTAATAAATATTACCAGTGAAAATATAATTTACAATTATACAAGTTAAATAATCTCAAATATAAGATTTTTCCACATTTAAAATTTTTTTTTTCATAAAATATTTTGCAACAAAAATATCTAACTTGTACAAAAAACTGATGTTTTACAACCAACAAGATCAACACTTTTACCTTGACACTGCTGCTGCTAGAAACCTTAATTATTTTATCAGGTCCACTGCAGAAGAAACGATGGGCTCGAGGGCATTCATACTCAATACCAATATACACTCGTACTAGGACCTCGCCTTGTTCTGGAAAAAAACAAAAAAAACAAAAAAAAAAACAAAGAAAAAAATCAATAGGGAGAAAACAATCACATGATTAAATAAAACCATTAAAAAGATACTGCCAAACTTCCTGAAATACACTGAAAATTAGGAAAATATATTGCTGCTGGTCAGTAATCAATGAAAGCTAAACAGAATGTTAAAATATGTACACTATATTTGATGGTATAAAGGTGCACATTTTAAATATATGTAATAAAACCCGTAAGATGCTAATTACATTTTTTATGCCCAAAGGCAAGCATCCAACATACATGTATATGCCTGAAATTAAGTAGCATCTTACATCAAGGAATAATGTTATTCTTGTTGAAGACATATTTTAGTTCTGTTTAAATCTTTTACAGAATTCCATGCAATTTTGATGCATTATATATCTCACTTTTTGCCTTTTTTCAAAGGTAAGGCCTCCTGTAGGTTAATTTTACCTCCAATACTAATTATTATACACTACAAATTTAGCTGAGCCAATTATATTTACTGAAATGACGACAGCATCATTGTTTTCTGAGAACATTTTTTTTTTGTCAGAAAACATGTCAATGAGACAAAGCACAGATAAATAGATTCATGCCTTTTCTAAAGCTATGAACATTACGAAATTAGAATAAGTCCTATCATTGAAATTTAAACTGTTTACAGATTATTTTCCATACTGATAGCCACTTCAACTTTCAAGTGCTGAAAAATTGTGTGACATGACATAGATATATGAAACATATAGAAAAAAAAAAATACCAATTTATCATCAATTTAAAACTAGTAATTTAATTTAAAAAATATTATTTCTCAATCCACCAACCCCCTAAATATAACCAATGTTATTTATGACTATTTGCCCAATTGTAGATTAATAAAATAATAAAAGTAATTACAGTCTCTAACATTTTTCATTGCATATGAAAATAAAAAAAAAAAAAAAAAAAAAAAAAAATAAAGAACATCATCACATGTACTCATTATTGTGACGAATGTCAGAAGCAACATCCTACATTTTCAGATTTGTTCTCTGAAATTTAGATCTAACATTGCACTAAATGCACTATTTACAACTATAACTGTTTTTCACATAATACACTAATTACACCCCCTCCCCCACAAGGATGACTGAAAAATTCAAAAGCTAGGACCATTATAAAAAGTTTGGAAATTATATACAACTACTGCTGTTTTTGTGAAGGATAATTCATAATTTGGGGGCATGGATAGCCAAATTCAATAAAAACAAAATGTATATACCCCTTAATACACACACACTATATATATATATATATATATATATATATATATATATATATATATATGGTGTATATATGTAGTTGTATTTGACGTATGAGGGTCAGCAACTCCGTTCCTAGGAACTGACAGCCAGACACCAGCACATATGATTTGATTATAGTGGTGAAGGCTTTGTGAAGAACCAACCACACTTTTTGAAGGGCTGAATACAGAGACCTGGTGCACTACATTCCACAAGATCCCCAAATGACCCTCTGCAGGTTTTGAATTCAGAGTTGTCCTTCTCCTAAATCAGTTTCCATCCAAGGCTATAGAACCCAGACTGTCCTGCTAATTGTTCCATAACTGGAGGAAGAAGAGGAGGATTTATACCTTTCCCAAGGATATTAGCACGTAAATGAATGTAGTGGATTCGACTAGAATTTGAACCCGGCTCTGAGTTGCTACCCACTATTCCCCTGTGCTTCCTTATATATACATATATATATATATATATATTAGAAATTTGCATAAATACATCTGTTCACATGTACTTAATCAAATAGTCAATGAATGTACATCTTCACAGATAAAAAAATGATTTAAAAGAAGTGACAAAGGAAGAATCCTTTTTTTGCAAAATCAGCTGAGGAATTCATAACTGGAAGTCACTCAATTTAGGTCATTAGGTTGGATGAAGTTTATCAATTCTGTTGGTTCATATTCCAACTACCAACTCTTTCAAGCCTCTTTAGATTTCTGTAAACCAAAGGAATGCCAATATATGAGACCAAAACATAATTATAGCACTCACAAATACAAGTGGGTTTAAATGGTTTTATCTGGGAGTGAAGGTTCTGCTGTTTCATAACCAACTGTAAAATTGACATACAAGGTCTTCAAAACTTTTGTCCAAAAGTACAAAGTAAAATGATTAACAAATAAGTAAAAACTTTCAGAATCAAGTGCCACTTAGGCAGACTGTAGGGATTTCCAGTTGTAGGCTTAGATTATCATCAATTATCTGTGAGCTGACCACAGTGTGACAAGATGGTAGTTAGAAAGAAGTTGGACAATCAGTGGTGACAAACTGTCACCTGGAAACGTGAAGGCAGTTACAGTCAGAGATGGGCAGAGAAGTGATTCGAGTTCTCACTAGCCAAAGAGAAACTCTGATCCATTATTTTATTAGGAGAGAAGACAAAATTAGCAGCAAAAAATGTTCTAAGTGTTAAAACCCACCCACCCACAGACACTGCCGAGTGAATCTGTGAATAAATAAACTTTTTCTTTTTCTTGTCATAGCATTATTTTTTTTACAATATTTGATGCAGAGCCTTCCCAAGTGATTTTTGTCACACTTATACAAATGAGAATCCTAACACAATATGGGGTGATTTGTCTAGTCAATGAAAAACTGACAGAGTATCTCTGGTGTATATTTACACCAGAAGGAACTCATATCAATTAAAATACACCATCTAACAAATTGCTAACACATAATGAAAGTTACTATTGTAAAATTTGTAAACAACCATCAATACTAATTTGGACAAAACCTATTGTACCCAATAAAAAAAAAAAAACAAAAACAAATACTGCAGACTATATAAGAAAATAAGCTGACCGTAATAATTTAAGTTCAAACCATACCTGTTATTATGACCCCCAGAAGATTACAATTTAAATTGTTTAATGAAGACAAAAGTATCAGACAAGAAATTACACAACACCTGTTAAAATTGTAGTCACTTGATTTTTGATTATGTTTCAAAAACTCAGAATCTTTAAAAAATTTAAGCATTGTAAGCAAAAAAAAAAAAAAAAAAAAAAAAAAAAAGCACTCAAGGAAGCATTTTGATAAATCTACAGCAGATTTTACAAGAAAATAAAGAAAAAAAATAAAACTGTCTTTTTGTCACCTCACCTCTTACGTCCTGATGTGCAGAGAGAGAAACAGTGTGGAATAACTGACCTTTGGGTACTCGCTTTTGCTTGCCCTTTTTATTAGCCTCCCCAAGTCCTGGCCACTTGTCTCTCTCCATCCGAACTGTGATGTCCCAGGGCAATAAAAAATTGCTCCCATGGAAAAAACCAGGAAGTTCCAAACCTGAAAAAGTACAGTTGGAAAAAAAAAGTTTGTGTACCAAATCATGTATGTGTTCCAAGTACTTTCACCCATGATTGATGTCAATAGTGTAAGAAATTGAATGATAGTATTTAAATTAATACACAAAATTTTGAAATACATGTGTTCAAATATTATAACTGAAAAAATGTATTATCATATGATTAAAATGACACTACAGTTTCAAGGCATTGCAATACATTAGATTGAATGAAATATTTTCAATGTAGGTTGCCTTCGTTTGATGGAAAGGTCTTTCAAGATTTTTAATCATATTTTCTTGCATTTGAAATGTCATAATACTACTCCAGTTGTCAACCAAAATCAGATAGAAATTAGGAAAGGTGAAGTAATTCTATGAGGTGTTTATATATATGACATTTTGCTCAGAGAGATGAAAGATCAGTTTTTTCAAGATGCAACCTGTAATAGGACCAATATAGATTTGTGTTTTTTTTTTTTTTTATTTCTTTAATTAACAGTGACAATTTCTTAAATAACTAGGTAATTGGTATACAACCTTCATCTTCTGCAAAATAGTTTTTTGTGGAGAAATGTTATCACTAAATACATTGAAAGTTTTTTATATTTTATGTACTACTAGCAGTATAACCCGTCTTTGACCGGGTCTTTCATTACTGGGAATTTTTGCCGTTCCATTGAAGCAGTTTAAGTTTAAAGTCAGCCTACCTGAAAATCAATATTAGTAATAACATTTGAGGCACATCCCCAAATGGGGGTTTAACAATTTGAATGGGGAGTGGCCCTGAAAAGGGAACTGTATTGTCACAATTTAAACTATTTTTATTAAAGTTTTTATGAAAGATATATATCCAAGAACAGATAGTAAATAGTAAAACGTTGCTGACAGTTAAAATGGACAGGAAGTAGTGGTGAGCCATTGTCGCAAAAAATTTGAACTCGAAACCAGCACTGAAGAATAATCTATCAAACGAAAAAAAAAAAAATTGGATGAAAACTGTGGAAATGCATAAACAACATCCGATCACACGCACACAATTTGAGAATTATATATATATATATATATATATATATATAAGAGATAGGATGAATATTAGGTTTTATAGTTTTTATTACTTTTTCATATTTTAATTAATAGGAATGTGTCTAATATCTGTTTATATTTTTGAGATAAGGTATTGTAACTATTTATACTATTTAAATCATTCGGACTGTTGTCCTCATCTTTACTGTCATATTCACAACGTTTCGGCTGTTGTACACTCCGACCTTCTTCATGTGATATATGTTTGAATTTTGCACCAAACCTTTTATTAGGTTGGTGCAAAAATAATGACGTAATAATGTCGTTTTTTGACGTATTTTTTAACGTCAAAAAATGACATTATTACGTCATTATTTTTGCACCAACCTAATATTTAGTTCATGGGGATTGTTCAAATTCCACGTGCCATGCCCTTTTTGGATATCTCAGTTTCAGTTAATTCCTTTTAGTAACTCAACTCTCCAACTTATTGCTCTCTTTGCTTTAGCCAGGTATTGAACTTACAACTCTTTGGGTCAAGTTGCTTTTTGGATTACTCAGCCAATGCCTTTTATCCACTCACTTCAGTAAGTGAATTTTTGCGACTTATAAACCTAATGTTTCAGTAACTATTCTTTTTTTTTTTTTACCAGAGCTCATATTACAATTTTGTTGTTATCGTTTTTCTCTGGCTCTCTCTATTACTGGTTCCCATATTTTATTCATGTCTATGCTTGGCCAGCTTAGGAGATTTTTGTGGCCTAGCATATATGCTGATTCCTTAATGCATTTAACTACAGTAAAATAAGTTAATATGCATTTAAGTCATACGATATTAAAATCTATTTCACTTTCGTTACATGTGAACTCACATTCACTTCAAACATTGAAGTGTTTACATAAATTCTATACTCTGAAAGGTCTACTGGTTTAGGTTTAAACTGATCTGTTGGGTCCTCAGCTATCAAAATTGACATAAGAGTTCATGTCACATACATATATATTTGAAATAAATATAAAAAACTCACAACTACTTATTTTTTAGGGAACAAATATTTTAACACTATCTTACAAACAAAATCTGAGTGAACGACATTCCATAAGCATTTGAGAAGAACAGTGAAAATTCCTCGCATAAAACTGCTGCTTAAATCCTTTATATTTCTACAAGAAAATGATTAAACATGAAATTTTATGCTGAAGATGATTTAGTGTTGTGAAATGATGGTAAAAAAAAGATAAAATTAGAAAATAATTCAACCTTTCAAACTCTTTGTTGTAATCTAGAAAAAGTTACTGAATGAGGAATAATCAAAACAGACGTTGGAAATGGAAATGGTAATCTTTATAACATCAACAAAATTCAATACTCGCCAGCTGTGTGACGTAGATAAACCACTACTTAGGCAGCATATTACCCCCACTACTTACAATAACAATAATCTCCAAAGTATTCATGAGGATTGGGGCATACCCATTATAGGTACAGTATATAAGTCTTTAAAGTGTGAATAATTTTGGAGTTTTGTTTAAAGGGAAGGTTAGGCCTTCAAACATTCGCCATAATTTTTCAGACATGTTTTAAAGGATGGAACTTACCTTGGGTGTGATTGTATGAAGACGTTTTGCCAATCATACATAAACTCCAAGAAGAAAATTTCGGCAGTAAACCTGATGGTGAATCTGTGTTGACCATTCCAGGCAGATACTCAGTTGTTGAATGCTGACGATCAAAGACACGTTCGACCTCTGATGAAATGGAATGAAAAAAATATCAAAATAAAACGGAACAAATAATAAATAAAAAAAAAATCTGATGTACATGTCTATAAAATACCTCCTGAATATATAAAATCAGTTTTTAAGATTTTTATAAGAAATATATACTTCAGGTCATTTCTTTTTTCTAAAGTCTTCAAGAGAGAACACATTAGGCATCAAATTTTATGAAAACTTTTAAAATCTGCATTGCCTGAAACTACTTTGATAATTTGCTATGTGGATGTGCAGTTATATTGTGGGTGCTTCACTTCTTATATGAGAATATGTGTTTATGCCATTGTTTTTACATGCTTTTCGTTGATGGATTCATTCATTCATTTTTATGGTTAATCAACCTTTGCAGGTAATTTACAGCCAGAAAATATTGTCTAGATTGTAAGAATTTTTTTTTGAGATAATAATAGTTTATATAATAATAGTTTTGTATTAATTAACTGATAGCTGGAGGAGAAGTATCTAGTATTTGCATCTAAGTGAATATGATGAACCTAATGGGAATTAGAATTTGACACCACCTACACATCCAAGCTTACAGCGCCTTACTAATATTACTAATTAATCCATAGCTGGGGAAAAAGAGGTGGATTCATATGTTTATCAAAGGTATTTGTGTGTAAGTAAATATAACAAACCTGACTGGAGTTGGAACTGAGCTCTCCAATTTCCAATTCCAAGCCATTATCAATTACACCACTCACACATCCAAGCTTACGGCACCTGGTATTCCCAAGCTGTCACCCATTTAGTTACCGACCAGGCTTGATGTTGCTTAACTTCAGTAATTGTATGAGAACCAGCGTTTCAATGTGACATGGCAGTAAGCCCAATTGTATTGTGGGTGGTTCCTTTCTTATATGCATTTATCAGTTAACATATATGCCGTTGTCTTTGTATGCAAGAAGTTTCAAGTTTAATTTCTATATGACGAAGTTCATATTTATAGCATTATATTTTATTACTTATTTTGTGTATATATTTGAAATGTAATTATTTTTTGCATCCAATATTTGATATGGTGGTAATGTCTTTCATGCACACTCATTTACTAATATACAAAGTTAAGCATTTTTGTTTGTTTTTTAATCAGTTCACTCCAACCAAGGTGGGAGTGCAACTATTACACGGGGTTACAGAGAGCAAAAGTGAAAGAAACAACTGGGTATGGGGGGGGGGGAGATTGAGGAAAGAGTATAAATGAACAGACAACAGAAAATGTCGATTGATGTTGCATTTAGATTTATAGTTATCAGGTAAGCAAAGTAAGCGGAAGGGAGTTTCACTGTCAGGAAGCATAAGAAAAGAAACCACTGGAGTAGAAGTAGCAGCTGCATTTAGCTATTTCAACAGTAAAAGGGTGGGGCTCAGATGCCAATCTAGTAACATGCTTAAATTCAAGTAGTAGGGGCACCAAGTGGGGGTGGAAAAAAGCTTGTCAGAGCAGTTGTCATAAAAATATTTGTAGAAAAGACAGAGGGAAACCACATCAGGTTTGTGCGAAAGTGACTGAAGTTGAGATGCCAAGTCAGGATTTACATTGCAGATCCTTCTAGATGAACAGCAGGGGCACCAGGCCAGATATAGCAACAGTATTCAATGCACAAACGAATGGTAGTTTTGTAAATGTGCAAGATGAACTCTGATGAGAAAAACCCTCTGGCATAACAAAATGAACTGACTTTCCTTGCAGTAGATGCAGATACTGATTCAATGTAGTTGTTCCACTTCAACTCAGGTTAAAATGTAAGGTCAAGAAGGTGCAGTAAGATGCTCTCCTGAAGTCGAGCATCAGCCATGCTGATGGCAGGCAGGGAAGTTTCTCTATGGTGATCAAATGAGAGCAGTTTAATTTTGGAGGTATTAAAATTCAGCAGCCATTTCTTGCCCCAGTTAACCACTGATTGGAAGTCCTTTTCAAGAAAAGCAGCCAGGTTAACTGTGTCAGCTCTGACAGATTTGCTATTGAAACAAGAGTAAATGGTAGTGTCATCTGCATGGATGCCTACTTTGGATCTAATGACTTTATGAAGATCAGAAACAGTATAGGACCCACTATAGAACCTTGGGAGACACCTTCATTTGTGTGAAAGAATTTGGAAGTGAGTCCGTTCAGAACAGACTTGTATTTCTAAACCATCATGAAATGATGGTTTAGAAATAGAAGTCTTAGTAATTAACCCATAGTTGGAAGAGAAAAAGTGAATTCATATCTTACTCTAGGGTATTTGACCGTAAGGGAATATAACAAACCCAACAGGAATAGGAACTCAGCTAGGCAAGCAGAATGTTTTTTTTGTTTTAAGTATTTGATGTGAGAGTTTTAGCTAATATTTACACACACACACACACAATCACCTTTAAAAGCATGTCTTTAAAAATTTTTTTAAAAATGTCTTTAAGTAATAATGTCGTTTTTTGACGTAATTTTAACGTCAAAAAACGACATTATTATGTCATTATTTTTGCACCAACCTAATAATATGAATAATACATAATAAATACATATCTTTAAATAATATGAATAAAAATACATTTTTAAAAATACTTTTTTGTTTTAAGTATTTGATTTTAGAGTTTTAGCTAATCATTACACACACACAACCATCTTTAAAAATACATATTTTTAAAAATACATGTCTTTAAAAATTTTTTTTAAATACATGTCTTTAAATAATATGAATAATAAAAAGGTTGATATATTCAATGGTGATAGTTATGTATATATATTTGATATAAAAATTTTGATAAGAGATAAGCAGCTTTAGTATCTGTCTATATTTCTGAGATGAGGTATTATGTACACTATTTACATTATTCAGACTATTGCCCTCATCTTTGTCGCCATATTTATTACAACGTTTCGGCTGCTGTATGCTCCAGCCTTCTTTAGGTGGTTGGAATGCCAACTGAACCCTTTATTTCACTCACTGGGGTAGACTGTTCTAGTTCCATGTGCCATGTTTAATGGGTGTCAGTTATCAGTTATCTCCTGTTAATTCCAGCTTTACATACAGATCTAATGCTATAAGTTTAATGGACAGTGTTATTTACTATTGTCCTCATAAGAAAAACAAAACTTCTGGAGACCAATACTAAATGACCTTGCCCAATAAATCTTTAGCATAGGTTTAGTTGGCTGGTTGTGTTTAGTAGCATATCAACCTCTATGGTTTAATTAATGCTGAAATCTAAGTATTTTGTATGCAATTTTATTTTTATTTTTTTTTGGGGGGGGATAATAATGTTTTTAGTGATGCAAGTTTTACTAATTAACCCTTAGCTGGAGGAGAAGAGGTGGATTCATACTTTTCTCAAAGGTAAGTATGTAAGTGAATATAACAAACCCAACAATTCTGAGCCATTATCCATTATGCCACCTGCACATCCAAGCTTACCTGGTATGCCCTGAAGAGTTGTATGCAGATGATAGTTTAGACATATCTGAAGACACTTGACATCATGCATGACATCCATATAAGAGTTTAGATCTGATGAAGCTATTTGAAGAACATGACTGCAGTTCTTAGGTTAATGATTTGATTTTATAGCATTGTACATTATACAACCAAATTATCCCCAGATCAATCTATCCTATATTCAATTTCCTTATGTCCTATAGAAAATCTGTTCTAATAAATCCATACACCAATGTTTTTGAAGTATTTAGATTCTGTCAACTACAAATTTGGGATTTTTATGTTGTATTAAGAGCATGTGTCATCACAACTAATGTTCTAATTCCAAATGATAATTCTGTATATTTTTAATGAAAGTAAAGAAATACACACTTCACCAAAATCTGAAAAATCAACAAAGAGGATTTTACAAGTGTTTTTAAGTGAGCCAAAATGTGCAAACAATACAAATTGGCTTGCCCAAAGTTAGCCTCCTATAGATGTGTACAAAAATCAGTCTAACTGAAATGCAACTACAATGTTTCGTCTTCCATGTCTAATAAGTTCATAGGGAGGTGGGATTTAATAAGTTGGGGAGAGTGTTAGTAACTTTTTGTGAATAATTGAGGCAGAGGTCAAAAGTTGGTACTGCTAGCATCTAAGTTGATGAATGAAATACAGGAATTATATAAACTCTTATTGCACAGGCCATAAGTGGTTATAGTAAAAAACATAAAAAGAAAAAATTGATTGCACCAATGATGAGAGATGCTGGGAATTTAAAATTTAAAAATAATTTTTTTTATGTGCGTTTTGGGTATATAATCTAACCAACACGCACACAAAAACTTTTTTAAATATAAAATTCCCAACA
Source organism: Acanthosepion lycidas (assembly GCA_963932145.1). Taxonomy (NCBI): domain Eukaryota; kingdom Metazoa; phylum Mollusca; class Cephalopoda; order Sepiida; family Sepiidae; genus Acanthosepion; species Acanthosepion lycidas. The sequence continues at coordinate 30,522,969 of OZ010573.1, forward strand.
TCTGTTGTCTCTGCACAATGTAGAAGACCTAAGGATGAAATACATCACATAAAAACTTTTTCCTCTTTTTCATACTTCCTTCCCTTAAAGTTGTTCTTGATATATAAAAAAAAAATATATTTTGTTATCCCATATATATATATATGTGTGTGTGTGTGTGTGTGTATGATAGCTTTCGATTTATTAAAAAAGTGACAAGGTTTTAGTTCTGGTGAGAACAAGGGCTGTTGAAACCAACAAGTGACTTGCATTACTTATTGATAAAATAACTTGTTCTGTACAGGGCCTGGCTTATTTTGTAAATTCTGTTCAGGTTACTTCTGGATTTTCATGTAGTGGGTGACACCAGACCAGTTTCTGCAGCTTTTCTGACACACGCTACAAGTTTTAAGCATAGTATTAATTGTAATTTGTCTAAGGTCTACCAATATGATTTCTTGTGGCTAACCAGGTCTGCAATGAGGAGGCATACTTAGCCACAATTATATGATTGCTGGATCAATGATTTTACCCTTTTCTAACTGCACACTTGACATTTGCCTAATACAATGTATGTTCTTGGAAAGTCTGAGTGTTTTCATAAATTTCTACACCTCCACTTATTTTGATTACAAGCAGCAGTTGCCTATTCTGGATGTTCAATATGCCAAATTGCAAGAAAAACCTTTGTCAGAATAGTATACAGTTGGTTAAAATTATTTATAATATATACACACTGGTGACGTTGAACAAATCTCAGTAGACTATGAACAAAAATAACACCTCTACTGCAAAATAATAATAATCATAATAAAAGGAAAAAACAAAACACATTCAGTATTTTTAACTCTGTAATGGGAAGCCCATATTTCTATCTCTGAAACTGAGTTGACACTATGACAGAACTGATCACAGAATTCCAAACTTGAGAGGGAAAGAACCCTTGTCACAAGTCAACAGTGATAAATAAGTCATCTATACTGATCATAAAGTGTGTGTGTGTGTGTATATATATATATATATATATATATATATATATATATATATATATATACACACACACACACACACATATATATATATATATATATATATATTTGAATTAGTAGGTTTGATGAATTGGATCATGATTACGATTCCAATGTAATAAATTATAACCATGGAATATTAGTGTTTGAGCCTTTTTTATTATATTCTTACTCTGTCCTGGACATTGAGCTCTACCTAAATTCTATCCTCTTGGGAATTTATATATATATATATATATATATATATATATATATATATATATATAGTATAAATTTTATTTATTTATTGATTTTATTTATTTTTTTTTTTTTTACTTACCTGGTTGGGTAAGTCTGATTTCTTGCTGGTGGCTATTCCCAGCATCAGCTAAGCTGTCATGGTTCAGAGTAGCAGAGTTAAATAAATCACTTCCTCCTGACTGTCCTGTTTGAAAAAAAGAAGCTGATAAGGAGAGTGAATTGATTAATGAAGAAGGATATAAAGTGGGAGACCACATCTCAGTGTGAGAACCAAACATCTAAAAATTTAACGCCATTTCTCCAACAATATGCAGGTTCAATAAGACAGAAGTGGTGTACCAAGTTCAAATTCAAAGTGAGACACTTTCTGTTCACTTCACACACTCTCTCTTCTCATCTCTTCCATCCTCTCTCTTGATGCAGAGAAAATAGCAGGGCAGAATGGTCAGTCTAGACAAGGTTGACAACTGATCTACAAGAAGGAAAACTGAATTCAGATCAGGAGTGAAGACTTTTGAAGTGGTTATGCGTGATCTGTAGCTTCCTTCAAAAAGCTCCTCTAGCCAAGATAATGACAATATGTGTTTGTTCCAAAAACGCATAGATGATTAGGTTCAGATGAATTTAATTTCCAAGTGAAGTCAATAATGGAAAGAAATATATCTATAAGAATTTTTAGTAAAATTGGATGAAATAGAAATCCACTGAGAACAAAAGATAAATAGCTTTTTTTTAAGTGATTTTGAGAAATTAACTAAAAAAAGATAATGAAAAAGTAAGAGTAAAAGAGAGAGAGGCAGAGAGAGAGAGAGAGGCAGAGAGAGAGAGAGAGAGAGGCAAAGAAGAGAGAGAGAGGCAAAGAAAAGAGAGAGAGAGGCAAAGAAGAGAGAGAGAGAGGCAAAGAAGAGAGAGAGAGAGAGGAAAAGAAGAGAGAGAGGGAGGAAAAGAAGAGAGAGAGGGAGGGAGGAAAAGAAGAGAGAGGGGTAGGGAGGAAAAGAAGAGAGAGAGGGAGGAAAAGAAGAGAGAGAGAGGAAAACAAGAGAGAGAGAGGAAGGAAAAGAAGAGAGAGAGGGAGGGAGGAAAAGAAGAGAGAGAGGGAGGGAGGAAAAGAAGAGAGAGAGGGAGGGAGGAAAAGAAGAGAGAGAGGGAGGGAGGAAAAGAAAAATGGCCGAGAGGCGCACAAGGAAAAAAAAAAAAAAGAAACGTAGGGAGCAAAGAAAACCTATCAAAAAAAAGAAAAAAATGCAAAGCAAACTAAAACCAAACAAGTTACATACCTAAGCTGAGAGCTAGGCTTAGATTTCCAATACCAGGAGCAAGATCACCCTTGGATCCATCCCTCAAGTGAAAGCCATTTGATTTGACAAGTGGGGAAGCAACAAAACTGTCTGTATCTGGTTTGAAGACAGGAATTTCTACATGTTGCAGAGAAGAGCAACAGATCTTCTCCAGGTTCTCATAAAATTCAAAGTTTGCTGCCTGCAATTAGCCAAAAAAAATTAAAATGTAACTTGTCATTTTTCAACTCCTGTCAGAAATCATGAAAAAAAAAAAATCTTTGAAATAAACAGAAACTATATCTGAAATTAAGAACAGGAGAAGCAAATTCAAATTCATGTTTGTTTTAATTCCTGACCACTGACATTCCCCTGATGATTTTAATGCCTTTTTAATAATGGTTTTTTACAGGAATAGCATTGGCAGTAAATTTTTATTGCACACAAAAGACAAATTACTGAAAACTTCACAGTACAACCCACTTCTGAAAATCTGATCATCACAGAAAGATAAACAACTTAGAGTGTCAAACTTAGAATAGTGTGCAAAAGGGGAGGGCAGGACATCCAATCAAATAGTGAAATAAAAATTTACTTTTTAAAATTTGAAATTGTTAACTTTGTTGTACAAGCACCCTACAGTCCCACAAGTTGGTGTAAATGTGGATCCATGTTTTGGTAAGCGAGACCAGATTAGGCTCACCTCTACTTGAGCCTTAGGGTCATATAATCAAGGAGTTAGCCCCGGGCATTACCACACCTCTGCATGTCACTGCAGACTTACTGCACAAAATAGGCCTGAAAAAAATTGTCCTTGATACACTTAATAAAATGTCAAGAAACCAAGTAGTAAGTTTAGCAAGAAAGATTGGAACCTCATTAATGCACTCAAAGCCAAAATATAAGAGTCAATGATATTCATTTCAGTTGCACTTCGATAAATATTGGGCCAAGGGAAGGCAGGTGGTTCTGATCAGTCACTTCAGTATTTTCATCATATATAAGTTTTCTTAAATCACTATCTGGTTCAATGATTGAGCAAGAAGACTGAAGAGAAAGAAATTTTCCACAAGATCTCTTCAGCCATTCAAACCATAATTCCTGATTTCACAACATTTATCAAAGTCTGATTCACTTGATGAGTAAAGAAACTAGCCCCAAGTCAAAGAAATTCCTCACATCAGGACAGTCTTGGCGTAACCACCATTTACTGGGCCAACAGTCCTGGAGGAAGACAATAATAACTAAAACCATTGACAAAATGGAATTGATAAACATATATACAGTGCTGATAATTACCATAGCAAAGAATGAATTCAATAAAAACCTAAGATTAACAATTTAAATATATATCACCTATGATTGTGCAACACCCACCTTCAAGAAGTAATAAATATTCAAGCTAATTACTGTTAACAGTAGATAATGGCCATCTACTTGTTTCTAAAGACATCCATCTGCTAGGGTAGTTAGCCAATCCCTGGTGCAGATGTTCAGACCCTTGGTCATGATGACTTGTGATGATGCACTTTCCAGCAGTACGACATGCTGGGATCACCTCTGGAAGCCAAGAACATCAAGTAGTCATCTCCATGACAAATTGACCATGGGAAGATTATAGAATATAAAATCCTACATTTTACAACCAATGCAAGTAGAAAATGCACACAAAAATAGGATCAGAACCACCGAAGGAAAAACTTTGGATCCAAAAAATTAAATAGTTTCTGAAATTTGACTGGCCAAAACAACCACATACTGTGTTTATAAATACGTCTGTGTATTTGAACTCCAAATGAACTGGTCATTAGGTACTATTCCACCTAAAGTTAAAAGCTTTCGTTTGGAGCTTATCACATGACAAAAAAAAAATGTATATATTCACAAACTCCACACACCAAAGGAGTTAGGAAAAACCAGAGAGCTAAGATAGGCAGAGAAACATCTATGGCGCCTGTCTCTATGAAACTCTCATCGTGATCTCGAGTTTCAACTACCTCACCAACAAAGAATCTCACACACTCACCTAAAAATTATTCATAGCCGTGGCCAGAAAAGGCAGTAAGTTATTCCTAACTTGTTTTTTCACATTTTGGAAACTACTGAAGACAATTTTCATGCATCCACACACGTTTCTACTAATGTGCTTCTCACACACATACCTACACTTTCAGCCAACAGCCATGTGTGCTTTCCACTAATGTGTATTATCAACACACACAATAATCAGCAGTCACACATACACTGTACTAATATATTTATCAAAACACATGACTATATGTTCCATTCCTTAACACAAGGAAGGTTAGCGAACTTTTCAAATATTTGAACTTTGGTCTTTCGCGACCACAAAAAACTCAACATCTTGTGTAAATAATCAATATCAACCTGTATATAAATGTATAATTATGCCTATCTGTTTTTTTGTCTGCTGTCTCTGCTAAGAAATCTGGGCATCATAGTTGAAAAGTAATTGTTCTAACTAGTCAGCCACATGCCCATATAATAGTAGATGAAATAGGAAGAAGAGTTCAATTATCTTGATCCAATTCTTCAGTGAGCCATACATCTCAAAATATTGTTATAAGATTGCATCACCAAGTTAGTTTATTAGTGTTATTCCATTTAGTCAACCGTTTTATTCGAGTTGATGTCTAGTTCCAGAACCATGTACACTGCTGTTCAATAAAAGTGACTCACCTTATCCTTTGAATTTAGCTCAACTTTCGTTTCATCGGAGAAGAGAACAGTCTTCTACGGTGAAATTTTTGTAATAGTGAGCCCATTCAAGTCTCTTGGCTTTGCTTATTAGCAGCTTAAACCTTCGTGTACAAGATTTGTAGCCTTGTTCTGACAGACTGTTGAAGAGGCAAGACTAATACCTTGCTCTTCGCTTAGACTGGCTGCAATTTCTTGGCTAGTTATAGTCCTATTCTTCGCAATTTCTCTCTTGATTACCCTGCCAGTTCTATCATCAATCTTTTTCTTTCGTCCTTCTTGTTTCTTTCCTTGGAGCAGGAGTGGCATCATTATGTGCCCTAAGCACTTGTGAGAGAGTTGATTGTGAGGTTATAGCAATTTCTGCAATTTCTCTTGTAGACTTGCCTGCTTTTGAGAGGACAATAATAGATGCCTTAAGTGGTTCTGATGCGTGTTTGTACCCTTTCATCTGGTTAGTGACTTGAGTGGCTATTTCAAGCTGTTTTTATACTGTATGAGGCTTTCTGGAATATTCTGGAATACTCTAGATTTAATAAAAGCTGTTCTAGAATTCTCTAGAATATTGTTCTGAGTGTATTGTAAAACAGTTTTCAATATTTTGTCAAAAGCTCTTTACTAGTTTAATCATTAGAATGCGATATCTGAGTCACTTTTTTTGCACAGAGTTTTTTCCTGAATCTCATTTATATCCAAATTTCTAATTATCAATAGAATACCTTAGGGTGAATAAACTTTTTTCTTAGGTAGTCAGGAAGATGTCTTTTTATTAGTAAAATTCAAAATTATTTTAACCCCAAAAACAATAGACTAAAAATATTTTTAGTAAAAAAAAAATCAAGTGAGTCACTTTTATCGAACAGCACTGTACTTGGTAAACGGTATTCAAGCTGAATCATTGGTTCTTATTGCCATGTACAGATTTTAATGAATCATCATTTGATTTCATCCCAGAGTAATACTAAAAACACAATAGATAAATGTGAATTATTAAAGGAAAAAAAAGGTCCTAACAGATTTAAAATTTGGCCAGAATCTTTGAGCCTACTCCATAAAAGCTTTACTTTAATTCCGTGAATTATATCAGCAATTGTCTACCTCATGACTGAAAGGGTCATCCTTCTCAGCCTGTTTGCGTCCACAATTACAGGCAGCTTTAGTTTTTACTTGACTTGAATGTGGCATCACAGGTAAATGCTGGTTCTCTTCAGTTTCCAAACTGTCAGGAAGTTGATGTAACTAGAAAAAGAAAAAAAATATATATTTTAATATTTTTTATTTAAAAAATATTTTACATTGTGACATGGAAGTTTCTAATGTTTCAGAACTTTAAATTTGTTCCATTATTAGGTAAACTTTTGATGAAAATGATTTACTTTTGAAAACAGAATAGAATTTTATTGAAGAGTTTAAGAAGGAGGGGGGAACAAGATTTCAATATTTTATGGGTATGTTCTGTTAAAGCAGAAAAGTGAAAAATATAGGTTAGAGGTTGGTGCGGTTATTCATACTTGTCTAGATAAACAGTCATGAAATATTATACTTTATGTTGTATCAAGCACTTTTTTAAAAAATGTAAATGCTAAAGAACTGTGAATTCTTACTCTGTTCTTTCTCTTTATTTTTTTTTTTTTTGTGTGTGTGTGTGTGTGTGTGTATATTATATATATATATATATATATATATATATATATATATATATATATATATTGGGTACCTTGACGTGGTGTAATGGTTAGGAAGCTGGTCTTGCTAGATCAATTATGACTGGGTAGTGAGTTCGATCCTCACTGGGCGACCCATACTTTTGGCCTTGTACCACATCTAAGCTGGGCTTAGAAAATATATATATATATATATATTGTAGAGTTCATGGTTAAATGGAATTGGCAGAGTTTCCAATAAACAATAAGAATGACGTCATTTGTTTACATTCGGTACACCATGAGCAGTTATGAATGTGCAAGATTCATGGAAGATTGAAGTTTATAAACAGTAAATTCGACCTTGCCTACCGAACGATCCTTGGTGGCCGAGCGGTCAAGGTACGTCAGCGTAAATGACGGTTCCGTATAGGATGCAGGTTCGAATCCTGTCCAAGGACGAATATTTTCTATGAAAATTTCTCGGACATTCAGGCCGGTAATTGTTATTTAATACTGTTTATTAGAAACAGAGCATTTACTTAAATACTTGTATCTATAAAAAGAACGTTAAACATAAAAAATGTTTTTATCGCACATTAAGTGCTGGTGTTAATAAAATAGTGCCCAATGTAATGTAACAGTGCTATATATTATATATGTTAATAAATTTATATATATATATATTAATGAATATACATTTTTTTTTTCCTCATGAGTAGCACGATTTGTAGTTTTATGCCAAATGCAATCAATTGCAGTCTCAATTTAGCACCTGAAGATTGCATTGTGCATGAAACTCCGAGTCATGCTACCAGTGACGAAATATATATATATATATATATATATATATATATATATATATATATGCCAGACAAAAGTAGGCAAAGCAGCAGTAATAAGGCAAAAGGTTCACAAAGTAAGAATGGTATTAACACACAAGAGGGATACAGACAAGGGATTGTAGCATTCTGACTTCAAGACAAGAAAGAACAAAAATATGGTGGATGAAACTGAGAAGTGATATATTGTGTTGGCTAAGATGAAATCCAAGCATTTATCTGTATGATCTGTCTATAAATTTGAGGTGAAAGATGTTTTTGCAGTCATTCCATGCAGGATTGGAACCAACATATATAAATTTATAAATAGAAAATAAATGCTACTTGGTGCCAGGAATTATGTCAATAAGTAATGAGCTGAAAAAGGATTCAACTATAAAACAGTATGAAAACATTGTCTAAAACTACCTCCTCTTTTTAACCTATGATCAACTAGATAATTTAAAAATTTCAATGCAAAACAGTGTTAGGGAAAACTTAAAACCTTGTGTTTATTGTTCCTGTTTCTATGGTCAGTAGCTGCTATGTCCCTTTGCATTTCCTTTCATAAATGGATGAGCAGTGATGGAAAAATAAATATTTTACTTACTGGGTTCACACAGTGCTGTCCTGTGAGGCTGACCTCCTCGCATAGTTGGCGTCCATTTTTCCACCATTTTTCACAAGACTCCTCCAATTGCCGCAAATATTTATCATAGGCTGGTCCCCTGGCATACTGGGCAAAAACACGTTTTGCTTGATTAAACTGTTAAAGAGTGGAGAAGAAAAAAAGAAGAAAAAGTGGTGATAATAAACTTCTTTCAAGCAGTAGAGCGGACATCTATTGCTTATCAATGAGGAGTATTTTCAAAACTTCTAGCAGATGTCTAAAACTGGACAATTTCATGCCTTACATATACATTTATTTACCGACATAACTACAATAAAGTTTAATTTATTTTAGGTATAAAAGAATAGCTACAATAACTAATGGCATATAATACCCCCCCCCCCACCAGCAAAAATGGTAAAAACTTCCCTGCTTTTCATATGCAAAATTGTGGCCCCTCTCATAGGCTGTTATTCACAACTCTCGTTACTATATGCCATAATTTGACCTCAGATGATCCTTTGTCTGGCTGAATTCCATAATAAAATTTACTCAAATGATATTATTACCATTATTTAAAAGGAATTATCATAAACTACCAGCAACATTAGTCATTACCAGGTCATCCTTGATAGCTAAAGATGCCTTAACACTTAAGGGGTCAATCAGGGTTGACGGTTTTGTTTTTGTTGGAATTATTTTGGGGGCATAAAATACTCCATTCCAGAAAGGATCTGTTTGGAGGATTACACCAGCAGTTTTAGGGGCAGTATGTTTGAAGAAAGTTGGGAGAGGAGCTTCCGTCATATAGAACCAAAAGCTGTCCCAGTCTGCCTTCACATAGTGAAAAACCATTCTATGGAACGGTAAATTAGGGAATGTCACTGGGTTGGAGTCAATCTGGACACTAACCTGACGTGCCAAATGGGGGTTAAAACGTTTGCTGAGCATTTGTCAGAGCAGGATGTTAGAAGGTTGTGGAGGTTTGCCTGCTGTTCCTTTGCATCTGAGACTTGGGTGGGTTCTTCAATGATCTGGGTTAGTTTATAGGCGATGGAAAAGTCTCTGCAATATCTGCCTTCTTCATCAGTTTTCTTAGAGTGGACTAACCACTCTTTGTGGTAAACATTGAAGTCACTGTATCTGTGAAAGCTGGTCAAGGGCAATTAAGGGAAGATATTGTCAATCCTCTCTGATATTCAACTGAAGATTACCAACCCTTCATCCTGAGGATGACACTGAACAAAGACGAATGTGGTACTATGGATGAGTGGCATGTGGAAGCACATATATGGGAGATCAGGGTCCTAGTTTTTTGTGTCCCTACCACAGGGAAACCTGTCCCTGATTTAGGCACCAAGTCCAAGACTGCTGTGATTTAAGTGGTCATATTTTAATGGGTGAGTAAGCCCAGGATTGTGAGCTCCTGCAATGAGATTTAGGGTTTTAATTTCAAACTGATTTTCTTTTTTCTTTGTTATTATTTCAGTTTCAAGATTTGACAAGTTGACCTAACAGTTATCAAAGGCAAAAAAACTTCAAGTAAAATTTTCTTTGTTGTTAAATGCAACATGAACTTCAATTTACAAGGTTAAAAGATAACCCAATAGCTTGATCTCAGATAAGGGAGATATCATGAACTATTTTATGATGAACTGTTTTTTTTCTTTCTTAATATAAGACTTTTACCTTAGAAACGTGATAACTGAATGTATAATGCGTGGGGAGTCCATCTTGGTAAGCATTTTCGGCTACTGGCAGCACCTTGTTGCACCGACTGAAATTGAAAAAGAAGTAAGAAAGATAATAGTGAAGGAGAGAAGATGGAAGGGGAAGAAAGTCAGTGGAGCTGATGCAGAGGACGGTGGTTTAAATCAGAGAGGGCAGAAGTGATAAAGAGAAAAAGTAAACAACAAGAGAGGATGACATGAAAGAAAGAGTAGGCAACAGATAATTGATTGATTTGTTTTTTATGGCTTATCAACCGTTTCTGAGTTATTTATATCCAAAACATTTTTTGGATTATAAGACTAATTCAATTTTTTTTTTTTGCAAGTAAATACATCATTAACAATTTTTGGAAGATAATGATTTTTCTAGATACAAATAATATTTAACCCATATCTGGAGGGAAGAGATGAATTCATATCTCTTTCAAGGATATTTGCATCTAAGTGAATGTAATGAATGTAACTGGAAATTGAACTTGGCTCTCCAATTTTTCTGAGATGTTATCCATTACACCATGCACATATCCAGACAATAGATGAAGCTATGAGAGAAAAGTGTGAAAGAAGATGAAGAGAAAAATAAACAACAGAAGTCCAAGAGATAGGAGAAAAATTAGAAAAGAAAAGACATTCTCAGAATCACTTTAAAGAAAAGAAAATAAGTTACAGACTCATGAAAACAAAAAACTAAAATCTCATGTGTAAATCACACTGCTTCAAAGTCCACAATGCAAATTGCAAAGCTGAATACCATTTTTTTTTTCATTGAACCTTTCAGTTTAATATTCTGCAAGCAGTACAATTCTCTGGATTTGCAATAAGTGACTATATAACATCAACGTGCTGGCAAGAAAAAAAAAACTTTGTCAAAAGGACCACTATTATTTTAACTATCATCACTCTTTGGCAATGTTTATCTTAAAAAGCAATGATCAGAATATTAATAAAACTGAAACAATGAAATTGAATTTATAATATTTTTGTTCTTGAGAATTTACAACAAAAATATTAAAATACTATTAGATTATTTATTTACAAGAATAATTTTATATTTACAACATTCTAAAAACTAATACAATTAAAACTAATGCAATGCAATATTTATCATTTACCAATTATAAAGAAATAAATATGAAAACAATTTTTGATTCCTAACTATTTACTAAATTAAAATATGTGGACCTACTATAAGGAAATCCTTACTTACCATTTTATAAAGTTTGGATAATTTGTCAATTAGCCGATGTTTTGCCAGACATTATAATACATAAATAATGTAAATGTACAATGTAATAAATAGTTTTTATTATTTTTGTTGTCGGTTTGTAAGCGATTTTCTTTTTTTTTTTTTGCAACTGACAACAAAAAAGAAAATGTATAAATTCACTTTCATAGGTTTAGGTTTCATTACAATTCAACTCATAGCTTTTTAAAACAATAAACATTGCTGAAGAGTGAAGGTAGTTAAAATAATAGCGGAGTCAAGGGAAAAACCATCCTTTTGACACTCCTTTTTGCAGGCATGAAGGTCCAAGTTTGCCAATGTGCTATTACACTTATCTTTCCATTTGGCAAAAGGTAGACTAAATTTTCACAGTAACCTTTGTCAGCAGTCAAAGTTAAAAACTGCAAGTATCCACCACTTCAAATCATTTGTTATTTATCTAACCTACAACATTACAATGAGTACTGATCAAATAAATACAGGCACACCACCAATTTATACAAACAGTAAGTTCCAGAACTGTCCTAGATCAAGAGAAATAATAATAATAATTGACCTCTGACTCACTAATTATGTATTCTCTTGTATCTCTTCAGCATCATTAACTGTTAGAAACTTATATGAAAGTCATGCTGTACATGATGCTACCTGTTACTGCTCAGTGAATAAGTCTGGAAATTTCATGAAAATCAAATATTTGCTCATAACTTTGTCTGGATTAAGAGAGGTTCTGGAACATAAGTTGTTGGAAAATCAGTGGTGCTAGCATGCATATAAAAGAAAAAAGAAAAAAAAGAAAAACATATCTATTACATTTTGAATAATGTTCTAGTATTATTACTAGGATGCTGTCTATCAAAACCGAAATGGACAGCTATTGAGATACACTTAGTGGCACTCCCAACTACTTAATTTCTATCTATAAAAGGCAGGATGCATGTGTGTGTGTGTGTGTGTGTGTGTGTAACGAATGCATGGCTGCAATTTTTGACAGATTTGCACCAAAATTTACATGCACAAAGTTAGTGGAAAGGCCAAGACTGATTTTGCATTTCCCAACTCCCATCGATAGTGGAAATAATCTATTTTTTCATGCTTCTACGGCACTTTTCATGTAGTTTGCGGCCATTTTCTACTGGCCAGAGTGAGAGCCAACAGCTGGCTGCCACGAATAGGCAGGAAGATTCTATTGGCCAGCGTGAGAGCCAACAGTTGACTGACACGAATGTTAACTAGCATGTAAAAAAAAAAAAAAAAAAAAAAAAAAAAAAAAAAAAATCGATAGCTGCATTTGTCACATGTGGGAAAAATTTAAATCTACATGGCAATTTAATCCAATTGGCTCATTCACTTACTTAAACTCAATGTTGATTCTGATTCCACAGAACTGGCTTGGGTGTGAAAAAGTATTTGCTCTTAACATTCTTTTTTCATTTGGTTTTTCCAGTTATGAGTCCTTTTTTAAAGCTGATCGTTTTGTGTTCATTTTGTTTCGTTCATTTTTTGTAACAGATTTAATGTTTAGTATAGAGCTTAGAAAAAATTTGCAGTGTGAGATAGGCAAGAAGTAAGGCATGTAGCAACATCAGCACGGCAGAGGGCACTCTTCTAAAGGCAAGAAAGGGCAAAAATATTTTAAGTCAAGTGATAGCGATTGCTGTATGACTTGTACGATTTTTGAATCAAGCACGGGCAATGCTGAGCCATGCTGCTAGTGATTACATATATAGTGAAACAACAAATTTTAGTAACAAAGAAAGAAAGACTAGAAGTATCCCTGAAGCAATAATAATGACTGTATTTTAACTTCATTTTGATTCTGATAAATATGAGCAAGCTTTCAGCCTTCTTTTTGGTTTCCCACTGACATTACCATTATTCTAGAGCAGCCCTACTTCGCAAAGTTAAATATTTATGGCTCCAGTAAAGTTTTCAATTTTTTCTTTGTTTACCTAAATTAAATTTCAACATTTAGTTTTAGAAAGGAAGGAATTTCCAGTTATCAAGAATTAAGGAAAGCATGTCCGATAGGTTTGGTTTGGTTTGTTTTATGGCATATCAACCACAATGGGTTATTTAATGCCAACAAAATTTTCTTTTTTTTTTAAAAAATGTAGAGCTAGTAATTTTTTCAGAAATGTATAGCTGGTAATGTTTTTTTTTTTTTTTAAAAATGTATAGTTTTGTTTGTTATGTTGTGTGGCATAATAACCTCAATAGGTTATTTAATGCTGACAAGATTTTTATTTCTGGTAATATTTTCTTTTTTCAAATATTTTTTGCTGATACTAAATTTTTTTTTTAAGTATTTCTGGTATTAAAATCTATTTTTACACTTTCATAGTGTTTTGAGTCAGGTTGTGGGGTCAACTATTTTCCCATAGCTGGGACCCTAACAGGTGCTACCACCCAAGGGAACACCAGCAATTAAGAGGTGGTTCTACACTCCTCAAAATCTCCTGATCAGAGGCCTTGCCGTTGGACGTAGTTTATTGTCTTACCCAGGCCTCATAGGCCTATAATTTGTAAATAATATAAATGCTAAGCCAATAATTTTATATAAGAGCATTAAAAACCCAGTAAGAACAGGATTGTCAGTGGTCAGGAATCAAGAGAAACATTACATTAAATGCCCCAAGAAAAATCCCAGGAAGTTTTCTATGTAGGCTTATAAAGAGAAGATAAAATAAGCTAATCTTTTTTTTTTTTTTTACAATATTAGAAATTATTGAAATATCAAGAAAGTTAAACTGTTCAAGAATCAACTTATTTAAAAATAAGATTTGAATGGGTTCTTTATTTTTGTGTTTAGCAACACTTCAACATCAGGATGTTATATTGTGTCACAAAGCTTTATAACTATGTTGTGTACATGTGTGTGTAGCTTCCATTTTTGAAACATGGTTAGAACTGTGGAGTGGAAAAATCATATTTTAAATCAATTTATAATATTAATGCTCTGTAAATTTACATTGAGCACTATTTTGTAAAAATAAAAATATCTATAAGAACACCAGATTATATATCTTACTGTTCTTTCTTTTTATTTATACACATACATATATATATATATACACACACATGTATCTAAGTATTTGGAGTAATATTTTGTTAGCTAGTTTAACAGGTTTGAATGATAAAAACTTATCTAAAAAAGAAAATATATCTGATTTTAATATAATTTCATTTGTTCTTTACTTCTAAAATTGTACTTCATTTACATTTGTTATATGCTCTTGTAAAGAAAAACTATGCATGATCTTGTGATCACTGACAGCATTCCCAATATTAAGTCTAGCAGTCAGGGCTGGTTTATGACCTTTTGGGGCCCCTAGGCTAATAAAATGATGGGGCCTCCTCAGACAGAGCCACCCTCTAATTCAGCTGCAAACATTGTGAATACTTTTTACTTGTGATGTATGTTAGGGACATTTACTTAGCCTGAAGTAAACTTATTGAAAATTCTTTAAATAAACTAGAATTTCTTTGTTTTTATGTGCAGTGTCCTTTCATGCCTCTGCCAACGCCTCCAGACCACATTCTGCTATTAACTTGCTTAAACCTGCCAGGTATTTATGCATTACTTTCTCTTGTCTCTTTGTCCGTCTATTTGACCTGTGAGTATCAGATTCTTCGGGCTGTTCTTTCTCATAATGTGTCCCAGAAATTTCATCTGCCTCTTCCTTATATTAAGTATAAGCTTCTTCCTTGTTTGCATCCTCTCCAAGACCTAGTTGTTGCTCACACATTTGCTCCATGATATCCTTAGCATCCTTTTGTAGAACCACATCTCCATCGCCTCAAGCCTCTTCTTCATCTTTAAGGAGAACATCCAATATTGGCTGCCATAGAGGAGGACAGATGCCATGTAGCAGCTCAGTACTCTTTTCTTTGTCACTAAAAAAATCCTACTGTCTTGCTAAAAAATTAAATTCATTGCTTTATAAAAGCTTATGAGGCCCTGGGCTGAAGCCTATTTTAAACTAAAGGATAATCCAACCTTGCTAACAGTTGTCATATGTGAAAATCATGCTATTGCAAATAAGATATTTTCAGATAAAGACAATTGTTCTAAGAACTTTTCAAAATTTGCTGAATTGAAGATGACAGTGATTCAATGTCATTATAAAATCATGGTTGCCTGCAAAAAGAAAATGGCTACCTTGAGGATGAAAAAAAAAAATCAAAAAGATCCAGAAACTTTTTTTACAATCAGTTAGAAAATGTGTAAAATACCAAAGAAATGAATTATCTATCTAGATATCTCTTTCCCGGGGTAGTGAGCAAAGGAGAAACTTACTTCTCAGAAAATCTAATGTCAACATCCAATTTGAACCTCATTTTGTTGAACACTGAGGACTTCTTGTCTAAGTCATGGAAAAAAAACTGGTAGAGTTTTGCAGCCAAAGAGAACCAAGTATACCCTGTTGTCATCTGTGAAAATAGAAGCATGGAAAGAAAAAAAAAATTAGAGAACTAGTTCCATCTTTTTATTTGTTATGCTATCATTGAACAAAAAAAAAAAAAAAAAAAAAAAAGAAGAATTTTAGTTTTAAAATAATTCCACCCTAAATGAATAAACTGTACTTTCTTTAATTTCTTTCTGAATTTTTGGGATGAAGAGTTATCATTATTTACAAATCTCTCATAATAGGGAGATGGAGTGGTACTTTAAAGCTGATTGTCCATAGATGGGAAGGGATTATTTTTGAGTTATAAAACCACTATAGTAACTGCCACTAGTTATGAACATAATGTAAATACTATAAACATGTATATATGGCATAAATACTTAATATAGATATATTAATCAAAACAACAATAATAGATTTCTCACGGCTACTTTCTCACGCATGCACTAATGTATTGTACTTTATATACTGTACACCCATTTTTGTTTACAATTGAAAAGCCTGCCACTGCCACCAAGTGGTCACTTTGAGAACTAATACGACTCATTCATCTAAGCCCGTAAATTTTGAAATACATTACTGACAATTTGGAAGTATTTTTTAACTGCTGACTTTTTTTTTATTTTTATTTTGTCTGCGGATTTTGTTCATTGCATCTGACGTCCATTGATGGGTGGGGGTCTGTACATGAGAGGTTTGTCTGTATTTATATTCAGACTGTTGATATCTTGTTGTGATAACAACAAAGATGAGGACAATAGTCCAAATATAAATAGTGTTAATAATGTACTTTCTTTTCTTTTCAACCAACTAAAGCATGAAATTCTTGATATTAATTATAAAGTGAACAGAGAGGAGAGCAGATGGAAGATGATGTTGCACCAGTCTTCCAACCAGGAAGGGCTTGCCTGCCTGGTAAAAATCAGCATTTTATATTTTCAATGTTACTTTGGTTCAAACATTAATCTCTGGTTCTAGTGAAAAATATTCAGTTATCTTCAACTTGGAAATAAAATAATGCCTCTCTGTAAACAATTCTTTGAATATACATACAAAGATATTTCTATGTTATCCTTAATATTGGACACCGAACTGAGATCTTTATTATCAATTTAATCTACCAAATAATATAAAAATGAAGTATTTCTGGAAGAACGCACACACTTAAGTACAATATGCAGCCTAAGTTCAACTTTCTTTTCTTGTTTTTACTTTTCCAACATTCAGTTGTGTAATATGCAGTGAAACTGCATATTAGATAGTTCAAATGTTTATATATTAGATTCAGGTTCCACTAAAATTTCCAACCAGCAACCTTAATCTCTCATTGAGCCCAAGGGATCTACAAAAAAAAAAAAAGAGGCTAAAAATGTCCTTTCCATCCTCATTATTTCCCCGATAAGACTATTTTTAGTTTTTCATTTTTTTTATTTTAGTTCCAACTGATATATTTCTTGATATACTAGATGCAGATTCATGGAGGTGCAGGGAATAGCAGCTCAGAATGATGAATCCGTGAGTCAAATTCAAATTCCAGTCAAATTTGTTACATTTATTTATGCACAAGGGGAAGGTATGAATCTATCTCCAGCCAAGGATAAATAGCATGACAGACTAGACCCTATATAGTCTTGGTTGGCAACCTGTCTAAGCAAAAGGAAACTTAATTCAAACCAGCCTGGAGTGGTTTCAGCTCCATTAGACTATCTTGCCCAAGGCACACCACTACTGCTATGGCTGCAGTACATGTGACACCACAACAACCCTAAGGGATTACAGGATTCAGTATCATGACACTAGACATGTTTTGTTTGAATAATAATGATGATGAGGATATTAATAACAAAAAAATCTTCATAATGTAGGTTATAATAAGCAGATTAAAAATAAATGTCTTTTTATTGAATTTGCAGACATCATTAACAGGAAAGAAGTGTTTGATTAATTGATTTGTTTTTTTTACAGCTTATCAACCCATTACAGGTTAGTTCAAGCCAGAAAATATCTTTAGATTGCAAGAATCTTATTTTTGGAAATAAAAATGTTCTAGCGATACAAGTCTTACTAATTAATCCTTAGCTGGGGAAGATGATGTGGATTCATACTTTCCCTAAAGGTATTTGCCCGTAAATGAATATAACAAACCCAACTGGAATTGGAACTTAGCTCTCTGATTAACAGTTATGATCCATTAGCATTACATGAGCTGTACATCCATGCTTACAGCACCTGGTATTCCCAAGTGGTCACCCATCAAGGTACTGACCAGGCTTGATGTTGCTTAACTTTGGTGAACATATGAGAACTGGTGTTTCAATGTCATGCGGCTTTAAGCCTAGAAGTGTTTGATGAGAAGTAGCAAGAGCATTGATATTTGGTTGAACACTGGTGAGTTTTAATTGTAAGTCATCACAATTTATTTACAGACCACCCTTTAGAGCAGACCTTCCTTAGGCATTTATCAAACCCTGGGTTCAATATTGACAAATTTGGAGGACCTTGAATTAGGCAAAAATATCTATAAAAAAGAAAAAAAAAAAAAAAAAAAAATTCTGTTAAATACTACCAGAAGAAAATTATAGACAATCATACTAGGTGACAATCATTTATACAAAGTATGCCCGAAAAGTTAATGAAAAGATAGCCAACATAATGTAAGGGCAATTTAGTCCTCTCTAAAGTACCCCCCCCCACTCCAGTTTTGGATTGATTGGACCTTATCCAACGTCCCTTTCAGTTTTCAAAACAGTTTGCAAAATCCTCTTTTGGGTTCACCATAAGCAGCCATATCACATTCTCCATAATCTCATCCACAGTGTTCCAGAGAGGATTTTCCAGAGCTTTGGGAAATTTCCAGGAGTTAAATCTGGACTGTAATGAGACTCAAAGGCCCAGGGAATGAGATGACTTTCCAATGAAACCCTGCAAAACTTTTGAAGATTCTACTTGCTTCGTCATTATACATGACAGTCACACACTATACAAGCTCATTCATTTAATGACATCTCTTAAGCTGAGAGTAATCCTACAGGAAAGTCCTTGTCCATGCATGTGGAATTAGGTTGTTGTGGAATACTAGTATGTTTGGATAAATATTAGTCACATTATGTTGTGGGAATGAACACTTTGGAGAGTAAATATTTATGGGCTCCTGGAACATTTATCTCGCAAACAATATTAACAGACTCAATGTGAGTCCAGGTAAAAATGAGTTGTTTACAGTTTACACTGAAATAAAAAAAAAATCAAAAAAAAAAAAAAAAAAAGGTACAAATGAATTTGGTTTGCACTACAAAAAAAAAACAAAAAAAACAAATGTAGGCCATAATCCATTTGACACTTAAAGGCAAACAAAGGTTTATTTTACACTAGATACATTGGGTGGGTTTATACTAGAGTCTGTAAGTATATACTCAGAAGTTCATCCATTTGGTGGACAGGTCCTTACCCTTCTGCAGGGAGGATGCAGTTGGCATATTCTAAAAGCCCATTTGGTGTCTCAAGTTATAGCAAATACTGAAAACTTAGATTTTAACATTATTTTTAAATATATACTTTGATCTGACATCTAAAAACACTTAAGTTTTTACAGCCATTAATTAAAAAAAAAAAAAAAAAAAGTCTTACCTCAAAAAGTGCTGGAATTTGTCTTTTTCCTACATTATCGTCAAAACCTTTAGTGAAAGCAAGTTGAATATGTGGCCAAAGGAAATCATGAAATGAATTGTCAGAAGAAGTAGACAGAGATTTGTTGGCCAAAGTTGAGCGCATTGTGCCATCGTTACGCCCAGGGCTTCCCTGGTTTGTCCGGCGATTTGTTTGGTAACTTTTTCCTCCTTTTGTAGGTTCTGTAAATAATTAGACATGAATATAATTAGAAACTAACCAGAAAAATTCTAGAGTTTCTACTTGTTTATCAGAGAAGTTACACATACAATATGTTTTCACTTTTCTTATATAAGCAACTAAGGATTTTAACCCTTTTGAGCCGTGTGTTCCTGAACAATTTTAACCGTTCTGCCTCCTGAGCTCCCAAGCCAAAAATTCACAAATAATTGCTATGTAATGTTTCATGGTAGATATAAAAATAGTAACAAGTGTTTACCCATCATTCAACCGGTGGCTGTGTATTACACCATTTTTCTCTACCACAGGTAAAATGGTGGTCAGGGATCAAAGGGTTAAACAGTACTCAGTTTACTTAATTTTTGTTACAAGAATTAATGCTTAAGTTGCTTAAATTTTTCCTGCTAAAGTCTTATGAATTGAAAAACATTTCATTATAATTATTAAAACTGATAGAATTCTTGACTATAGAATAAAATGATGTAATTAGTAATTCTTTTTAGTTAACTGAATATTTTGTTTAAGCCAAATTAACATGCTGCATATAGTTGCATATCGTGACTTTTGAAGGCCTAATTTTGAAGATCATTTTAAGGGGTCGCATCATACACAAGATATAAAATTAGTGTATGTACTGCTGGCCCTGGCTACACTGTTGACCAAACTATATATCTATTTATTGTAGTCAAAAAGTACAGCTGTATTTGTTACTAACAATACTTTTATCATTCTCTTTAACTTATTTAACTAGAAGATGGGATAAAGAGATAGAAGAAAAGAGATTAGTCTATTGTAATTTGGTCTCTCAAAAAAGGAACTTACATGATAAGTAACACTATACTCATTGTGTAAATACATACAGCCATAAACAACCAAATGAGAAGCAGCTAAACATCTTATAAATATAAACAATGGAAAAGATGCATGTTCGCTATGTTTGTATTTTAAACTATGATACTAATATGTGAATATTACATGCATTATTATTGGATAAGATTAAGTAAAACATCAGTTTTATTAAAATCATGTTTACTTTAGATACAGCTTTACTTTTTGATTACAGTAAATGAACATATAGTTTGGTCAATATCATAACCAGGGCCAACAGTACATATGCTAATTTTATAAGTGAAAATTTGGGGGTCGCACGATACGCAAGTATATATGGCAAGTAATATAATATTGTTGCTTGATTGATCTGTTTTATGGCTCATCAACCCAAGGTTTTTTTTTCCTTGGGAATTGTAGGTTGAATAAAATTGGCTGCAAAACAATGTAGGTAAGTAGGTAAGGTAAAGAGTTTGTTTTTATATTTTCTTGTTGAACTTAATTTCTTTAATGAAATTTATGATATTACTTGGATCAGTATTTTCAGTATTTAAGTTATCCAATGTGTAGTGTTTGTTTTGGGTTTGCTGAAAGTTATGGCAATCTAGTAGAATGTGTTTAACAGTGTATGATTCCCTGCACGGGACACATACTGGCAGTTCCTCAATTTTTTTAGATGTTGGTGGGTTATGTATATGTGCCCTATACAGAGTCTGGGCTAGTACCACCTCCTCTCTACTTATCTTTCTGTAACTTGATAGTCTTTCACTAATGATTGGTTGGATGTTGCATAATTTGTTATTTTGACAGTTGTTCTATAATTGCTACTATTTTTCTTTAATGATCCTGTTTATAGTAGGTTGGAAGTCGGTGTATGGAATTTCTATATTTAAGAGGGCCATGTTCTTCGATTCCTTTACCATTTTGTCCGATATTCCATTTCCTTGTATTCCAATATGGCTTGGTATCCAGCATAGAACTATTATAACATCTTTTTTCCTATAGTGTCAATCCTGTTTAGTAATTTATTTATTAAGGGGTTTCCCATGTTTTTATTATTTAATGATGTGAGTACAGATAGTGAATCTGAGAAGATAATGAATCTATCTGACGCACTGGATTTTATAATATCTAAAGCCAAGTGTATGGCTGAGGCTTCTGCACTGAAGATTGAGGCTTTGTCAGGCAATTGTTTCTGCATTATTATATCAAATACAGCAAAGCATCCAACTGTTTCAGGGCAAACAGGTGGCCTCATTGGGGGCAGGACATTTACGCCTCTACAGAGGTGAAGTCAGCGTATTCTGAAGCCACAGCTGACAGTGCAGATAGGGGAAGAAAGAAGAAAAAGTATAAATGGGATAAGTGGAAGGATCTAGACAAAGCATCTTGGGATATGAAGAAAGTAATCTCGACAGTTTCAATAAAACAGAAACAGGAAAGTTTTCTTACATTTTTTTTTTTATTTTAATTTATTTAAGATTTTTTTTTGTATCTGTCTATATTTCTGAGATGAGGTATTATGTACATTATTTACATTATTCGGACTATTGTCCTCATCTTTGTCGCCATATTTATTACAATGTTTCAGCAATATGAGCTGGTAAAAAATGGTTGCTGAAGACATTAGGTTTATAATACCCAGAAATTCATACACAGATATCCTCAAGGACACATGGCACAGTGGATAAAGGCGTTGGTTAGATCCAGTGACAGGACCCAAAGAGTGCGAGTTGAATACCCACTTAAGGCAGTGGAGGACTTGGAGAGGGGAATTAACAGGAGATAACCGACAACTGACATCCATTAAACCTGGCACGTGGAACTAGAACAATCTACCCCAGTGAGCAAAATAAAGGGTTCAGTTCGACATTCCAACCACCTGAAGAAGGCCTTAGCATACAACGGCCGAAATGTTGTAATAAATATGGCGACAAAGACGAGGACAATAGTTCGAATAATGAAGATTTTTTTATTTTGTTTCATTTTTTTTCTGAACCTGATTTTAATGAAGTATTAATTTTTGAATGTGTAAGTGTACACTTTGGCATGTAAGCACCTTTCCAACTTCTCTGCTTGAACATTTTTAGTATTTACTTTATTTTATTTATTTATTTATTTCTCCTCAATAGCAGTTCACACATTTCCTTAGCAGCAGTAGAGGTTTCTCCCTAGTTTCCTGTTTAGGATTGGGTTTCCAATTCCTTCTAAAGTCTCTGCCTAAATTTATACTATTATTAGGTTTCCAGCTCCTTCTAAAATCTCCTTCTCTTACTCTTCCAGTAGCACCTTGCATCTTAGGGGTGTTATCACCTTGCTTGGGGTGAATTGATAAAAACATAAAATAAAGGATATCAAAATTTTCACTTAACCATAAGATATCCCCTGCCTCCAATGGTCACTTTTCTTTTTATCTGGTATGTATATGACAAATTTCTGTGGTCACCATGAAGCTATGCGATACAAGTTCATATCTATTGGTTTTATGACAAAGAAAAGATATTTACCGCCATCTTTATTGACTGTGTGTGAATTTCGCAACTGGAGCAAGAAGTACAGGACCGGATCATTTATGTCTGCCTTTCGATTATGAATGTAGACAAATTCTTGGTTGGCAGGGACAGCAAACAAAGAATTGTTGCTGGGAAGAAATAAAAAAAAAGAAAAGAAAAACAGTACCAAATTAAAGGTAGAGACAAAGTTTGAATAAATGTTGGCTTATTTGCAAAAACTACAAATGAAAGTGAAGACCATTTCTGACATAGCCCCTTATATTTATATATTTATATTTATTTTTGTAAATCCATACTTGTTACTAAATCTAAATGAATCAAGAGAATGCAAAGAAATAATAAATTAACAAAAAAATTAAAAACTTAAAAGAAAAAAGAAAAAAAAAAAAAAAAAAAAAGGGAAAAAAAAAAAAAGGCACCAATTTTTGGAGAACTTAAAAAGATTACTTGGTTACTTATTTTAGTGCATCATTTCACTTACAATTATTGTCACGTGATGCAAACAATGGCTCAATGCACACTATTTACATTATTCGGACTATTGTCCTTGTTGCCATATTTATTACAACGTTTTGGCCATTGCACGCTTTGGCCTTCTTCAGGTGGTTGGAATGTCGAACTGAACCCTTTACTAGAACCTTCACGGGGGTAGACTGTTCTAGTTCTACGAGCCATGTTTAATGGATGTCAGTTGTCAGTTATTTCCTGATAATTCCCCTCTCCAAGTCCTCCACTGCCTTAACTGAGTATTGAACTCACACTCTTTGGATCCTGTCACTGGATCTAACCAACTCCTTTATCCACTGTGCCATGTGTCCTTGAGGACATGGCACAGTGGATAAAGGTGTTGGTTATTACAATAGCTGAAACATTGTAATAAATATGGTGACAAAGATGAGGACAATAGTCTGAATAATGTAAATATTTTGTATGCAATTTTATTTTTATTTTTTGGGGGATAATAATGTTTTTAGTGATGCAAGTTTTACTAATTAACCCTTAGCTGGGGGAGAAGAGGTGGATCCATACCTTTCCCAAGGGTATTTGCATGTAAGTGAATATAACGAACTGGATGGGAATTAGGACTAAGCTTTCTGATTAACAATTCTGAGCCATTACATCACCTGCACATCCAAGCTTACAGCACCTGGTATTCCCAAGTGGTCACCCATGTAGGTACTGGCTCGGCTTGACATTACTTTGTTGATCGTATGGGAACCTCTGTTTCAGCATGACGTGGCCACAAGTCCTAGCATAGGTTTGCTAACCCAACATTGTCTTCTAACGTTTGATTTGTTAGAAATGCTAACTGAGGTTCTGAAATAAAGTATTGCCCTTATTTCATGAATTATTCAGTTGAGTATCCTCTTTGTTGTTTTTCTGATCTTTATGTCTTCGTTAATATGCTCTCTGGCCATCTTCACGAAGCTCTCAGATTATCAAAATTCCATTCTTTCCTTGGATTAGAATCTATGACTTTATGAAGGGGGTGCACCAACCAAACTATCGAGAAAAACAACCAAGATCATGATATCTGTACATTTTTAGTTACTTTTTAATAAATGCAAATCTGGCTACAGTCAAATGAGATGGGATATAGGAGGACCGTTGTGATTAATACAACTTCCTCTTTCTTTTTAGATACCTTATATTTGTGATTACGCGTGACTTCCTCAGGAGACGATAAATCTGGTCTTCAGTGGCATGTTGCAATCGCTTCAGAGGTGGATTGCGCTGAAATAATTTGTGAGGATTAAGAAAAAAAAAAAAAAATATATATATATATATACACACACATATTTGTATATATCCACATATCTAAACACGCATACACACAGGCTGAACAAGAAACAAACAAACATTTAGGTGGTCAGAAAAATGTGTCTCAAGATTTTTTTTTTTCCCCCCAACTACCTTCCTATTTGAAATAATATGAAACAAATTTGAATATAAAAAAAAAACAAATTAATTCAGTATTGCCATTATTTACATTGTTTGGACTGTTGTCCTCAACTTTATTACCACATTCACAATGTTTCAGCTACTCTGATCTTCTTCAGGTGATATTTGTTGGGATTTTGAACTTCCAACAAATATGACCTGAAAAAGACTGGAGCATACAGTGCCAAAAACACAATGCATCTATATAATACTAAAATACTGTGCATGCTTGTGTGGTGCATGCATCCGGTGCATAATGATTTAAGTTAATCTGATTTAAGTGAATAAGATATAAAAATACAAGTTGTTTATACAGTAAGTATTTTTATTTTAACTTTTTTCAAACAGACAATTTTTTTTTAATTAAAATATTTTTAAGTTCGTCTAGTATGGGAATAAAGATGAGGACAACATTCTGAATACTGTTAAATAGTTACAATGCAGTATCTCAAAAACATAGACAGAAACTAATTCAGGTATAATAGAAAACTATCATTTTTCTGATGTAAATGATAAGTTTACATTCTTGAAAGACATTGCTTATTGTTAAAAATAAATTAGTTTAAATCTATGACTAAATTTCAAGACAATATGTTCCAAGACCAAATTTTCTTAATTTTAAATTACAATTTTCTTTTTAACAGAACTTGATATTTTAATAGTCTTTCATTAATTCTAAATTTTTTTTAAAATTTTATTTAAAAGATAATATTTCCATCTAACTAAATTGAACACAAATGAATTTTCTTATTCTAAATTACTATTTTTAATAAAAATTCATATTTCAATAATTCCATTGCTGTATACTTCTACACTTTTATGAAATTGACATTGCCTGATTTCAATGTATACATAGACCCTTGTGAAAATTAATTAAAACAAAATGAATAATTCTGTTATTATTTACTTTTTTTTCATATTTTTCATGACCCAGTGCACATGTTAGTACTTCGTATGTCCATTCCACGAAGATGTTCCTTGCAGATTCACCATAGATTCTTGATTGGATTTAATTCAGGAAAGTTTCCAGGGCGAGACTATAGTACTTTGAGTTGCTCACTGGTAAGGCCTGCCAATGAGTTTGTGCAGCGTTACAATTTTCACATGCTTCCTTGAAGTAATGTCCATCAGAGACAATGGCCGTAGGACAACTAATTGACAACTGAGACAATAATGTCTGGGTGTGATAAAAATCTGATGCAATCATGGATGACACAATATTTTTCAAGGCCAAACAAATTTCAGCATACACCCTGAAAATAGATTCATATTACTGCATACCACTGCAAATGACCTAATCTAAGGAAAAAAATAGAAATCAATTACACCCTGTCACTCCAGTATATTGAAAGAAAGGAAACTAAAGCGCTTGTTTCAATTAATTTGCACAAGGGTGTAAGTTTGCAAGGCACATGATTTCATTAGTTGGTTCTTTTTGTTTAGTGGCATATCAACCTCTATGGGGTATTTAAACCTTCGTTTATCTTGCTCTATAGAGTATCTGATTGAAACCATAATGCCGGTGCTCATGAGAAATCACTCTGAGCATATTTAATTATTTATTTCCAGTAAATGCAAGGAGATACCTTTAATGGTTATGGATATCGCATTAAGTAAATGACAACTTCCTATTTTTCTCCAAATATGGGCCAGTACAGCCAGGCAATAATGCTATAACAATACAGCAGTGAAAGTTTTAATGTTCATTCATTAATTTTAAGTTTTCAATTTCAATTATTATTTATGACCCATATTTCTTAACCTTTTAATTTCCTTTCTTTTTAAAGATATATTTCCATGATTTTTAGAGAACTAATATTAAAAAGGAAGGTTAAAATTTTTTGGGGGCACAGCTAAAAGTTGTTATTTGATATTTTCTAAGTTTAGCTTACTCTGACAGTAGGCCACAGGTAGGAAGCACCCACTATGAAACCAACTCACTCTGCTAGAGTATGCAAGACTAGTACTTCCTTAATATTTTATGGCCAAATACATATCTTAGATTGTTATCAAAATTTACTAACATTAGCCTATTCAGATACAAGGTCAGAAGTGTAGAGCATCAAGTACTAATTGTCTGTGCTGCTAACTTGCTAGTGTTTATGAAGAAGCCAAATTAACCAAATCAAGTTCTCATTTTGAAGATGGACAAACAATGAAAAGATAAATTGCCAACTCTCAGAATGAATTTATCAGCACCTAATACAAAATACTTTGAAATTAATATAGGTGTGCCACTGTTTTTGGAGAAAACTGACATTCCAGCAACTCTTTTAATCTGGCAGGAAAGAAAATTAAAAGGAAGAAACTGTATTTCATGAAAGTGCAAAGCTAATTCACCAGATAGCCACAAAAGGCATGGAGTCATTGTTTACACTGATGTGGTTTTAGAGTCATTCTACTGTTTTTTGTGTAAATCTGTACCTATTTTGCTTATACAGGGCGTGATGGATAAATTGTCTTCTGAATAACGCAAAAATGAAAATAACATTGACATCTCATTTAACAGATATATTTACCAAGATTACACAAAAATATCTAGAAATACTAAAGAGTAAATTTATTCAATAAAATTGCCATTGGCTTCAACCATAGCCTGCAGACAACTTCAGAATCTCCTGCAACTCTTTTGGACAGTCTCCTTGTTTAAGTTGGTGAATGCTACCATAATCCTTGCCTTCAGTTTATCTTTGGTGTTACAAGGAGTTTTGTTGGTCTCTTGCACAACTGTGCCACTCACAATAATAATCAAGTGGGTTGCAGTCTGCGGAGCTAGGCCAGATGTAAGGGTTGATGTGGTTGCATAAATTGTCTGACATCCATGACTGCGTTCTCCTGCTTGTGTGGCATAGTGCAGAGCCCTGTTACCAGACATAGGGTCTTCTGGTAGCCACCCTCTTGACCCAGGGTAGCAGTTCCTCCTCCAGGCACTTGATGTAGGCCTCCATGTTGAATCTGAGGCTATCACCAACAAAATTGGGAGTTCTTTTCATATCAGAATGATCAGAGTGAGTTTTCGAGGCTGCCATACCTTTGTAAGCACCATTAGACTCATCCAACTCTTTCCGAATCCTCTGCATTGTTCTCAGATTAACACCCAAATGACTCTGAAATGTTTGTATTGGAGCTTCTGGGACAAATGCCAAGCAGTACAGCATGCCATTTCCAAATTTTTGGCAGTGCGAAATGCATCATGGTGTTCTTTTTCTCACAGACAGTGCCCAACTGACCCTACTATACTGTGCAGTCAACAAAACGAAAAACAATGCTAATGCACAAAATTAAAAATATAAAATGTCAACAATTTACCTATTGCATCCTATAGTTAACCATAGTTATGGCTTCCAAGGAAAGGGTAAATGTCCATGCTGAGGTCAATACTATCAATGTAACTTCTCACAATCAAGGATGCCATAGACATACAAGAGATGCATAATGATTGGGTCAGAGAAATGTGAATTGTTATTACATAACTTAGTCCAGCAAAACAAGCCATTTAGCACATTTTTTCCCCTTTGATTTAAATTAAATTTGAACAAGGGAATGACTACTATCCAAGATATAGAAGGAGAAAGCCAGAAGATGGAGGTCACATTGGCAAGATCATTGCGTAATATTGAAATGCATCATTTTTCTCTACAAATTATAACAATGATTTAAAATCAATCATCGTTTTCTTACAAATAAAATATGTGACACGCAGCAAGGCACAGGTAATTTGGCTAGTGACCTATAAACACATAAATACAATTATAACGGATCCTTTATTATTATTATTATTATTTTAAAGAGAAAATACTGACTATAATCAGATTACAAAATACATGTGACAATAAATCATAAAATTAAAAATGTCAGAAAAAATTTGGTAAAATTCTAAAATAAGAAAGATCTATAAGAACTATCACTGTCTGAAACTATTCAAGTTAAATTAAGTAATTGCTAAGTGACAAACAGCTCTCACCTGAGGACGGACTTTAAGATCATTTTCATCAGTAGTGACATCAAGCAAAGTTGTCTCAAAAACAAATAAGACTCGTGGCGAACATGGTCGTCCATTGACACACCAATCTTTGGATATGGGGAAACCCTGTAGTTGTTCACTCATCAAACCTTGAAGTTGAATCCTAAAAAAAATAAAATATAAATAAATAAATAAGATGGGGGGAGATATTAAATGTACATGAAAAAAAAAAAAAAAAAAAAAAAAAAAGAAAGTAAAAGTTGTCTTTCGTTAAAACAAAAGTGCAGAAATGGAAGTTAAAAAAAAAAAAAGTATTTTTTTTAGCAAGCCATCTGATACTAGCATTATGTCGTCTACATCAATACATATCAGACATTCATTTATTCAGTTAGCAAGCTTTGCGCCACTGTGGTCACCACTTCCCTTCATTTCAGAATTTATGATTCATGGTGACCTCCAAGGCAGAATAGTGGAATGGCTTGCTGGTTCCTTTTGCATATAAATAATATATGTAAGTAACTAAACGAAAAACATATACCTACAGGTAAGTAGTAGCCGTAAACAAAATCTGAATTGAATTCAATATTCTTTTCTGCTTTAGGAATATATTACTATATAGATGTAACTTAGAAAAATATACATGCAAGTAATCAATGTCTGAACAAGAAGGAAAAAATCTGTTCAAATCAATGTTTTGACAAACATGAAAATGAAATTAACTTGCTTGTTAATGAAAAATTGATTACATAAAATCAGGTTTCCTAAGTTGCTTTTGAAAAACAAAAACAAGACTAAAAAAGTAACGTTTAATTTGGCTTTAGCTAACAGTTGAGATAGAAGGAAGTCTTTATTTTGTTGATCTATTTAGGAGTTCTCTGGAAATTTATTTGTTTAATGCTGAGAGTTGTTCTGTATGCAGGACAGCTTGGGTTGTATTGGTAGATTTTATGAGAAAAGCTTTTGTCGAGTTATTTAATGTCGAAATCTATTGCCATACTTGAGAGAAACATTTGGGGTTATGCCTGATGCAATGAGCAAACATTGGTCAGATCTATGCATAAAGCTATAAGCAAACAGTCATAGTGTCTATACTCGAGTGGAAGCAGGCAATATTTAAGTAAAATGTATCTAAAATATACTTTTACGATAATATACCTTTTCCTGCAGCCAAAAGCAAATAAGATAACCATTTGACACTAAAACTTTCATAATATGTAATTCCAACAAAATTCTATCAAGATTAGGATTTTCTTGAAAACAAAGCATTTTCCTAGGATTTGGTTATTTTAAAGGTAACTGGGTTAAATAAGTTCAAGTCTGTCAAAATTCAAGACACCTTCTGTAGTTAGTCTCCATATTGAAAGGTCACTGCGAAGTAATGAGTTCAAAAATTCAGGGATTTAGAAGAGGATTTCCCCCACTTTCATAATGTGGTATCCTTAAAGAGGTTACAAACAGACAACAGTGGTACTTGAGTGAAAGGAACAGCAACACGTGCATAGATGAAAAAAAAAAAAAATAGAGGTTTATTGTAAAAGAGAATACACTACTGAAAGACAGGGAATCAGTTAGCAATCTAGTAATTCCAGAAGCAAGGTTATTTACCTTACCTCCCCACGAGGCAGGATGTGGTACAAGGCTGTTTTTAATGGAAGGTTAAACCATGCCCATAGGATTGGGCAAAAATTTCTTGTAGACCTTGTAAAAACGGGGTTGGGTAGCTGTCTACCACCCCAGACAGGAGACTGCCCTTTGGCATAGCCTCGTCCGGGTTCCTCTCCACCTGAAGGCAGAGAGTTCAACCAGCTCAGCTGGAGACGAATCTCCAACTAATTCCTAAGCAAGTCCACCAGGTATATCCTATGCTTACTATTAGGTTGGTGCAAAAATAATGACGTTTTTGATGTAAAAAAATACGTCAAAAAACGTCATTTTTACACCAACCTAATAATATCTACTGATATATCAATCCACATAGGTGATAGGGAGTGTGGGACATTCTATTACAACATGTTAATTATAACCTGAATTATGGTTAGTTGACCAATGAAAATATGACACAAAATGGTCTGTAATTAGAAGCCTTTTTGGTCCCAAAATTTTGTCTATAAAGGCATTGAGTTCTACAATAAATAGACCAGAGACAAAAAGTCAAGAAACATATCTTAACCTCTGACAACAGATTTTCTCTAGCCAGTAGTAGATATTGTAAAGACCTGACTCATTGAAGAAAATCCCAGACTCTGAACCAATTACTCAAATTGCAATAATCACCTGCTGATTAGCATAAGCCTTGTAGTGCTGACAAATCTTCTCATCGTGTCTTTTTTCCTCTCCCACTTGGTGACATTAATGACTTTTGCAAAAAAACTGTCTTTCAATAACCAACAGGCAGAAATTAACATTGTCTATTATTTATGTATTTTCACAATCGTTTTAATATAACTATTTTTGATATTTGTTAACAGAGTTGCTTGACTCTTTAAGTTGCTGACTATTCTAGAAACTTGTACCAATTATCCTGAACATCAGGAGAAGTTCTGGCCAACTTATGTTATCTCTCTTCTGTGGATCCTTTAAACATAGTGTGGGCACAGAAGAAGTTGACAGAAGAACTGGTCAGAAATGCATGTGGAAGTCACGAAACTAAGACCACAACTTGTACCGTGACTAGCATAGGACCACAATAATAATTATGTGGTAAACAATTATTACACCATAGTATTGTAGCAGCATAATAATTATGTGATAAACAATTATTACACCATAGTACTGTAGCAGCATAATAATTATGTGATAAACAATTATTACACCATAGTACTGTAGCAGCATAATAATTATGTGGTAAGTCCCAGTGTCTGTTTCTTTTCTTACTAGTTAGCCCTATCCTTATAATAAACAAAAAGTTGTTGACTGCTAAATTTGTGTGCAAAAATTAAAGATATTCCATTTTAGTCAACAGAAAACAGGAAGTCTAAAAATCATTTACGTCACATATATTGGATGTCTATCAATTTGTGATCCGTCAAGACTAAAGAAAGCACCATATTTTGATTACAGGCATGAGAATCAATAAACACGATCTGGCAAAAGGTCAACACTGTGCTAACAAAGGAGCATGCAATATTCGTTAGTCAAGTTGCCTAGTCTACCATATTGAAGAATTTCCATGGGCAATAAAATTAAATCAAGACAAGAAAAGAGAGAAAAAAAATCCTTTACCTGACAGTGTCTAATATCCTGAAAATGCGAATGTAACTTGGGTCAAAAGAACTTCCAGGATGAACAAGCTAAAAAAAAAAAAAAGAAACATTAGAAGGTAGACTAAAAAATATAGACAACATTGTGCAAATTCATCGATACTCTAACAACTCTCATCTGACATCCTGAAGTGGTATTCACAGGGTTTTCATAGGCTAACTCTGGTAAAATTAGCAACATTGCTTATTTCAACATGGAAGTTTGAAATTACTTTGAGTCAAATGGATAGTAAATTATGGTTTATTAGCATAGACCCACCAAGTACACTGAAATCTTTTCTCCTTAAATGAATATCAGGAGCTTTTTTTTTTAATTAACCTGGAAGGGGCTCATTTTAGATGGGCCAACTTATTATAAGAGCATTACACATACTTTTGTTAATGTGAGGTCTTGAGTTCAATCCTCATTCATTCATTATTCAATAGTAATCATTTTGGTATGATTGCAACACATACTATCACCATATTTATTTAAATATGCTTATAGTATTAGTTGAAAATTATTCAAACTTTTTAAATGAAGCACTGTTAATAAGTTTTTAACTGGCATTTATGGTTAACTTATGATAATGTGCAAGTTGTTATAAGAATTAAGTAACATTAAGATGAAAAATTCTAGTGATGATCAGTAAGAGTCAGTTGTCCTTTAAAGTACTTCGATAGCTTACACTATATACAGGGTGCAACAGAAATACTACCCATATAATGGTAAGACATTAGTGGCAATTGTGTCTTCATCTAGCTAATGTCTTACCAATATGTGGAAGGTGTTGAAAAGATCTTGATCCAATCCATTTCCCAACAACTGACTAAATGACCAAACATCAAAATTTTTTTTATCAGAAAGCCTTCTTAGTCCTAGAACTATTTAGTACCTCATTTTGTGTGTCTGTGTGCGCATGTGTGTGTATATATATATATATATATATATATATATATATATATATATATATATATATATATGCACATACAAGATGCAGTGTGTAAATTGTTGCCATTTTATATTTTTAATTTTGTGCATACATATTGTCCGTTTTTGATTTTGTCAATTGCAGAGTATAGTAGGGTCAGTTGGGCACCATCTGTGAGAAAAAGAGTACTATGACACAATTCACTCCATCAGAAATTTGGAAATGGCATGCTGTTGCTGTACTGCTTGGCATTTGCAGTGGAAGCTCCAATACAAACATTTCAGAGGGTTTGGATGTCAATCTGAGGACAGCACAGAAGATTTGGAAAGAGTTGGATGAGTCTAATGGTGATTACAAAGGTACGGCAGCTTGGAAAACTCACTTTCATCATTCTGATATGAAAAGGAGAGCCTCAGATTCAACATGGAGGCCTATATCAAGTGTCTTGAGGAGGAACTGCTACCCTGGGTCAAGAGGGTGGCTGCTGGAAGCCCCTCTGCACTATGCCACAAAAGCAGGAGAACGCAGTCATGGATGTCAGACAATTTCTGTAACCACATCACCCCTAACATCTGGCTACCTAGCTCTGCAGACTGCAATGCACTTGATTATTATTGTGTGGGGCACAGTTGAGTGAGAGATCAACAAAACTCCTTGTAACACTTAAGATGAACTGAACGAAAGGATCATGGCAGCATTCACCAACTTAAACAAGGAGATTGTCCAGAATAGATGCAGGAGATTCTGAAGTTGTCTGGAGTGTGTGGTTGAAGCTAATGGCAATTTTATTGAATAAATTTACCCTAGTATTTCAAGATATTTTTGTGAAATTTTGGTAAATATATCCATTAAAATGAAATGTCAGTGTTTCAGTGTTATAATTTTTGTATAATTTAGATGATAATTTATCCATCGCACCATGTGTGTACATATATATATATATATATAAATAATAAATACAAATTTCAACATGTCACTGTGTCACACTTTTTCAACTTAAAGGGACACAACTCTAATTTTCAATAACTCATTTCAAATGAAAAAAATTATTGTTTTCAAATTACAGTTTCAAGATAAAATTGTCCATGTTTTCAACTTTACTCCTAGAGGCTGTAGCCCAACATATGCCATTTTGGAATCGGGTCAACTCCAAATTAAAAACATTCCAGGCTGGATCTGAACATGTAATCCTAAAATTTTGGATTCCTAAGTTTTCATTAGGAAAAATTTTTTTTATGTGATTTTTGTGACTAATTTTTTTGTATGATAACAATTTTTATAGCTTGGAAATAAATTTGGGAATAATCTAAATTTGTGAAATCTAGCAAAAGTCACCCATGCAATAAAAATTGTTTGTAAGGAAAGTAAGGACCTACATACATCAAACTGTCTTTAAATTAAGTGATGGCAGAAGAATTATCATTGAACCTTTAAAAGGTAAGCTTAAATATTAATGCAATACTTAAATGCAGCAATCAATTTTGAGTTTTTCTGTAGTTTATTGTTGCCTATCACATCTATACTACCTTACCTATTGTAATAAAGGCTCAGTCAAGGGCTCTCTGCAAAAGCTAGCTTAAATCTGCTTGATAGGGCAACTTTTAAGCTAGTATATATATATATATATATATATATATATATATATATATATATATATATAATATAAAATAAAAAGCTCAAACACTAATATTTCATAGTTATAATTTATTACATTGGAGTCGTAATCATGATCCAATTCATCAGACCTAAAAATTCAAAAAGAAAACAAAATATAAATCCGGGTATTAAAAAAAAAAAAATTTTAGTGAGAGTGTATATGTGGGACTGAGAAACAAGGGTGAAAGGGAAATTATATATATATATATATATATATATATATATATAAGAAAAGTAGTGAATTCTGACATCAATTCTGACAGATGAAGTCCCAACTAGTTCAATTCACTAGATTACATACAAAGTTCATTAAAGTAGTTTTAAAGACTGGTTTAGAACCAGCCATACTTTGGAAGAACTGATTGAAAAAAAAAAAAAAAAGAAAAAAAGTCTGCCATGAAATCCCCAAACTCGGGTTTATATTTAGAAATTTCCTTTTTTGCAGATTACCAATTATCCCTAGTAATGTCGGATCCCAATGCTAGCAATTATCCCAAGTAATGTCGGATCTCTCAGCTAATCTGAAAGTCAATATTATGAGAAAAGTGATCAAAAACTTACCACAATGACATGAGAAATACAAAAAAGGAGAAGCCATGTTTTGGCATGATGAAATTCTTCCAATTCCCAAATTGTGTGAAAGTCCTGAAAAACAAAAACAAAAACAAAAATCAAGTCAGATACTGCACCATGAGTTCATAATGTTGGCTCATATGTCTCAATTTCAGATCAACAGAAATCCTAAAATTATTATCTTAGGTAGTAGTAGTTTGGATTTAAATAGGTGAAGAGTGGAGACTATAAATAGACTCCCTTAGACAAGAACATGGAAGTTTTTCCACATTCAGTTTGTGTAACAGAATATCAACCACAACTTATATATATATAAATCTCCAAATATGTTTGATTAAATATAGAATTGACAAGGTTTGTCGCTTTTTTTTTTTTTTTTTTTTATTATACTTTTCCAACTTCTGGAAAAGATGTTGAGTATTATTTTTAAAGTCATAGATAAACTATCCAAAGTTCATCTTTTTTTATTATTCTTCAAGTAATTTCAACTTTCCAGTCATTATCAAGAAATGATGTGGTGTCTGTGTGGTAGTTTTAACTCCTTTGTCTGCATCTTGATATTCATTCAGATGTTGGGTGCTTGAAATAGTCTACATGATCTCATGTGTAACAGAGATGTGTGGTTTAACCGAAAAACTGACTTTTTTCGGTTTCATCTTCACCATGAAACACATCGAAATTTTTTATGAAACCAAGCGATTTTGGTTTTGTTTTTATATCACTACTGAGTGACCATATACAAAGAAACACAATTGAAAAAGACTTTCAGATGTTAATAAAATTAAATTTTATCAACATTTATACCATCATAAGAGAAAAATATTGAACAAAAATATCTTAAAAACATTTAATTGACTAGTTTTAGGAAATAAATGTGAAATCAAATCTATTTGTTTACAAAAGAAATGAAGAAAAAAAAGGAAATATGACATGATGTCTGAAAGTGAAATCTATTTGTTTCAGTTTTCAAAAAAAAAAAAAAAAAAACTTTTTGTGGATAAAATTAAAAATAGCAAGCAAAAATAATAAAAAAAAAAAAATAGTTGCCAATTTCATCTTAATGTTAAATTTTATGAAGTCAGATTTTTTGTAAGGGTTTTCTAGTAAGCAATCACGAAATAAAATTGTAATCAAGAAAAATGAATGGAGATTTTTTTTATAAATAAATTTGTTTTTTATCGAGGGTATGCACCTAAATTAGATATTAAGAATAATTAAAATAGTTCTTAATTTCACTTTTAAGATGTGTATATTTCCAGATATGTGAGTCTCTGTTTTCTACAAATAAAATTATGTTTCTATCTAGCAAATACACGTAAAATTAGATATTAAAAAAATAAAGTTTTAATCTCAGTTTTAAAATGTGTATATTTTCAAAACTGCAAGTCATTTTTTTGAACCCAAAGTAAAAATTATTCTTTTTTAGCCACTAGTGGTTGGTGAGTGTTTGTTACTGTTCTGCTTATAAAATTCTTCTACACAAGGAAAATTAATACATTTTATTTTTACAAATATCTTTATGATTTTATCTGGCGAATAATACACTTAAGTAAGATTATATTAAAATAGTTTTTAATTTGAGTTTTAAAATGTGTATCAAAAAAAGAACAGGTGATACTCGCAGATTTGGAAATCTACACATTTTAAAAATTAAATTAAAAGAATTGCCATATTTTTTTTTTTTTTTGCTTACTTTAGAATTTTTGATGGAAATCACTTCCTTGGGTCAGAGAAGAAATGAACATCTTCCTGATTGTAGTTTAAGTTGTCTTCCAATTGAGTGCACAATTTCAAAAATATCAAAGTAACGTGTAAAATTTAATCTCGAAAAAAATCAAAAAATCATTTTGCATTTTTGGCCAGTCAAAGCAATACTGTTTTAACTCGCTGTAAAAA
Organism: Acanthosepion lycidas; assembly: GCA_963932145.1. Taxonomy (NCBI): domain Eukaryota; kingdom Metazoa; phylum Mollusca; class Cephalopoda; order Sepiida; family Sepiidae; genus Acanthosepion; species Acanthosepion lycidas. Next base: position 30,560,040 of record OZ010573.1, read on the forward strand.
AATAATTCACTGAATAAAAGCACAAACAAATTATATATTTAGAAAGATTTTATTATTTTCTTTCTAGCCATATGAATAATTTTAAGATTGTACCAGGAATACATGAGATATTACGAGTTGAACAGATTAAGTATTATCAATGTCAAACGAAATAAGATATCGACTGGAATTGCTATCATTACACAAGAAAATAAATGGCTTCCTTAGAAAGCAAAGGTACTAAATTAAAAACCAAACTGAAATCCGTGGTATCAAGGAAAACAAAACCAGAAACCAATACCAAAACATAAATTGCCAAACTGACCAACTCTAGTGTAACTGTTATTGGGAGCAAGGCAGTACAAATGATTTTGGATTTTTCTAGAATGAATGTCTCTGATGGGTTGGGCATGTGGCTAAGTGGTTAGAACATTCATGTTCTGACCATAAGACACGAGTTTGAATCTATAGTTGATTTGTCAGGAAAGGGGTCAACTCCAGCATGCAGCACATTTAGAAAGTGCCTGAAAACCATACCACGAGTTGACCTAAGCCTTGTGAGTGAAATTAGGTAAATGAAACCCTTGGGTGCCATTGACAGCTGTGCTAGCACAAAGTCACAAGTCATCGTGGCTGAGGGCTTGAGTGTGCTGGTCTTGTTCAAATTGTTGATCACGTTAGATAACACACTCTTTCCCAGAAACTGTAACTAAGGTCTGCTCAGCATAGTTGCAGTATAAACCACAGGAGTGTTCCATGGGTGCTGAATAAACACAAATGCGCCTGAGCAAGCCTCTACAATAGGGATTGGCTAGCCTTGGCTTGAATACAGGTGGCCAGCTATTCATGATCTCAGGTGGTTTTTATTTGGTTCTGCTCTAAGATAAAAGGTTTTCTTCTTTATTTCCAACTTCTAGTAACAGCGTTTAATTGGAAAACTCATGTAAACTCACAGAACCAAATTATCACTTGGGTAGCAAACACAGAAAAAGTCTATATTATGGGAGTTTTTAGGAAAAACTTAGTAGTTCTGTATAGTTTTTCATTGCTGAATTTCTTGGGTAGTAGAGAAGACAGGTGCAGGATTGATCCAACAGATGATCCCAGGATGCCTGTTGGAGATCCATGTTATCAGCACAGTTGCATGTTGAATGATAATGTGAGAAAGAGCCATAACACAAGATACATAAATACTCACACCCCAGCAGTAAGACAGCATTCACTCTCAGACATCACAGATTACAAATGTAAATCCACTTTCTGAATGAGGGGCTGTACCTGCGCGCGCACACACACACAGGGGCTGAGAGTAACTGACAAAGTCAGCAGTTGAATAAAATGTAACGTTAAATATGAGATTAAGTCTCGTTGTTATTAGCCTGATGGCACAACAACATAACACTTTTGTCAGTGAAATGTTTTGACTAATAAATCTTGACTTATTTGGTTTATAATTAGTTTAACATCATTTGGTTCAAAAAGACAGTTTTCTTTATTAATCAAATTTCAAGCCAAAAAGAAACTTTCCTCCCTGGATCTGTAGGATCCAACAAAATCGAACTTTATGATTTATTATTATTTTATACTAAAGTTTACCCAATAAAATGCTTGAGAGCTACTCAAGGTAGAGGGTTATTGTTCAAAAGGTTATGATAGAAGGGGTATGATATGAAAGAAAGAGGTGGTGAGAGGAAGTGAGTATTATGAGAATAAGGAAAAGAGATAACAACCCTTAACTTGAAGAGGCTAAAACTGTAGACTTCAGGAAAGCACACACTCTAGAGTCTATTCCATAAAATATCAGTTCTTGGTAAAAAGCTGTTCAAAGAGAACTTTTACTTTATATTTGGACTATGGAGGAAATGAGGGGGTGATGTGACTCCCTCTAAATAGTATGGCATATGCTACATGTGAATGCCTGAACTAGAGGAGCTAAAAAATGATGCTCATCTGAACATTTGAAATTAGACATTGACTAGAGACATTGTGTTGCATCTGTGGGGAAAGAGGCTACAAAGCTCAAGGGTGGGGAGACTTGCCTTACAAGTAAATTTACCTGATTGTGTGTATGTTGATTATATTGATTTTAACAATAATATGATACAATAAAACAGAGTAAAACAAGTGGTAAAATACTTGTAATGCTTTCAAATCACATCCAATGAATATTTGTGAGTCAATCATTTTTAATAGATTTCTTTTGTAAAGCTAGCAATTGAGGGCTGTGATAAAAAGTAACAATAAGGTGGAGTAAAACTCCTAACATTCTTATAAAAGCTACATCTAGTAATAGGAATTATTGCAGACTTCAGAAAATACCTTGACTTCTCTGAAATAGATTCAGTGCCATTTGTCACTCAAACAGGGTCAGATAAGATCTCAGGGTTCTTGGATGCTCCAGCATTATTTCATGATAACAGGAAACTTTAGATATAATTATAAAAGTTTTTTATTTTTTTTTACTTACTTGTTGAGCAACATCACTGTCCATTTTCAGGCAAAGGTTTGCTAAACGCTGTGTATCCAAAAGGGAACTGTAGTGAACGTAGACAACCTGCCTACAGGCATCATAATAATATTCCATTTCATCCTATAAAATAGTAAGAAAAAAAGAATATATATATATATATATATATATATATATATATATATATATAAAAAGATGCATTTATGTTTTGATGTGAATGCATCTCGACAGGTGGGGAACAAAGATATTTATAAATGATTCTATTTAAAAATGCTACTTATGAAACATCGCTTTCTTTATTATTCAAAGGAGAAACACCATAAAAGGAAAAGAAATATATAGAGGGTTTCCATAAAAGTGAAAGCAAAAATAATAATAATAAGAAGAAAACATGTAAAAGAGAAGAGAAGAAGACAACAATAAAAGGAAAAAAGAAAAAGAAGAGAAATATGAGAGTTAAGAAAAATTAAAAGACAACACGTCATAACTCTAAAGAAAAAAAGAATAAAAGATAATACAATAGAAAAACAAACAGGAGAAAGATCAACATGAATACAAAAAAAAACTGCTAATTTTTTTGATGAAGTATTTGAAAAGGTTTTTGGATTATTAATAGTTGGAATGCAATGTCAATGGCTATCTACTGTTCTCCTGATTACTCCTATTTTATTCTCGCTCCTTAATAATATTTCTGTTTCCTAATTCCTTCACACCCAATAAACCCTTATGTCTTATTGGCTTTACTGCCTTGCTTGGGGTGAACTAGATAAAAAAAAGAAAAAAGAAAGAAAGAATCTTAATTAAAAATCTATATCCTCAAAAACTAACATTCTTCTATCTCCAGGGTGACATTATTTCGAGACCTGGTAAATATGAAAAGAACTTTTTCCTTTAATAAGTCCCACTAAGATGGGTATGCCTCTTTTATGTTGTCAAATATAGTAGCTCATATTTTCAATGCTTAAACACAGTGTCCCACAGAATAGCAACAATAACAGTGTCTTTAGAGGATAAAATAACACTTACTTCTGTAGAAACGTCTTCCAACCCCTGTCAAAATAAAAATAAAAAAGAAACATGTTTAATACTAAGGAATTTGATATGAAATATTATCAGCCATAACAAAATCATTTTATTTCTATATATCACTCATAAATCTAACCTACAAACTATAATATTTATTAACCTTTAACACTCTGTAGGCGACTATTTTCACCAAACAAAATGTTAATCTTGCTAATGCAAACTGAATTTGAATTTCTTGGTTGTGTCGTCATATCCTTCAATAGCAACACCTAAAACAATCTTGGCCAGAATTGACAGCAAGGCTACTGCAATTTCAAATATATAGAACTAATCTATAAAACACTATATTTTGAGGAGATTCTATATACAGTAAAGGGGAAGTAATACTTATAAATGATGCAGAGTTAAATGTTAAGTTATAAATAAATACTATATATAAAGAGATGCAGAATAAGAAGCCATTAAGAAAAAAGAAAAGAAAAAGAAAACAAGGAATTATACTTAAATTTATAGGTAAATATTGATCAAACTTGAATCTGAAAGCATTTGCCTTGAAGGTGGGGGGTCCCCTTTATGGGTGGTAGGTGCTACGCCTCTGCAAAATATGCAGTTTTCAATCTGATTCATTAAGTAAATGCCTAGAGATAAATACTAGTTTTCTATATTACAGAGAAAAATAGATTTTTCACATTGCACTGAGAATTTATAACAAATGCTTTTTGTGTAAACATTTTCGCCAATTTGAGATAAAGTAAAATTTATGAATCTAAGAATAACTACATAACTTCAATAATAAACATAATGGAAAAATATAAGATATCAAGTGGAACTTACCTTGAAAACATTTTTGCCAATAGTTGGATTAAGCAAAGTAGCTTTGGATGTAAAAGCACTGTACCTTCCTTTGCCAATTATAGCAACAACACAAACTTTAGAGGTTTTCTTTGCAAATTTGCTGGAGAGAGAAAATAAAATTCCTAAATACTGACAAACAGATATCCACAAAGATTTATATTGCAATATATTCAGCTACAGAATTTTTGTAAAATCATCTTCTGTTTTGAGTTTAACAGTCTTTGACGTTTCAAAAAAAAAAAAAAAAAAAAAAAAAAATTTGGAATTTGAACATTTCCATAACTAAATGAACTAAAAGCACTAAAAAAAAACAAAACAAAAAAAACAAAAAAAAACAACAATTAATTTAGAAAAATTAAATGAAAACACAATTAAAATGAAGTGCTACTTTAAAAGACATCCAAGCAGCAGCAAATGAGAAGGCAAGCTGTTGGATCTAGCTCAAAAGAAATGATAAAAATTTTGTGGAGAAATTAATCCTAAAGGAAAAATCTGTCAAGTGGCAGGCTTTGAAGCAGATTGGCTTATGGCCATATCATGTTGTAACACCAGTTCCTGTATGATCATTGAAGTTAAGCCATGTCAAGCCTGATGGGTGACCACTTGGGAATACCAGGTGTGGTAAGCTTGGATATCCAGGTGGCATAATGGATAATGGCTTGGAATTGTTAATCAGAGAGCTGAGTTCCAATTCCTGTTGGCTTTGTTATATTCACATGTGCAAATACCCTTGAGAATGGCATTAATCCACCTCTTTTCCCCACAGCTGTGGGTTAATGAGTAGACTTGTATCACTAAACCATTATCTCAAAAAATTCTTACAATCTAAAAGTATTTTCTACAAAGGGTTGATAAGTCATAAAAAATGAACCAATCAATCAATTGAAACAGATCACATTCTTTCATGATGACCAAGTGAACCTTCTCATTTCCAGTACACAGACCATTTGATCAACAACACTCGTAGACTCAAATTGTTCTCAAATTCCAAAATTAAAAGGAAACTGTAGTCTTTTATTTCAGTGACTCTTGATTGACATTGATAAAAAAAGTTTTGACTTCTACAAGTCAAAAACTGTTGTCTCTATTGAAAAGTAATGTCATGGCAAGTTCACGAGCAAAACTATTTAAAATATTTCTGCCTTCATCTCTGAGTGGATCCTTTCTGAAATAGAGAGTTTTATACCTCACAAAACTTCCTGCAAAAACCAGTCAGCCTTAGTTCACCACTGAATGCACTACAGCCATAGATCATCAGAGCCACTATTTCAATAACTATCACAAGGAGCAGTGTAGTCTAGCCCTTACTGCTTTCAGAACTGCCTGCAATTTCTGTAAGAGAGTTCTGGAAAACACAAAGTGCAGCTATGTGCAAGCTGTCCAGCCTGAAAAGAAATAAACTGAATCTTGCAAATTCTGGAAAACCACCAACCGAATTATGAACATAGGCAAAGCAGATATGCCCACTATTATAAATGGCCCTCCAGATCATATCATCCTTGACAGGCTCAATCATTGCCTCAAACTCAATGTTAGATAACAAAGGCCATCCTCTTGCCGACTTTCTGATTTACATAAATGATCTACTTAAGAATAAACTCAAATCATTTGTAAGCATCTATGCTGATGATATAACGATATACAAGTGTGCCTCTAAAATCCTTGATGATGAAATTGGCAGCTGACCTCTCTTCAGATCTAGCACTAACTTCCAAGTGGGGAAAAAACTGGCTGAATACTTTACATCATAGGGTGTGTTTTTGTAGTATATGCGGTATTATCGCATATGGAGGATTGAATGATGATGGATTAATTCTTATGGTGGATGTGCAAATTGTAATGAGTGAATGGGTCATGAATTGGATTAGCTAGGTATAAGATAGTAAGTGACGACCAGCCTCAGCCCATTCACTCTTTTAGGCCTTGTGCCAAAATTGTATTTTATTTATATTAGGTTGGTGCAAAAATAATATCGTTTTTTACGTAAAAAAAATACGTCAAAAAACGATATTATTTTTGCACCAACCTAATAATAAATCTCAAGTATATTTAATGCCTTGAAAACCAAACTAGTTACATTCCATTACTGCTGATTGGACCCTAAACTACTACCAGTCATGATGAATGGATGTTCTCTCAAGGAGGCACTGTGCCTTGAGAGACTATTGGGCCTCAAACTACCACCTGACCTCAAGTCATTGCTAAGGATACAGATAAATTGGTCAGCTCCCTGTACCACTCTTGTAAATCCCTGTCTCCTCATGTGATTCTCTACCTTTATAAAAGCCTGATCAAGCTTAAAATGTAGTGCCATTGTCATATTTGAGTGGGAGCTGTTCACTTTCTAGTCTCAATAGAGTCCTTGTGAGTGATAAATTATTTGCCACTCTCTAAGGCAATGTGGCAAACCTCTCACTGCTCTACCACTACTTCGATGGAAAGTGCTCAGACAAACTACATTCCTTGGTTCCACCAGGTTTAACCTTCACAGCTAGGAGCTGCCATGCCACTTACAGTGAGCAAACCAGACACATTCTTTCTGTATTCCATCATGGAGAAATAAGTTCCACTCAAACAGCTTCTTCCTGTGGAACAGACTCGCAAGCAGATGTTTCCCCAATCACTATAATCTTAACCTGTTATCTTCCTCTCCAAGCTGTATAAACCACCCCTTAACATAACGCTCTACCTCGAGTGGCTCATGGGCCTTGTACAGTGTGAAGCATATTGAAAAAGAAAAAAAAAAAAAAAAGAGTTTAAATCATAGCTAATATTTTTTTCTTACCTGTTTGATGTCATGAAATATTTAATTTCAGTCAATGAGTTTTTTTTTTCTAATTACTGTATATACTTATGTAAGACTACTTCATGTATAATATAACAATCAGGTTTTTAACTAAAATAATTAGTGTATAATGTGATTGCAGCTTCTGAGCAATATTAGTTGGCCTACTATAATCAAATATTGCAGTACTGGGCATCATCCTGCACATATTTTCTTGAGAATTGACAACAAAAATAATAAACACTATTTATTCATTAAATTTTTTATTGGGAATGGTTGGCAAAATATCAGCTAATTGCCAATTCATTTGAACTTTTATAAATAAGGATTTCCCTATAACTGGTACACATATTTTTATAATTTAGTTAATATTTATAAATTTATGAATAAAAAATTGTTTTCATATTTATTTCTTTATAAATTAGTAAATGATAAATATTGCATTGCATTAGTTTTTAGAATGTTATAAATATAAAATTACAATCTAATAATAAAATAGCATTTAATATTTTTGTTGTAAATTCTGAAGAACAAAAAAGTGTAAATTCACTTTCACCATATATTTAGGTTTTATGACAATTCTAATCATTGCTTTTAAAACGAACATTGACAAGGAGTGAAGATAGTTAAAATAATAGCAGTGTCACTCGGGTTTTTTGAGGGAACCAAAGTTAAAACATTGCCTATGTTTTTTTTTGTTTTTTTTTTTTAATGCAGGATCTGGTCTACTTAATTGATAGTAATATATAAAAATGAACTCTAGATTATGGATTTCATTTTTTTTTTTTTGAAAACATTCATTATGGCTTGCATAGATGGGGGGGCAATTTACATAACAAAAGCACCCCCACATCATTAATTATTATATAAAAAATGATATTCATGATCTGGTGTGTTTACTGTAAAAAATATAAAACAATTATCACAAATTCATATGCCTAAATAGTCACAAATCCACTCTCCCAGCTGTTAGCCTTCCTTCTGTCCTTTTGTTCATTCATGGTCTGGTGCCCGTGCTATTTTCCTAGAGCTTCTCGATAAGATCCAAAGAAGAATCAGCAATATTATTGGTCCTGATCTCACAGCTTGGCTTCAGTCACTTGCCTACCACTGTAAGGTTTCCTCTCTAACCCTATTATAAATACTTTCATGGTAATTGTTCAGATGCTCTCTATGCTATAGTACCTAGATTGTAAGCACAATACTAGACTGATGGTGAGGTGGTTGAGCTAGCTGTATGTATATGTATCCCTAACTTCTATACTAACATTTTCTTATCCCACACTTCTTGCTTGTTGAACTCCTTCCCGGCTCCATGCTTTTCAACCAATTTTAATTGATAAAAATTTAAATCCAATATCAATCATTATTTATTTACTGTCCTCTTGAATGTTCTTTTCTCTTTCTCCTCATTACTAATGTTTCTGTTCCTAATTTCTCCATACCCTTGCATGCTAGTGGCTGTACTGCCTCACTTGGGGTGATACTGATTTTAAAACAAAGAGTGAGAGCAGACTTAGAAAGTGCAACCTAATAAGCGTTTTTGGTAAAGTCAAGTGGGGTAAACCCCATACTTTAAACATTTTTTGGGGGTAACAAAACATCCCATATGACCAACGCTAAGTTGTGAACAGTGTTTATTTACTAAAATTTTACTTGGTTCAGGGATAATTGGATGCTTATATATAATTGGTGTCTAAGTTGTATCATCGTATTTATTTTTTTATCTCTGCAAAATGGCACTTTTACAGGACAGGAGTAATTTTTTTTTTTTTTTTTTTAGTGCCATGCCGTAAATTTAATGTAATTGGTACAAAAATAACGATTTCTGAAATATAATTTCGGCTTGCAGACACTAGTTACACAGAATGAAGTGCTCCGACTTCAAATACTTCATAGGCTGAGCTGCCTGCTTAACAAAACAGCAACAGACCGAGAATTTGTCCCAATGAATTTTCGGTCATCTCAACAATTGTTCACGGTGCTTATTCAATATTTGGATAATTTAATTACTTTTTTGAAGTGGTTTGTTTGGGCATTTAAAACAATCTCACCAAAAAAAAAAAAAAAAAAATGAAAACACTTAACTCAAACTGTAACAGTATCCGCATTGCATTCGATTCGCACGCGCTGTTCAAATCCCCAACAAGTGTTGCAGGCCAGATTTATGCTTTTAATTAAATATTAGACATTCTCAAAGAACACAGGCAGAAGGCCAGAGAGTAGTGGCCGAGGCGTTTAAAAAAAATGAATATTAAAAATGTACGTGAAAATAATTTTAAAAATTAATTCTATAAGTGAAAGGAAACAACTACACACTACTACAATGTACGAAATCTTGAGATATTTCATCAAGGATACGTTTCGCCGGTGAAGTTTTAAATTCGAACGTATATAGTTTTAAATTTCGTAGAATGAAGAAACAATTTGCAATTTATTAAATAATTTTTAAATTAAATATTCCAATGAAAATTAACGTGCTGTTTAAGTAAGGGAGATAACTCAATAAAGCTCCCCCGCCCCGCCTTAAAATTATGGAAAACTTGCTTTAGGTTACGATTTGATTTTGTACTTTAAATCAAAGAAAATTTATAGTCCCTTTTTCTTAAAGAAAAGATCTCAATCTTCCTTATTAAAATAAATATTGACAACAACCATCATAGATCAACTTGAATTTATCTGTTAATTCAATTTCTTTTGTTTTGAAAGCAAACCAAGTCGTTAGTTTGAAACTTTAATAAATAATAAAAAAAAAATGTTTTTCATTTTGTGCTACCAAACTCAAGTATTTTGTGAGTTATTTTGGGGAGTGAACCAAATTCTAAGTTTAAAAATTTCTAAATAAAATCTTCTAGCAACCAAAAAAACACAATCACGCGATTTTGTTCCAAGAAAGTTGTTTAGTCTTCCTTCTCTACGGTAAATGAAACTAAAAATAGCAAAGCAATTTTTAGCTAACAACCATAAAATAAGTAGCCGAATTCGTAAAATTAAGCCTTCCTTTTAAATAATAAAAGTTTTTTGTACTTTGTCTATTTTTAGTTAAACGGAAAAGAACAAAAATGGTGATTTATGCTTAAAAAATGAAAACTGAACTGACCACCAAAGCATAAGTACTTCAACTGTAAGAAATGAAAGACTAAAATTGTGTCATTTAGGAAACAATACAAGGCTGTATTATATAAAAATTTAAGAGATAAGATTCTAAAACATCATAAATCGTTGAAAAAAAAAATTGATTTAAAAACAAAATAAAACTTACGATAAATCAAAAGGTGGAAACGTTTCAGTAAATCCTAACGTCATCTTGATCAGTTGGCGAACGTTATTGAATCAGGGGAGATAACTCTAAATCTGTAGTTGATTATTACAATAACCAAATTCATTCAATGCTTCTTCAGAATTTTAAAAAAATCGATAAAAAAATAGTAATAATAGTTATTAATAATAACAAAGAAATGAATAGTAATAATATTAGGTTGGTGCAAAAATAATGTCGTTTTCTAACATATGTTACTATGTGATAAAACGATATTATTTTTGCACCAACATAATAAAAATAACCATACAAACAAACAAGAAGGAAAAGGAAGGAGAAATGATATCATCAGAAAGATCATCTTGTATCATCACAAACTAAAAGTAAAAATTAGGATACATAGAAATCCAAACCAGAATATTGAATCTGAAAGTCGTACTATTCTTGTGGATCACTAGATAAAGAGAATAAGAAAACAAATAATTTTTGAAAGAGCAAACTGTGGAACATGAATGTTTGAGATGTGTCTATAATACTTAGTCTGCTTGCAAATTATATATGAGAAAATTGCTGACAGCACCTAACAAATGGACTAAACAGTTACAGTTTTGTCTATGAAAGAGTAGAGGTGGTGAATATAACATCAAACTGTTAAGTGACAAATTATATATATATATATATATATATATATATATATATATATATATATATATATATATATATATATATATATATATATATATATATATATATATATATGTGTGTGTGTGTTTTGAAAAATTAAGTAAGGAGCAGATAGTTATAATAAATTTACAGGATGAATGGGCTCATGTCTGAGTGGTTAGAATGTTCACTTCCTGATCATGAGACCCAGGTTCAAATCTCAGCATAATCAATTTGTCAGAAAGGAGACTTCCTGATGTTATCAGAATGGATTAAGGTCAATCTCAGTGTGCAGTACCTTTGGAAAGTTCCTGAAAAATCATACCACTTGTGAGCGAAACTGAGTAGATGGAACTCTTGAGGGCTGTTGATAACTGTGCTAGCACAAAGCTGCATGTCATTGTGGCTGAGGGCTTGAGTGTGCTGGCCTTGTTCAAATGGTTGATCACGCTGTTTCCCAGACAGAAACTGTAACCAACGTCTGCTCAGCATAGTTGCAGTATGAACCACAGGTGGGCTCTGTGGATTTTGAGCAAATACAAATGTGCCTGAGTGAGCATCTGCAATAGGCACTGGCTAGCCACCCTGGTAGATGGGTATCCTTGAATACAACTGGCCAGCTATATATATATATATATATATATATATATATATATATATCAGTGGTGAAGGGTGACTTAGAAACCAGGGCATGCAGTCCATGACGCAGGTCAATATGCAATATAAACTAATTTTAATGTTAGAAATGGTTCTTCTGATCTATTATGCAACTGAATCAAATCAGCTTTCCAATGATCAATCACTGTATCAATTTGTTGTCGGTCTGTTGTGGATTTGAATCAGCCCACAATAAAGAAAGAGGCAAAAAAGGTGTTTAAATATAAAAATACAAGATATTTTTATTATACTAAATTTTATTATACTAAATTTTTCTTAGCATGTGGGAGTGTTAAAGTTCTTATATTTGTCAGGATACAATCCTTTCTTTGTAGTTCTTTTTCTAGATGAAAAGAAATAAGAAACAAAAGTGATCGCTTTCTGTGTATGTGTGAGAAAGAAGAGGTGATGGAGAAAGAAGAGGTGATGGAGAAAGAAGAGGTGATGGAGAAAGTGAGGAGGAAAGTTTAAGTGTTCCATAGCTTGGTGAGGAAAACAGGTGAATGTGTAAAGGAATTTCATTTAAATCTAGTGTTGTGACCTGTTTTCCATCCATTGTTGGTTGTCTCTCTTCATTTGTCTGTCTGGAAAATTTGCTTAAATAGCTTTCAAAGAGATCACAAAGCATATTTTTTTTTATTGTTGGCAGGAATGCAACCCATTGGTTGAAATATGTTAAATATTTATTTTTGAAGAATTAATTTTTTAACCCAAACAATGCACAATCCTCAGACTTAGAAAGCATTTCCTTGTCATTTGGTGTTTGACTGTCTTGGTGTTTCCATCTTCATTCCACAGGTGAATGAAAATGTGAAAATATGTTACTGGGTTATACTTTATAGTAGGTACTTAAAAAACCAAAACAAAAAATTAGTACCTAAGATTTAAAATATATTCTTAAAAAGAAAAAAAAAATACTTGAAGCTTTTATTTTAGTTTTAATTCCAAGCTAATAGATTAAATTTAATATTTCACATGAGCAAAATATTTTGATGTATTTAAAACCGAATTTTAATTGATCAAAGTTTTTGTTTTTTTGATTATCAGTAAATTGATAAAATCATCCATATCATATCAACATAATTCTCTTTATTAAAAACCTTTTTAAAAATAAAATATACTTTTTTGAAATTTTACTTGTGGAAGATTAACTGATTTAAAGTTTAATTAATCTGAATTAAAATGAATATTAATTATTTTTAGTTTAAAATATTACACAAAAGCATTTTTTAACATAGAAGCTGGGTTTTAATGAGGTGTTGACACATCTAGACTAATATTTGGGAAATTTAAGTAAGGAGCAGATAGTTATAATAAATTTACATGATGAATACAATGTAAACACATTTTCTATGTAATGTTTTTAACTACCCAGTAATCTTAAAAATTTTAAATCTTTTAAGAATTCTAATATTTTATTTAAGTTTAGTTACTTTGGCTTTATAGACTTACTTATGAAGATAATTGTTGAGGAAATGTTAGAAAATTACCAATAAATTTTAAATTTATGATAGTTACTGCTCTTATTTTCTGATAAAATATATGGAGGCCTGTATTTATAAAAATTGGAACAAAAAATATGCAAAAAATAATTAAATCAAAATTCTTTTTAAAATATTTGAGTAAGCTTTTCTATTTATTACTAGTAAATACAGCTCTTTTATTTAATAATAATACCACTTGACAACTTCAGATTAATACAGAATTTTAAAAGTTTATAAATTATTATAAATAAAATTTTTAAAAATGAAAACAATTCTTGTAAAAATTCATTATTCATTGAAAATTTTTTTTATTACAAAATCTCCTACAGAGGGTAGTGAAGGAGAGCAAGAAGGAGGGACTAAGCATAAACTCTAAGTAGACAGAATGCATGGTCATCAGCAAAAAGAAAGAAGAGAAAAATGAAGTGAAGTGAATTGAAGTGTATTCTAGAAAAGGAAAAATTTTGAAAAATCCTGGTGATGCTGCTGAACTCTGCCAAAGACACACCCTGTTTTTTCATCATTCAATTAGGCAGGTGTATTTGTTTTTGAAAGAATATGTATTTTAACCATTTTTAAAATCCATTTTTTTAAAAAGGAATTTGTATTATGTCTTCCCAAGATTTTGTTAATTATTTTGAATTGTATGAAAAGTTTGAAAGGATAAAGAAAAAGTAGGAGAGTCAAAAACATTTACAATTACTGTTAAAACCATTGTTTTGAACTTAGCCCTACTTCTTTCATTGTCTTACTCTCCCCTATTCTGACCTTCCCTCCCCTTAGGAGGCCTTGACCCTTGTTATCGATTTAAAAAAAAAAATCATTTGGTGGAACCATCACTTTAACACTTCAACAATCCTTCAACAAGCTGATATCAACAAACACTATTGTTTCACTCTGTCACCATTTTGCCTCTCCTATTTTTTATTCTCATATGTCCCCTCTTAAAATGTATCTATTTTTCTTTTTAAACAAATTGAAAAAAAGGAAGTGATGTTCCATGTGCCTTCTTACAAAGAAAATTTATTCAGAACCATTTTGATTCTCACCAGTCGAAGTGTAACTAAATGCACTGAAACGAAGTTGCATCTTTGTCATGAGTAAATTATTTTTGTCCATATGAAAAAATTATAATAAATAATTATTGCTCTACAGTCAGTATCAAGCCCTCTTTTGAATTAATGGTGTGAACATTAGAAATTATGTATTATTTCCGTTCTCATTACAACGTGGAGATTTGAGATCCATACACAACACCATTAAACCCATACACAAATACTTCCTCCTCCATAACAGCCACCATCGAAGGTAACTTATCCAATCATAACCTAAAGCTTATCGACACCACCTTAAAAACAATGAGATATAATTAGCACCAAATTAGATAGCAATAACAACAGGACAGAGGCAGAAATATGCAGAATATACAGTGTGTCCATAAAGTTCGTGTGCATTTAAAAAAATTTATAACTTTATTTGTATTTACGATAGAAATAATCTGTAAAAATGTTATAAAGTTTAATGTACCTAGTTTTAAGTATAGCTAAAATAACTAATGTGATTTCAAGCATTACTGTAAATCAATTGGCAAATGTTTTTCATGAACTGCAAAATCATATTACTCTTTGTATTGTTAATGATGGAAGGCATGTGGAAACTTAAATAAAATTTCAATAAAACTTTAAAAAATACAGATTTACTTCTTTCTAATCCTTTTTACAAATTATTTCTATTGCAAATACAAATAAAGGTATAATTTTTTAAAGTGCACAGGAACTTTATGGACACCCTGTATTGTACAAAATGCCCAATGACAAAACATTCATTTATAACAAAAAATTATGCAGTATACAAGCTAGTAGAGAAAAAAAAGAGAGATCTACTTGGAGTGGTTTGATTTAAAATCAACAGACACCAATGATTCTTATATATATATATATATATATATATATATATATATATATATATATATATATATATTAGAATCATTGGTGTCTGTTGATTTTAATATATATGTGTGTGTGTGTATATGTATATATATATACACACACACACACACACACATGTATATATATGTTGGATTAATATGAGCAAAAGTTTGTCACTTAGCTGATTGATGTTACCTTTGGCATCCTAACTCCAGAGTTTCATAGGCAGACCAGTCCATCCACTCTTCAGTGGGTATCAGCAATTTAAAAACATACAACCAAAAACTTTCTGGTTTTTGGTGATCAGTTCTGATAAAGTAATTTAATATATTGCCCTTCTTATCTAAAAAAAATTGCAACATATTTCCTTTACACACAGTTTTATCTTTCATTCCAATTTGAAGAAGCCAAGCCTAACACATGTCCCACTGCCAAAACACAGCATTTATAAGCTTTTCCATTTTCACCATCCCCATATATATATATATATATATATATATATATGAATGTACTGGACGTAATAGTATAATTGTTCAAATCGTGTAACAGCAAAATTGTCCAGTTGTTAGATTAAGCCTTGAACCACTGTACCTTAGAAACAATTAAAAATATCTTACTGGATTTCTCCACGGTTTATAATATTATTGGACTCTACTTTGAACAATAAGAATGTATTGAGCACTAAGCTGAAATGATGATCCCTCTTTCTGTTGTGACTTTCTGATCTAGTTTTTCTCTCTACCGTTCCCTCTTTTTAAAACTTTTTCTTTGTTCTCTTGATGGTTCTTGAATAGACTTTGAAGATGGAAGCCAGAGTATGAATGTTGGTACCATTACTGAAGGCCTTAATGATCTTTTTCCTCTAACCATTGCTCAGTTGTGAAGACATAGTGGGGCTGGCACAAAATGATTTTAACCTGTTCCTTTTTCTAGCAGAATAACTCAAATGCTTTGTCCATAAATTCTCCTCAAACTCTACTCTTGACTCTTCTAGAGTATCCCTGCCAAACTTTCCTCCTAGAAATGAGTCTCTGTTGAGTGATATGTAATAACCCTTTCCATGGTTTTTGCTATCATCTCTAACCTAGATACCCATAAAACATGTGGACCCAATGGTATCCCTGTAATAGTCATTAAGAAGTGTGCTTCTGAACTGGCTCCTGTTCTCTGTAAACTGTATAATAAATGTCTCACTGTCTCTTGCTTTCCTGGCTACCAGAAGTCATCATCTGTTGTTCCAGTTTTTAAGAACTCTGTTATTAGCCTTCTACCTCTTTTTGGAAACTCCTAGAGGCCCTAATCAATGCTGAATTGATTCATCATCTCTCATTGCATGGCCGTTTCTCCGACAAGCAATATGACTTTTGTTTCTCAGCTGATGTACTGATGATAATAAAGAGTCTATCATGCTCTAGATAAAAATGGTGAACTCCAGGCTGTAGCATTGGACATCTCGAAGGTCTTTGACAGAGTTTGACATTTAGGTCTTCTCCACAAGCTGAAAAGTTACAGTGTCTCTGGAAACTTTTTGGACTGATCCAGTCTTTCCTACCAAATCATAAAATGAAAGTTATCCTGAAAGGTCACATCTAAATCCTTTTGTACTAACACTGATGTCCCCTAGGGCTCCATCTTTAGTTCTATTCTGTTTTTGATTTTCATTAATGACCTTCCGAATGATGCCAGCTCTCAAGTTCATATCTACACTGATGTCACAACAATTTACTCCTGCCTGAATAGTAAGTTCAAAAGGGAAGCTGATGTCCAAAATGACCCCAAGTCTGTCATTAACTGAGGCAAAAGATGTCTTGTTAATTTTAACACCTCCAAAATTAAACTGCTTTCCATTAATCATCTAAGATATCCTTCATTGCCTTCCATCAGCATGGCTGATTCTAACCTCCAGGAAAGTGATTCATTGCACCTTCTTGGGCTCACATTCTCCATTGATATGAAGTGAAAAGACTATATTGAATCCATTGCTAAGTCAGCTGCTAAGAAAGTCAGTTCATTATGTTGAGCCAGAGAATTTTTCTCTCCAGAATCTATCTTACATATCTATAAGTCTACCATTCTTCCATTTTTAGAATATTGCTGCCACATATGGTCCAGTTCCCCTGCTATTTACCTTGAGCTCCTTGATAAGATCCAAAGAAGAATCAGCAATATTATCGGTCCTGATCTGGCAGCTCAGCTTCAGTCACTTTCTCACCACTGTAAGGTTACTTCTCTATGTCTCTTCCATAAATACTTTCATGGTAATTGTTCGGATGAGCTCTTTGCTATGGTACCTAGACATTTTTAATTTAAGCACAGCACTAGACTGCTGTCAAGATCTCATCAATTTACAGTTAAGCTGGCTAGATGTAGCCATAAATTCTATGATAGCAGTTTCTTCTCTTGCACTTCTTGCTTGTGGAACTTCCTTCAAGCTCCATGCTTTCCAGCCAACTTTAATCTGAAAAAAATTAAATGCAATGTCAATCGCTATCTACTGTCCTCCTGATTACTTCCTTCTGTTTCTGCTCATCATTATTGTTTCTGTTCCTAATTCTTCCACACCCTGTAACCCCTTGTGTCTTGGTGGTATTACTGCCTTGTGTAGGGCGATACTGATTAAAAAAAAAATTACTATTGTTATAAGACATTCAAATAAACAATGCATGCTTATTTAAATATTTACACATTGCTTGTGTATATCATATATATTATTTATATCTTAGGTGTACATGGAACATGCAGATTTTGACATCAAATTTTGGTCTAAATAAGTATGCCAAACACCGAAAAGTGTGGTTAGACTGGGTTTTCTTTTGTTTTTGGAACCTGTAGACCAATATAAAATTCAAATATCATATAGGAACTCTAAGAGTCTCTCAATTTTACAGTCAAAGAATATAAAAATTAAGTTAGTAAGTTTTGTAACTTAGGAAAGGTTTCTGAATAGATTAATCACACAAAGGTTGGTAATGAGTGATAATACTTAGGACAAGAGCAACACATAAAATTTGCCAGTGGCACATAGAAGAAGTAGTCAACTGCTAGAAGTGAGTCAAGTGAATTCCACAATGAATCTCCAACTGCGGGATATCTACCAACCATTCCACGCAGTCAGATGTGGCACAAGGCTGAATTTAATGTGGGGTATCCGAGCTCGTAGGCTTGGTTAAAAATTCCCCATACACCTTGTGTAAAATGGGGTTGGGTAGCCACATCTGGGGATCCTCTCTGCTCTGAGGCAGATAGTTTGACCTGCACAGCTGGAGACAAATCTTCAACTGCAGATTAACATACAGTATTTACTACTGTATTTATGTAAATGGGGACATACCCCTTATTGTCTGTAGCTTTATCCCTAAAGTTGAACAAGGTGCAAACAAATAAGACTTAACCATTATATGGCATTTAAAAGAACAAACATTTATTACACTACATATTAGGTTGGTGCAAAAATATTGTCGTTTTCTAACATATGTTACTATGACATTATTTTTGCACCAACCTAATAAAAAACAAATACAGTATTTACAAACAGCTTGCACAAAAATTTCCTTTTGTGCATCTTATATAAAAACTAAAGCTGGATAACCATTCAAATATACAAGACAAAAAGATCACAATTTTCAAAAATAAAAAAATAAAAACTTTGAGGAAGCAAATAATTAGATAAAGCAGAAAATACAAAAGGTGCACCCACCTAATTTGTATGACGGAATGGGAAAGCCTCAACATGAAGAGAGTTTTGTGATTTTAACTGGTTGGTGTCATGGGGACTTTTTATGTTTTTCCTTTACAGAAAAGTTCAATTTAAGTTTTCAGTTTCTTTGAAATTCTTCACTGGAAGCAGCACAAATGGATTTTCCTCCTGGGGCTTGTATCTGCAGTCCTGTTGATATTTTGCTGTTCACATTGTCTTTCTTTCTCTGCAGTGATTTATGAATTTCTTATGCCTTGAAGTGTGGGTGCTTTCTTCCTTGAAGTCTGAATGTTTTCTGAACTTATCTTTGGGTCAGTCTCCTTTTATAAGAAAACAGGAGACTTCCAGAGGTCAACATTAACAAGAGGATGAGACCGCATCTCTGATAGGTCAGTAAATACAATAAAATATATTTTTTCAAATTCAAAAAAGGAATCCACAAAAATTCCCAAAGAAGAAATAATTTTGTTGATTCTTTAACCACTAATTCTAAAAATAAAAATTTTCAGACAAATGTAACAATTTTTTTTTTATAAACTGTGTGGTTTTCTTTAAAATACACTTTTCTCAAAAGAATGTGTAAAATACAAAACTATACAATTTATAACATTTATATATTTACACCTTTTAAACTGTAGTTTATCACACTCGGCTTTGTTAAAATGCATGCATGTTTCTAAATAGGCAATCATATTCTTTCTCTTTTCAGATGTAGTCACATGTAGATAAGAATGCTGTTGCTGAGGCGTGGTTGTTTTGTCGGAGTTAGCTCCTCCTTAATTCCTAAATTGTCACTAGGGGTCATTCTCCTTATACTATAAATACTGTGCGAATTTTCATTCTCTTTTTCATTTCTGCGACTACAATATAAGCTCTCTTAGAAGATCCGCGTCTTCCCATTTGTGGGAGATGCCATGAACCTTATGCACACATAATACGTATGTACAAACATTCACCAAAGAACAGACACAAACGTTCATACGCACACAAATATTATTGTCTATGTCCATTGTAAATTGTTTAATACATATATTTGTTTATATATATATCAATCTTGTTTTTCATTTTTATCTTCAGTTGGACTTAATTCAAGTCAAGCCATTTTCTTGCAGTTGGAACTATTAATATTCTACCAGGAGTTACACGCGTGTTTCTAATACAGCAACACATAAATACCCCCCAGTCCCCTACAGTTTCTTTGGTCCTCTGTGGACTTTTGAACACTCTCACATACACACACGTATCTATCACACATGCTTGTTGCACACACACACACACACACACACAAAGACACTCTTATAACTAGTCTTAATGTTTTTTCCTTTCATTACAATTGCATACACATGTAATACTTTTTGTAAATAACATGTATTGTTGTTTTGTTTTTTTCATATTCATTCTTTTTGTTGTGGAGGTGTAGTTTATTAGGAAAAATATGTATATATCAGAAGGTATTATTTGTGTTGGCTGCGTGAAAATAAACTTTTCAACAAACATTTAACTTTGGGTATGGCACAAGGTCATCAACAACAAAATATAAAACAAACAATATTCCTTTTTAGAAAAAGAAGAATAAAGCATTTATATAACAAATATATACAACATGAGAATGTTCTTTAGGACAGACAGAGAGTTTGTTCACTGTTCCTGTCAGTAAAAGGATTTTCAAAGATTTAACTAGTACAGATTAAACAATATTTTACATCGTAAATTTCTGTCATAATTTGATATTGGAGATTAAAGGAAGAGTTGTCTCCCTTTACCTGTTGAATATTGAATATATATTTTTTTGTTAATGAAACAAATAAAAAGATAAAGTTTAAATATTACGTGAACAAAGTTGATTCAACAAATGAGTAAAAGTCTTTTGAAGAAAGTAAGTTGTGTTCTTCTCGGAAAGTTTGTTGTAATCGAAATTGATAAATGAAATGTTGGTTGATATCAAAATTTGAATTTTGTGTTTAAAAGATAAACTTTTAAGCTTATAACTTTTGAGTAAATTGTGCATTAAATATTAAGAATGCTTTGGCTGTAAGATAGTTGACTTGAATTAAGTTTGCATTAGGTTATGTTCAAAGTTTCTTTTTGAATAAAATGCTTGTTTGGCAAACTTTATGTTCTTTGAGTAGAATTCTTGTTGCCTCAATAAAAATCATAGATGTTAAAATTGAAGTGTAGTTTGTTGGTGAGCGAGTGAAATCAAAGTTTGGGATTACGTTAGGAAATCTAACATAGAAACTTCAAAGATTTGAACGGCATGAATTTGTTTGCTGAATTGTTTGATGCCGCAAAGCTCACTGTTAAAAGTTGATAAGTTTCTGTTGCTTGTAGTTGAAGGAGTGAATAAGATGAGTTTAAGACTAAATGTGCAATGTTCGTACATACATGTGTGCGTGTGTGTGTGTGTGATAGTGTCTTCCATAAACGTGGGCTCTTCACTGAACTACATTGTTGTGGTTCTGAGAAAAACAGAGGAAAGAGGAAGAGTTGAAGATGTCACTAAGTAAGTATGTTGTATATCATGGGATAGGCTCGAAACACATAGACAGATTTTTGGCAGTAAATTAATTTTAACCGTGTGGACGTAAACAAAACCATGATATTAGCATTAATTGACCAATCAGGAGTCAGAGAAATATCAAAGCTCTGTGATCAACTTTCTGCACAAAATTTGCAGTTGAAAGAAATTGGTAGCGGAATAATAAATTTGAGAAACTTATTTTACCCAAACTCACATCAAGTCTGCCAATATTGTTTGCAAGATAAATGTTCCAGAAGACCTACAATGTACACATATTTATATCCAAAGTGTTGATTCCCATAAATGTGACATTTTTCTACCCAAATATCATATGCTGCAACAATACTAAAGATTAACTAAAACTTTAGTAACTTAACTGTACTAAAAATAAAACATTTTTATAAGAATTATGTCACAAATCTAAAAGTAACAACAAGAAAGTTTCCAATACGTATCACTAAAAAAGAAATGTATCAATAGATAAGGAAACTAAACGACCATCACATTTTTTGATTCAATGGTTCCACAGTCCTTCTCCGTTTTTCGAACAAGAGTAGAGGTTTATTCATTCCTTGTCTCCTGTTTAGGATTGTATTTCCAGTTCTTTCTCCTAAAGTCGCCTCATTCTCTTCCACTCCCAGTAAACCCTTGTGTCTTAGTGGTATTATTGCCTTGCTTGCGGTGAAATGATAAAAAAAACCTGACTTGCTATTCGACTCGAATGAAGAAGAGAACATTTACCGGAGTTTGGATTCAAAGGGAAGAAATTCTAACTAGCATACCGTTTAGTTGTAAGGGAGATAACTATGTTTTGCTTTTTTTTTTAAATTTCACATTTGAAGTTGTGTGGTTCGCCATGTGATTTGCAGTAAAAAAAAAAAATTTGAATTGGCAATTCCCATTACAGAAAAAAAAAAAAAAAAAATAGATGATATCCCTAGACATGGGCAGTGGAATGAAAATAATCTATACCCATAGAATAAAAAAGGGGTTCAGTTCGTTTGCGAAACTTGGTGGTAACAACAAAGATGAGGACAATAGTCCAAATATAAATAATTCCTCATCCAAGAAATTCATATTTTTCTTTCACTACTTTAATATTTTACTTTTCTTCTGTCCAACATTCTTTCTTCAGTCTCATTCTTCCATTTTGTCAGTTCCTTGCTTTCCAAAGAAAAAAAAAACAGAGGAATAATAAAAGA
The DNA here is from genome assembly GCA_963932145.1 of Acanthosepion lycidas. Lineage (NCBI taxonomy): Eukaryota > Metazoa > Mollusca > Cephalopoda > Sepiida > Sepiidae > Acanthosepion > Acanthosepion lycidas. Next base: position 30,582,563 of record OZ010573.1, read on the forward strand.
ATAATATGAGGTCTATCTAAAAAGTATTCAACCATTTTATATTCACAAAAAAACAAAGAAAAAATAGCCAACCTAGGGTTATTTTTCAAAGTACTCTTTTTGAAACCTAACACAGTTATCTCAGCATTCACTTTATTTTTTGAAAAGTTAAATTCCAGTTAGGGGGTCGTATGGCACATCTCTGCTTGTAAAAAATAAGGAAGAATTTTTTGGCACATTAGCATTTATTATATTTTGTATCCATAATATTGGTCAAAATCCAGAAATATTTATTTTTAGCATTTTGGAAAGTGGATGTCAGGGGTACTCTTCATAATATAAATTCAATGTTATCTGTACTTGGTTCGTATTTACAAACGTCATGTTTGAAACTGTGCCCATGTCATTGATAACTTTTTACTATAACAAAATCAGTGGTATTGAGTTATCAGCAATGTGGGCACATTTTTAAACTTAATATTTGTAAATAAAAATAAAGTATGGATATTTCTAAGAAGTTAAGGAACAATTTGACAGCATATTTATATTATGAATTGAACTCCCCTTCTAAAATGTTAAAAAAGAAAAAAAAAAACAATATTTTTGATTCTAACAAATCTTGTGACTTGATGAAGGACTAATGTAATGAATGTTTATTTACAAAAATTATCCCTCCTACAAATTTCCTTACTAGCAGAGCAATCAATTTAATACTATTTTTATTGTGAAGACATCCAACATAGTGTCGATATAAATTATGAATTTTTATTACTTTTTATTTTTTTAAAATTATTTGGCTTGCCTGACTCTGCATATTAGGTTTATATGTTATGTGCGTATGTATTTCTTTCCATTGTTGACATAATATTTAGTTGGAATTTTTAATTGCTTTCTACTGTTTTTGTTGCTACAAGAGTGTCAACAAGTAGTGCAAAAGAAGAGCCATGTTGTAACCTGCCAACCAACCAGAAGAGACCTTACTTTACATGTGTGAGCAGATACTCTCCTATGGGTTGGCATGATATAACATTAAATGTATATGTGAATTCTATGACCATCATAATTCTGGAATGTGTAGATTAACAAAAAGTTGATCAGATTTTTTTCAAAAATACTGTTTCACCCAACTCTGTCAACACAGCCTGAATTTGGTTTTCTGTAAATTCTCACTTTTTCTAAAGTATCAATGAAAACCCATCAACAAAATTAAGGAGAATACAATGAAACAGCTGATGATGATGTACAACTGGAACTTCTGTGCCTCATTCTTGAGGTACTGAAAAAGGGCTGGATACAATCTGCGCATCTCATACAAAACATTTCTTTTTTCTTTTTTAATTTGTTTGAATTTCACCTTCCAGGTATCTTTTTACAGTATCCTGAATTTTCGTCTTCAAGTTTTTCTCATCTGTATTATTAGAGGATGCATTTGAAAATAGTAGAAACTGGAATCATAACTGTCCTATATCCAATTGCTTTTGCACTACTTGTTGGCACTTTACTCTTCTGGCGGCGGCGACAGCAGTGGCAGCAGCAGCAGCAGCAACAGCAACAACAACAGCAGCAGCAACAACAGCAGCAGCAGCAGCAGCAGCAGCAGCAGCAGCAGTAGAAGGCAATTAAAAATTAGACAATGCATTTGAAATATATATTGAGTGAGTTTCAGTTTATAATATCTATCCTTTCTTAAAATATTGATAATAACTTTTTTTCTTGTGGTGGGGTGTCACATTTTATTAGGTCAAAAATCCAAGTGTAAAAAAAAAACAAACTTTTCTTTACATTATTTGGACTATTGTCCTCATCTTTGTCACTATATTTATTACAACGTCTTGGCCGTTATACACTCCGGCCTTCTTCAGGTGGTTGGAATGTTGAACTGAAACCATTATTTCACTCACTGGGGTAGACTGTTCTAGTTCCATGTGCTATGTTTAATGGATGTCAGTTATCAGTTATCTTCTGTTAATTTCCCCCTGAAAGTTCTCCACTGCCTTAACCGGGTATTGAACTCACACTCTTTGGGTCCTGTCACTGGATCTAACTAACGCCTTCATCCACTGTGCCATGTGTTCTTGAGGACATCTGTGTATGAATTATACACAGGACACATGACACAGTGCAACCACCTGAAGAAGGCCGGAGTGTATAATGGCCAAAACGTTGTAATAAATATGGCGACAAAGATGAGGACAATAGTCCGAATAATGTAAATAATGTACATAATAACTCATCTCAGAAATATAGACAGTCTTTATAGAGAAATCTAAAACTTTTAGGCCACAGAAACATACATTTGATTAATTTCCTATATATCTGAATAAATTGTTTTATATTTATGCCCAGATTCATACAACATATCAGTTTTAATTAATAAAACTACTGTTATTACAATGTAGAATATTTAAAAGTGTTAATAAAATCAAAAGATGCTGGAAGTTGGTTAGCTGTACATCTCAATGCATTGGATGCCAGAAATTTAAAATTTAATGATCCCTCCATCTTCATTGTTTCACTTGATATTGAATTAGAACCCAATTTTTCTTTTGTTCTCTCCCCTTATATGTATATGACCTTATCAATAAAAACATTATTTTGTTTGAAGTGCTTTTGAAGATCAAGATAAGTTACATAGGATTTTTTTTTCATTTTGTTATTTAATTTGCGCATATTATTTTACATGTTAATACGCACTACTTGACATTCTATAACCTTTGTTAGTCATTTATTTATTTTCTCAACTTTCCTATTTTAAATTTAACCTTATTTCAAGCAGTTTTTATTACTTCCAATATAGCTTTGCTTATTTTTCTCTAGCTTGAACTTCTTGGTTACGACCTCTATCCCTTAAAAATATTTTGTTCCTAATTTTCATCAATAACCTTATCAATATCATCAATTTTCGGCTTGATACCTATGCTGATGACATGACTGTTTACTCCTGCCTTAATAATAAAATAATAATAGCTGGCCACTAATATTCAAGGATTAAGGCGGCTAGCAAATCCCTATTGTGGACGCTCACTCAGGCACATTTGTACTTGTTCAATACTGGTAAATCCTGATATGTTTGATATTGTCAAATGGGTAGCTAATCTAAAAAATTACATTCGATCTGTTGTTAACTGGAACAAGAACTGGCTTGTTAATTTTAATGCCTCCAAATCAAAACTGCTCTCTTTTAATAACCTTAGAGAAAATTTTTTGACTTCCATAAGATGGCTGATGCTAACCTCCAGGAGAGTGACTCATTGTGTTTTCATGGACTAAAGTTTTCAGATGAAATGAAGCGGAAAGATTATATTGAATCAATTGCTAGGTCCAATGCTAGGAAATTTGGCTCACTGTGTCATGCTAGACAATTTTTCTAGCCAGAATATATCTTGCACATCTGTAATTCTACCATTCATCCATGCATTGAATATTTCTGCAACATCTGGTTTGATACTCTGGTTATGTATTAAGAGATTAGTGATAAAATCCATGGAAGAACATACAATGTTATCAGTCCTAACCTGTGTTATATCTGGATTGTTTCTGACAGCTTGTAGAATGTGTTCTTCATGCTCAGGCATATGAGTGGATATCAGTCTTCCTCAATCCATAGTTTGTGGTGCCACAGATCCTGTCTCAACAATGCAATGATAAACAGCAGCAAAGGTCAGATGCCTTGGCTGCATTCATGATGTAATGGAATAACCTGTAACCCCCATGAGTGACTACACTATAGGTAGTAACTACCTATAAGTATCCGTAAGGTAACGGACTACAGGAGACTTGCTGGGATCTGTTGAGTATAACTCAGACTTATGCAAGAACTACTGACCTTCCACTGCAGCACTCACTACTGGATTGACTTGCAATGATCGTGCACATAACTGTTACCTTATTTCTTATTGTATTGGTTTTTACAATAAACCTTTACTTATTTTATCCACCATGTTTTTCAAGTATATATTCCTGTTAGCATGGAATATAACACTTTAGGCTGGGAATGTGTAAGCGATCTGGGATTGCAAAGGAAATATTTGTCGCAGATTATTTCCACGTCACAGAGAATAAATCACTAAGTTCAGACTTGAACATCGGGGAGGGGGGGGGTTCAGAAAGAAATGCCAAAAACTCGATTCACAAATCACACAACCAGTCAGAAAAATAACTCATTCTCCAACAAACGCGGTAGCCAAAATGCCCAAATTCTTTTTTCCCTTGATTCGAGAACACCAACTGCTTTCATCGGCCGAGCATTTTTTTCCATTCGTCGACAGCTGGGAAAGGATGTTCAGTATTTTGCATATCAAAATACTTTTATAGCGACTCCTGCAATGGACTTGTTTTTTAATTCAAATATTCCATCTTCAGCATATCATGTGGAATACATGCCCTTTTGTTTGGTAAGTAATTTTCTTTTTCGACACATTTTCCTTTGTAGATTACATGCGACGTGCTGCCGCTTGGTTTGATGAGGTAAGTGGCTTTTTTCTTTGCTAGAGAATGTAATCTGATACAGCTATGCAGCCTCATATCCATTACCATTTGCACAGCCATAAGTAAAAATCATATCTGCCTGCTCACGATACAAATATTCTGCTATTGTTAAACTGAACACTTCTCAGTTAACTCACAACTACACATGTTAAACATTGAAGACAGGTTAGCCACAAATGTACATGATTGATAAATGCAACCTAAGCTACATGGTAACACAGTGCCATTTACCATAAACTTTTTTAAACTTAATAATGAAGGATTTGCAGACATGTTTATATGGACTTTTGTCTTTGTTTTGGTGTGAGGAACCCACCCCCAAAATTTGTAAAAGTATTTTTGATACACCCTGTATATTGAATACTGCTGCTATATTTGGTCAGGTGTTTCTGTTATTCAACTTGAGGTTCTTAACAAAATCCAAAGTAGGATCTGCAATGTAATTGATCCTGATCTGGCATCTCAACTTCAGTCACTTTCTTACCGACATGACATGGCTTCCCTCTGTCTTTTCTTCAAATATTTTCATGGCAACTGCTCTGACAAGCTATTTTCACTGGTGCCACAATGACAAGAATTTAATTGGGCTACTAGATTGGCATCTAGGTCCCACCCTTTTAATGTTGAAATAACTAAATGCAGCCACCACTTCTACTCTAACAGTTTCTTGCACTTATCGCCTGTAGAACTCCCTTCCGTTTACTTGCTACCCTGATAACTACAATCTTCAAAAATTTAAATGCAACATCAATCGCCATCTTCAGTCTTCATGAATCCTGTTGATCTTTTGTCCTTTCCTCAATCCTCCCTATTCTCAGTCTTTTCTTTCACTCACTGTAACCTCCTGTATAGTAGTGACATTTCCACCTTGCTTGGGTGATATATATATATATATATATATATATATATATATATATATATATATATATATATATATATTGTAGTTGAAATCATATATTTACATAAATCTTCTCCAGCAATGACAATATTCAAAGCTATTTAAAGGGACAGTCAACTTAGTGTATACAAATGTCTGACCCACGAGGCATGGAGGTAAACGGGATGAAAGAAATAAAAGCTGAAAATAATAGGTCCCTTTATTAACATTTTGACATTTAACAGCTGAAAAATTATCAGTTAGCACTTCCCATAATCTCACCAAATATCAGAGTCTGTTGGAATCCCTTCTTGGTCCAATTAAGAACTTTTCAGCAAGCTTATATAAATATATATATATATATATATATATATATGAGTATGCTTGTTTACATACAAGCACAGATTGTTCAGCTTTATACTAGACATTTTCCCTATCCCCTTCCCAATAATCAAAATTGGATACTTTCCATATGCTTTTGAATAAATATGATATGAAATCTGTGGTATGGTTGGGATAAGCAACAACAACCAAGAAAGCAAATACATGTCACAGCTGTTTAGCTTACAATGTTTTATTTTGTTTTTTAACTTGTCCTAACACATTATTACTGTAATCCCCTCTCCCACAATCTACAAGATACAAGCAGAGAGACAAGTGGAAAAGAAAAAAATATCATCTGACCTAGGAAAACTGCAAAACAGTGAATTATTAACTCAGTTTCAAGATGAGTTTTTTTAATATATATTTTTAAAACATTTACAAGTATTACTAAAAAAGTTATTAAATAATTGCACATTTTCTCTTATATGGAATATTTTTGTATATTTAGTGACATATTTTAAGATTGATTCTTGAATGAAGACTGACAGGTTTGACATGCTAAATTTTTTTATATGAGTAATCTTCAAGTTTCCTAATGGAGGATTTAACTTGATCCCCACCAGAAAACAAGAGACATTCTTCTTCAGCAAATACATTCTACAATTCACCCAGTGTAGGATGTAACTGTAAGTTAAACAAGCTGAGAGAACTTCAAAAAGGTTCCTTACATCTCATATTCAAGAAATACTTTGATTTTCAACATGGAAGCTTATACTGTGTAGTAGGCTGACAAGTACATAGAAAAATAGGATTAGTGTCGAAGGTGAGTAAAATATACTATTCTTATTCATAGTGTATATCTCTCTTTCTCTCTCTACATATATGTATCTCTCTCTCTCTCTCTATATATATATATATATATATATATATATATATATCTTGGGTATATTTAGGCAGCAATTTTGCATTAATGCATGTTTCATTAAATAATATAGACAAGTTTTGTTTATTTATTTTAAATAAGTTCCTTTCATATTGTCTGATAAGCATAATAACATTATCATTGAAAGATGAAAGAAAATCACTATATTAATATATATATCCCCATACTTCTCTCTCTCTCTATATATATATATATGTATATATTTCCATCTCTCTCTCTCTCTCTCTATATATATATATATATATATATATATATATATCCATCTCTCTCTTTATATCTCCATATCTCTCTCTCTTTCTCTCTCTCTATATATATCTCCATATCTCCCTCACTTTCTCTCTCTCTCTTTCTATATATATATATATATATATATATTCATCTCTCTCTTTATATCTCCATATCTCTCTCTTTCTCTCTCTCTCTCTATATCTCCATATCTCCCTCACTTTCTCTCTCTCTCTCTCTATATATATATATATATATATATCTCCATATCTGCCTCACTTTCTCTCTCTCTCTCTATATATATATATATATATATATATATATATATATCTCCATATCTGCCTCACTTTCTCTCTCTCTCTCTCTCTATATATCTCCATATCTGCCTCACTTTCTCTCTCTCTCTCTCTCTATATATATATATATATATATATATATATATATACACATGTATATAAAATGCTCAAATACTAATATTTTATGGTTATAATTTATTACATTGGAATTGTAATCACAAACCAATTCATCAGTATCTGTCTTTTAATTCATCAGATTGACAAATTCAAAAAGAACCTTCTTTTTGAATTTGTAGGTCTGATGAATTGGGTCGTGATTACAATTTCAATGTAAAATTATAACCATGAAATATTAGTGTTTGAGCCTTTTGTATTATATTCTTACTGTCTATGACAGCTCTCTCTACCTGGATTATATCCTCTTAGATTATATATATATATATATATATATATATATATATATATATAGACCACTAATATTATCTAAATATATATTATATAATGTGTGTCTGTGTTAAAACAGACAGAGGGACATCATTTCAAACAGCAGAAAAATCTTCCCTGAGGAGAAATTAAAAAAACCCCAAAAAACTGCTGCCTAATGGTTAAATCCACTTTGGCAGTAAGGGAAATAAGCCACTGCCACTGTTTAAAACACATCCATTAAGCTGTGGAGTAACAGACTAATTTTTTAGCCAAGGATGGTGAGTTCAATCCTAAGTAAGAGCCAGCATATTTAACAGTTCTCCCCATTTTTACTTTTTCATGTAGACCATTGTGGTAGCTTATTTATCATACATTTTTTAATGTAAGATTTTTATTTTCTTTATTTTTAAGGAAGAGAGATTTTAGACTTACATACATGATCCAGAATCTTGTTAGAAGAGACCCCGCTCTTCATCAGGCAATCTACAACTTGGCATGGGCTGGAAATCCATTCAAGTTTATCTATTACCTTTTGTTCAAGTATTTCATGAATAATTGCAGTTTCAATTCTCAGCCTTTTATCTAATATTTGAGTAGATGAGTGAGCAGACTCATATAGGTCTGCATTGTCAGTTTTACATATTACTGGAAGATTTTCTGGCTTGTCTTCAATGTATAAATGTTCTAAAAGATATTTTCTATAAAAAGTGCAGGCTTTCATAGTATCTACCATAGCAAGTGTCTCTGCTGTCTGCATATTTTTACAATTCTCTTGACTCTGCGAGGTTGCCAAGAAAAAAAAATTGTCACCCACAATAAAGAGAATGTATCCTGTTTGAGATTCTTCATTGTTAAATTCAGCAAATTCAGCATCACTATACGCTACCAGTTTAATTCTTGTAGGATTGCCTAAGTTAGGTATTAACAGTGTGAAGAAGATTTTCTAAACTTTTCTATCGGGCTATATTCTTTTGAAGAGAAGTTATAAGCTCCTGGTACATTTGACCCACTAACAGTTTTGGTGAACTCATATAAATCTAAAGGAATAATAAGCCATAGGATTTGAACAAAAAAATATTAACAGATATATTGTCAGGACATTTTACAAAAGAAAAGATGGGAAATGAAATGAAACATGAAAAGTTCAAAACAATTTTAAGTGTCCGTAGTTGATTACACACATTTTGCAGGTGCAAAAAGAATACATCTTTTTGCTACGAAAAGTCATTGAGAAAGAGATTGAGTCTTTTGAATCTTGCACCAGTTGTAAATGATCAGGGGACAATAGTTTAAAAATCTTGCCACAGTGAGATTTTATTAATCAGGAGGTGGTAATCGAACAAGCTTTTATATAATTTGAGCTTGTCATTTAAGAAAACTGAGTTTGAATTATAGTCAGTCTTTGTAGGTCTCATTGGGATTGATTTGACAAACTCATTTTGACTAATTATTATGGACTTCTTTCACTAACAAATCTCAAGATCAAGATATTTTGAAATTTGAAGTTTCCTCTGATCTGACCATAAAACGTGCTTGATTTTCATCATATTTTCTTTAAATTTTTCAATATCTGCCAAGATGTCATCCACATGAGTTGATATACTTCCATTGATTTTATTATCATAAAAATGCTCATCTAAGTATGACCAAGCTGTCTTTATATGGTACATATAAAGACAGCTTGGTCATACTTAGATGAGCAATTTCCCAATTTCATTACCTCTTCTTTGCTAAATACCATTTGCAAGTAGGCCACATTCAGTCTATATGTGCATTTATTTAACTTTCACATATATTATTCAAGAACCTCAGCTTCTGGATGAGGTTTTAGAAAGACTGTCCTTTCAAAATGCTTCCCTTGAAAAAATACTGTCTTGATATCCTATAGAATGATATGTCCACCTCAAAGTCACAATTATGATCAGGATAATTTTTTAGGTTCTCCTTCAAGCAAGTAGGCAAGTCATTTCTAACATATCCTGAGTCTTCATCTTGGAATATTTAAATCCATTAAGCTGAAGAGTAAGAGTCTAACTTGTTAGCAAAGGATGGTGAGTTCAATCCCAGGTAGGAGTCAGCATAATTAACATTATATATATATATATATATATATATATATATATATATATATATATATATATGGCATAATGATATATAATTTTTTTTATATATCAAGAACAATTTTAGGGGAAAAGCATGACAAAGTGGAAAAAGTTTTTGTGCGATGCATTTTGTTCTTTAGGGTTTCATCAGACTAGTCTAAAATATATATATATATATATATATATATATATATATATATATATATATATATATATATATGACACGGCTGGTGAGCAAAAAAAGAACTCTCAAGTGATCTACTGTTCTGGAGCAAGATGGGTTGCAAACATCTACATGTTATGACAAAGAATACTTTCCTACCTTGATACAGGACCTGATGGTTGACTCATGAATGTCCAAGCTAGCTTGACCAAATAAAAATAATAATAATAATAATAATATATATATATATATATATATATATATATATATATAAATATTTAAATCCATTAAGCTGAAGAGTAAGAGTCTAAACACATCCACCCCAGAACTGGTAGCAAATTTTGTCTGTTATTATTCTGTCCAAGTTGTTGAATTGTGTACCAAATTATACGTGCCAGTATTATGATTTCCTTTCAACTCCAAGACAGTGTTTAATTGGTATGCCATGCATTTTACTTTTTAAATAATTTTCTCTGGAGTACAATTAGTTTATTCCATGTTTAACAAACTTATAAAAAATTTTCTGGCAGAACATTTATTTAAACAGCCATGCTTATTTCATAAGTTTAAACATTTGAAAATAAATTTAAATCAAAAACCAGATTACATGTAAAACTAAAAAAAAAAAACCTTGATGGTAAAATAATGAAATGATGCAGTATATAATTATCTTTGAGGTAAAATTTTAATCAGAGATGCTTTTTTTTTTTCAAATAAATATTGTTGACAATCTATTTCAGTATTGAAAGTCATATCCTGAAAAAAAAAATCTTAGAATTTTGAGAAGAACCTATCTCTCTCTTTGTGTTCACTACTTCAGGCAGAAGATGGTCAGTTTCCAGGTCAAATGTCATTATTGATGTACCAGTATTCAGGTCATGTTTTATATCTTCCATCATTATTTACACTATTTAAATTCAGGCTATTATCCTCATATTTGTTGTTGTTATCACAACATTTCAGTTGTTGTGCCCTCCAGCCTTCATCAGGAGTATATCAATCTGGGTAATCTACAGGGAATTCCAAACTGAACTTTTTATTTAATCTACGAAGGTAGACTGTTCTTGTTCCACTGCTCATTTCTACGGATATCTCATCTAGTTCTTTTAGTACTGGTCAGTTGTTGCTCATCCTGTTTCCAATGAGTACAAGTATGCACTGCCTGGCTTAGGGATAAATGTATTGGTTCATGAATTTTGTGACATTAATTGTGAGTTCAATCCAGGATGGAGTGATAACAACAGCAAAGATGACAATAGTCTGAATGTAAATAATGATAACTCTTCATCCCAGAATTTCAAAGAGAAATTATCTTCCATCATGTTGTGCATAACACATACAAACGGAAACTTAGTCTCCTCTAAGCTCATCAGAGCTGTTATTAAAAGGTGCAGTTCTCATTAATGAACTACAGATTGAAGTGAAAACTAGGGTAGGGAGTAAGGTGCAGTCAACTATCATCTGTTAACTTCAGAATCCTGCCTACCACTAGGCCAGAGACTTTTTTCTTGCTGAAAGGATCCTTCATAAAATTGTACATATGTTCAATGATATTTGGCTGCATTAAACCATAAATTCTATTTCGTTGCCACCAGCACAAAGGGTAATTTCACTAGTTGCTCAGGTAAGGAGCTTTTAAGCCTTTCCAAGTAATGTAACTTTTACCAAGTCTTGATGAAAGAAGTAAACTGAGCAACATTATCAATGTGAGATTACTTCACCAACAAGTAATGGCCCAGATATAGGCTTCACTTGCAGTTTGATGGTTGCATTCTCTCATGATTACAACATCAAGAAGAAATGGCTTCCAACAAATGCTTGCAATCAGATGTAAAATTCTGTAGTTATGACAGTTGTTTCATCTGAAATGATACCAAAAAGCTTCATTGGCTTGCTTGACTTTCAGGGCAGTAAAATGAAAAGCAGATGATTTGGAAAAGTGAAACTGCCTTGTGGTGACACCACCTTCCTTACAATAAATTAAATGACTTAATTTTGCCAATTTTTTGTAAGGGAAGGGGCATCAGTCAAAATGCACATTGTAATAAAAATTTAAAAAAAAAAAATCATCAAACATCTTTTCTATCCTCACTAAAGTTGCTATTCTTTGATTTTTTGGAAGCCTTTTTTTGTCAAATGGATTTTTGATCTTTCTGTCCACCTTAAGAATGTCAACACTACAGAGACAATTTGCGAAACAATACATTCTCTTCTACATAAAAATGATCAGAAAATTGTTATACCCTGGCTTCAGCACAAATTTTAAATACTGGAGTGATTTGTCTTTTGTTTTTAGGGGAACATGTTCAGCTTTTGTGATTGAGATTATAGGTGATTTGCTAGATTTGTCCATCTTGGCAATGTGCTACTTATTTGTATCAGAAACAGAAATAGTTCAGATGTTGCAAAAAAAAAAAAAAAAAAAAAGAAGAGACTTTTAAAAAATATCAGAAGTAGATTTCAGGAAATGGTAAATTTGCTTTTTAACACCTGCACTAAATATCTCTTAAAATTGAATCGTCATAATTCTGTGTAAATGTACATGCTGAACTCGAATTAACAATTAAATTATAAAGAAACCTACCATTTTGGAGTTATCGACAAGAAAAAATCAGATTTCTTGTTTGTAATTCATCCCCCATTACTGCCATCATGAATACTGATTCACTGCATAGTACTTCCGGTGGCCTTTGGCCTATTTACTTCTTTTACAGACTTTCCTTGCAGAAAATCACTACGCACTACCGTAAAGAAATGTAATTTTTTTTTTTGATAAGTGTAGTTTGTTTTATAAAAACAATGAATTAAATAATACAATAGAACCTTTTTTCCATTTCAAATAGCAATGACAAATTAAAAGAACAAATTAAATAATAAAAACAAAGCATTTTTTATATTTTAAAATTGAAAATAAAACAAAAATTAATGCACAAACTTGGTAAAGTTAGAAGAGTTGATTGTATTATTTAATTTTTTTTTAATTTGTCCCCTTTTCTACACAGAAAGAATACCCCACCCCTAACCTTAACACCTAATCCTAAAGTGAACCCGGTTTATTGTATTATTTAATGTATTTTTTTTTTAATTTGTCCCCTTTTCTACACAGAAAGAAGCCAAACACAACGCTAACCCTAACACTAAAGTTAACTTGGTTTATTTTATTATTTAAATTTTTTTTTATAAATAAAACTACACTTACCAAAAAAAAAAAAAAAAAATGACATTTCTTTACGGTAGCATGTAGTGATTTTCTGCAAGGAAAGTCTGTAAAAGAAGTAAATGGGCCAAAGAACAAATTAAATAATACAATAAACCAGGTTAACTTTAAGGTTAGGTGTTAAGGTTAGGGGTGGGGGTTTTCTTTCTGTGTAGAAAAGGGGACAAATTAAAAAAAAAAAACATAGCTCATTTTTACTATCTCACCCATTCTCTGTTCTGTCATCCATTTACACAAGATGGTTAAGTAGGTTATTCACTGTTTCCTCTCTGTGAACATATTGAAGGCAAGAGGGGAAATAACTACTGGTGTTAGTGGTAAATACTAAATTTCTTCTCTGTGTGGGAATATATCTATCTTAGTCTGTTCATATCTATCCTCTCCCTTTCACACATACATAAGCACAAATAAATCTATATCAATTTCATGTTATAAAAATACAGTTAATATATTAAGAAATGTATATATTTAAATTAAGTACTGACAAAATTTGAGCTCAAAAACCTTAAAAACATCTAAAATAATTTAGATATCTTGGTTTTATTTGAAATATAATGGCCTAAAGCCGATCCATATGAAAAAAAAAATTTCATATGTAATAAAGTTTTTAGACATTTTTCAAACATTCTCACATCAAACTGACATTATTAACAAAAAATGTAAACAAATCTCTTAAAAATTCAACATTAGCCTAAAGACGGGTTTTAAAACAAATTAGAAAAATATAAAAATTAATTAACTGAATTTTGTAAAAGCAATACATAATCGTAGGTTAAGTCATAAAGAAAGTAATGTTTATTTATGCATGTAACCTGTGGGCTATCATCAAGGTCATACATCAACAAAAGTAGTTTTCTACTGTCTTGGTTCATTTTTAAAACTGTGTATAAAAATATAATAAAATAAAGAGATACCAAACACCAGCAGTTAAATAATCAAAAAAATAGTATTTTAGTTTAAAAAATAAATTATTTTTAACTTTATATAATAAATAGTTCAATAATATAATTTTTTATTCTATATTTTATGAAAGTTAAAACTTAAATAATTTTATATTTTTTATACCACATTATAAAATATAAAAAGGAATTAATTCAAAATTATTGAAATGAGTTTAATTCATTGCTTTTATTCTTATTACTTTCTTACCTGTTTGATGTCATAAAATATTTAACTTCAAAAATTAAGTCTTTAATTATTTTGAATTGAAGAAAATTTATTAAAATAATGAAAATGCTACTTAAGAAAAAAAGCAATGGAGAAAATTGATAAAGAGCTATTGAATTGATAAGGAAACTCTCAGAAAATATGTCTACAAAGTTTAATAAAATACCCTGTTCAGTATTCAATTAATTCCTAAATCAATAAATACTGAAAACTTCATTTAAATGGGATAATTCTGATTTTTGATAAGTTTTTACAAACATATGGTCTTGTTTTTGTTTTCATTTTGGAAAAAAAATGCATTTTGGCAGTTCCTAATTTATATATAAATATCAGGTCATCTCATAAGTTCTGTTAAACCCCTCTCTTATAAACTAACATTCGTCCCACACTCTCATACTTACACTCTCTCTAAATTCTATTTTTATTTCCGGAGTTGTTCTTTTCTGTTTTCTTTTTGAATTTGTAGGTCTGATGAATTGGATCGTATTTACGATTCCAATGGAATAAATTATGACCATGGAATATTAGTGTTTAAGCCTTTTTATTATATATATCTATCCGATAAGTTCTGTCTGAATTTTGAATAAGAAAACAAGTGACCAAATGTTACATTTAATTACAGATTCAATCAACAATGTATTTTTCCTGATTATCTATGACTTCCTTTCATCTGTTAACAAGCTTACTAATTCCATTACTGTAAAATTCTCTTGGCTTTGATTCGAAGAACTCACAAATGTCAGTTTTAACCTCTTCCTGTGTTACAATAGCTGTTTCTTCCAAATGATTCTGTAAGCTACAAAACAAATGGTAGTCTGAAGGAGCAAGATCAGGAGAATAAGGTGGATGAGGAATTTTCTCCCAACCAAGTTCTTCGATCTTTTGTGACGGGATTCTTGCTGTGTGTGGTCGCACATTGTCCTGATGAAACATCACCCCTTTTTGATTCACTAGAGCAGATCGTTTTTTCCTCAAAGCTTGGTTCAAACACTCTAATTGCTGACAGTATATTTGAACATTAATTGTTGCATTAGGTAGTAAGAATTCAAAGTGGATTATTCCTTGGCGATCCCACCAGATTGAAAAAAGAACCTTTTGCCCATGAAGTTCCCTTCTCGGCTGTGGCTGGGGTCCTTCCCCTTTACCAAGCCACTGTCTACAATGCTTAACATTTCTATAAAAGATCCATTTTTCATTGCCAGTCACAAGTCTATCCAAAAAAGGTGAAAAAAGTTGGCGAGAATGGAGAGAAGAGCAGATGTCAACTCAGGATTTGAGGTTGTTTTCAGACAATTCATGAGGCGCCCATTTTCCAAGTTTAGGAACTTTTCCAAGTTGTTGAAGATGACAATGAACAGTTGTATCATTTGAACTAAGAACTAAACTTGAATTCCAGCCACATTCCTTTGTGGGGCTCAGAATAAAACTACGATCACACAATATGCAGCACATGATATATTTTAAAAAACTAGCATGAAAAGAAATTAACAACAAACCCCTTGAAAAAGGGTAAAGAAATGGTGGAAAGTGCTTGGGTTAATAGACACTACAAACAATTTTTACACTTCCTTCTAAAAAACCCTCAATAAAAAGGTTGCTGCCTATATATAAATATATATATATATATATATATATATGTCCTGCCACTATGTGTGTGTGTGTAGACATATGAACAGAGAATAATATAGGGAAATACTGTACTGCACTTATATTTTTATTAACAGACATGTTTCAGTATAGAATACAGGAGGAGAATATGAAAATTATAAACAATGTTGAAAGTGATGGCCGTTAGCATCAATACAGGCTTGGATCCTTCTTCTTTTGTTTCTGAACACTGTTATCAGTTGCTCTCTTGAAGAGTTGGAAAATTTTTTAATTTTTGTCTGACAACTTTATTGGCAGTTCCAAGACCAGTATCTTGCTGCTGCACTAACTTTTCTTGAAATCTATATTATCAAAAATATCTGTGGCGGTTGGGTTATGAATAAAAAATTGTTGAGTAAATTAGGCTGCGTGATGAAATTAATTTCCTCTCACATTAAATTTCAGTATTCAACAAACATAGAATAAGGACAACATGAGAAACAACAGTTTTTGCACAACAATGAATTAAATATTTATATAAACAAATGATACAAAAACAACTGGAGTAAAGAGGTGGTTTTAAAAAGTTCAAACGTCCTTTTATGTTTAGATGAAAGGTTATCAAAGTTCTGGTTTGGTAGATTATAATTTGTTGAATGGTCTGTACAATAATGAGAAAGTATGTTTTGGTATTATAGTAATTTAAGAAAAATAAAAATAAACAGTTCAAGTTTGTATTTGAAATAGAGAAATATTGTTTACGATTTACTTTAAGGTTTATTGAATTGTCGCTCTTTGATTTGTTTTCACTTGTTCGAAGAGAATATTCTAGTTGGGGTAAGTGGTTCTTAACAAGCTGTGTTTATGTTAATTGCAATAATTAACGTTGAACTTGAAAGCGTATGAAAAAGTGTTAAGTTGAATGTGGAAAACTGGAGTTGATTGTTCATAAAATATTGCTGTGTGAATGAGTGTTCTCTCGGGCTGGAATCATGTTAAGGAACTTTAACGTAAAGCCTGGAACTGTGTGACGAGTTCAAAGGATTCACATCAGCACAATGTCGAAGATGAAAGACGTTTCATATTTTATTGCTAACTTTGGTCATGTGATAGGCCCACAGAAGCTTGATAAATTTTGGCGGAATTATCTTTTTGGTCAGGTCAAGAACTAGGTCGATGTTATTATTAAATATTAAGTGACTAATTACAATACATGTTGAGATTTTCTGAAAATATTTAAGCTCTGTGATCCACATTTTGTACGAATATTGATATCGATAAAAAAGGTGGTAGTGAGATGCCAAATACCCACCAGTTTATTCCGATGGCTTTGCTGGCTTTCCACAATGTTTGGCATCGTCTACTGATCCTGTTTCCCGAAATTTATCAACCAGACTTACGAACTGCATTGCGATGTTCAACAGGTCCATCTGAAAATTTATCTGCAAAAACGCTGTTGCACCAAATTTGTGCATCTACCACCTTCTCGAAATATGTGTTCGACGAGAAATGCACGGTTTTCAGTTGTTAAAACCATATTGGGGTGAAATCTGAAACATATTGATTAGAAAAGTTATGGAGAAAATATTTAATTTTGCGCTACATCAACTGACAAAGGAAGACAATCAAGGGGAGTAACTCTAATTCCAAATTTTCTCCCCTTACATTCTGACTGGTCTGACAGTATTAGCAATTTAAGCTGTTGGGTGTGGGTAGGATTAGGAGGAGAAAGGAAAAGAGAAGGGGAAAAAAAGTAAGAAAAAACAAACAAACAAAAAAAAAAAAACAAACAAAAAAACCAAAAAAAAAAAAACCAAGAGGATCATGGGCAAGGAAAATTTTAATCTTCAACTTTAAATTTTATCGCCAATAGGACTATTTGTAGCAAGTGCTAAAAACATTTCTTCATCCTCCGAACATAGGGTCAAGGAAGAAAATTGTATTACTCTGAATTTCGTTATCGAAATTTCATTGAATAAAAATGCATTGGTTTTCATCTAATTATAGTTGTAATTAACAAAATATTCTCGGTAAAATTTTGTCTTTCTTTGATTCATCAAATTCTTATAAATATCTGAAATCTATTTCTAGCCTCATTATTTCATTTACTCAAAAATGGATACTTGTTTTTCTAGAATGAAAGCAAATAAAATCGACAAACCCGGTTTCAAAATATTTTACCAAAATCAAGGGATTATCCGATTGAAACGAAAGTTTCATAACTTATTCATTGGTGAATAAATATTTTACTGAATAGTTTATTAAGAAACATTGGGGAAATAATTTTTGAGCTATATTTCTCACCCCCTTTTCGATATCTACTTTCAGTTTCGCGAGGTGGTGGGTGTTTATCCAAATCTTTTACAGTTATATAAAAAGAATTCCCTAAAGATATTATTTCAGTAAAAAAATTGATGTACTATCGAGTGTGAACATACGGTCCCCATCTTGGTTGGTTGGTTGGTTGGGTTTTATGGCATATCAACCACTGTAGGTCATTTAATGCCAAATTAAGTTTATATATATATATATATATATATATATATATATATATATACAGTGTAACCCGGATATAAGAGAGTCGGCGGGACCGGAGAAGAATTCTCTTATATTCGGGTTTCTCTTATATCCGGGTTTGGTCTACATTTGTTTAGGTAAGTATGGCTCTAATTTGGGACCAGAGAAAATCTCTCTTATATCCGGGTCTCTTATATCCGGGTTACACTATATATATATATATATATATATATATATTAAATATACAGTACAATTAAACGTATAGCTGGCAACATTATTTCTTTCCCCAAAAAAACGTATAGCTGGCAACACTATTTTTTTAAAAAAAACAAAAAACAAAAAAAAACGCACAGCCGGCAACATCATTGTTTCCAAAAAAATGCATAGCTGGCAACATTATTGCTTCCAAAACAATGTATAACTGGCAACATTGTTTCAAAAACGTATAGCTGGCAACATTATTTTTTCCCAAAAAACGTATAGCTGGCAACATTATTTTTTCCCAAAAAACGTATAGCTGGCAACATTATTTTTTCCCAAAAAACGTATAACTGGCAACATTATTTTTTCAAAATCGTACAGCTGGCAACATTATTTTTCTGAAAACACCATCTGAGGCCTTCCTTGCCGTTGGACGTAGTTTATCGTCATACCCAAGTCCCCATCTTGCTAAAAACAAATTTTTTTTTTTTGAGAATTGGTGTTTGCATAATTTAATAAAACGTTATTTTTTTCAGATTCGACAGAAAAATATTTTAAAAATACTTCTTTTTCGGTGAAATTTTGAAATTAGATTTAAAATACAGCATAGTATTTTGCTGATTGAAAATATTAAATTTAATCTCTCAGCTTGAAATTAAAACTAAAAGAAAGGCCTCAAGAAAGATTTTTCATTATTAAAAATTAGTTTTAAACGTTAGGTAACGCGTTTTCATGGAGGTTCCTATTTTAGACCATAATCTTTCAAAAAGAACCAAAATTTAAGAAGCCATTTAAAATGTGACACTAATATTTATACAGTAAATACAGGTATTTACATATTAGAATTCAATTGTCTTTGTTGTTACCATGCAGAGACCATTAGTTCGAGTGTTCAAAGTGAAGTGTTGCAAGTGAGTCTGCAAAGTTCAAAGTGATATGTACGCCAGTATGTGAAATACGCCAATTAAACGTGGATGTGACTGTTGGTTGATTGCGTGCGCTAGCAGTAATTTTAAAACAGAGTGAAAAAGGAGGGTTGAGACAAAACTTACTTGTCCAACTCTCAGCACTCGGGCAGGGAGGAAACCAAACGAGGCTATGCCAAAGGATAGAGTCTCACCTGGGGAGGTAGACCACTACCCGACCCCGTGTATATTGGGTCTACGGGCAATTTTGCCTGAGCCTACGGGCTCGGAAATGCCACACATAAAAAAAAACAGTCTTGTGCGACATCCCGCTAATGTAGGGAGGTATCGGTAAATACCAA
Source organism: Acanthosepion lycidas (assembly GCA_963932145.1). NCBI lineage: Eukaryota > Metazoa > Mollusca > Cephalopoda > Sepiida > Sepiidae > Acanthosepion > Acanthosepion lycidas. Next base: position 30,602,342 of record OZ010573.1, read on the forward strand.
AACTTACTTCGTTATGGCTTTGTATGTAGGAAAATCATCGCGACTGTAATGTCATGGTAACGTGTATTAAGGCTGGGTTAGTTCACTGTTCCGTTTCGCAGATCTGTCCGCTGTCCTGATTCAGGTCTAGTCCTGACAAGCTGTTTTCGGACCAGCTGCGAATCGCTATCCGAGTTTTGCACGGGAATGTATCTTGTAATACGCTCCTTGACCTATTTCCAGGTCATCTGAAGATCAACCGTACGGACGTCGTAGAGAGCGCATCACGTGACTCATCATTTCCGATCAGGTTCCAAAAAACACTTATTTAATTTTGGAGCTCTGTTTTGTATAAAATTGGGCTGTAAAATATAGGAGTTTATATCTTATAGTGTTTTGGCCTTTTTTTTTTTTTTTATTATAGAATGTCTGTGGCGGTACTCAGTTACATTAAGAAAAAAAAAATCCCAAAATGCATTTTTAATAATTTACACTTCTTTGAAGTTTATTATTTGAACGATAATTCTCTAGAAAAAAATTATTTTACATTTTTAAATAAAGAGTTGAAATATTTTTAAACAACAACAATAACCCCCCCCCCAAAAAAAAAATCATATCCGCCTAGTAAACAAGAGGAATTGTTAAAACTAGGTACCTCCACTAATTCGGTATATGTAAGGTTTAAAATGAATTTTTAAAAATGAAATGCTTTCTTGAAGCTTTAATTTATGCGGCAGATGACAAGCAAGAGACAATAATTTAAAGATATTTTACATACAACAATAACATATACATCAAATCATGAATTGAGAGAGTCGCTAAAACGTACTTTTAGCAGGTATAGTCAAACGGTTGGGTCAATTTTAATACATTTCAGTTAGAAATAGTTTATTATTAAAACTGTCAGTTAAAAAAAGGTTATTTGTTTCGGGGTGCATTTGGAAGGTTCAAACACATTTTCTCTTTAGAGGCTGGCCTTCTTGCTCGTAAGTGGTTTGGGCGCCATTCCCGCAGTTCAGCTAAAGACAACTATCTCCAACTTCTTGGGCTGCCCTAAACTTGGCGTTCGTTATTACGCACCAAATCTCACTTAGCGCGAAAACTGGATTATATCATTAATAGAATCTTCCAATAATAGCAAGAGCAAAAAATAACCTAATTTTTTTTTAATACATTTTAGCTTTAATTAAAAGCTAAAGGATTTAAAATTTACTATTTCCAGTTAGGAAAATATTCTGGTGTATTTCAAACGGAAATTATATTGATCGGAATCGATTTTTTTTTTTCAGTAATATCGATAAAAACGCCCATTTTGACACATTTGTAAACAAAACTTAATTCTCAGTTTTAAAAATATTGCAAAAATAAAATATATATTTCTGAAACGTTATTTGAGAAAAATTAGCAAATTTAAAGTTAAATTAATCTGATTTGAAACAAATATTATTTATAGCATAAAATGTTGTATACAAGCATTTCTTAACCACGGGGTTTTATTTTTCTGATATGTTGATAGATTTATTGACAGCCGAATGACCGCCGAACATGTTCATAGTTAAGTATAGTGAGGCAGACGATAATGTTTATATGAAGGTTTTTCCCGTAAAGGGTAAGGGAGACAACCCTTAAAACACGTGACCTTTTGATGATAATGTTATAGGCTTGAACATCCATTCTTAGAAATTCTACACGTATATCACACATACAAAATCGAAATTCTTTTAAAAATATTCGGGGTCTTTAGATTGTAATAGGCTTTACAATATATAATTAGTAAATATAATTCTACTTAATATTTCTTAGGAGTTATCACATTGAAACTGAATTTCAAGATTTAAAAAATTTATAAATTATTCAATTTAAAATTGTAAAAAAATGAAAACAAATCTTGTAAAAATTTACTTTTCATCAGACTTTTTTTCTTCAGACAATATTGTCTTTAATATATATTATTCATAAAAGCAATTAAAAGCTTCTTTAATTAAATAATGTCCTAATGTCGTAATTGCGGGTTTTATTTTTTAATTCAGAACAGATTTTCGGTAAGACGGGTCCAATTTTGCAAAAAAAAAAAAAAAAAAAAATTTCGGTGATTTGAATTCTGCTTTTAACTAATCACTAAAAATTATCACACGTTGAATTTCTCAAGTTTTTATAAAATTAATTTAGGGCGGGGATATATAAAAAAAATATTTTTACCAACATTTTCTAATAAAAAAAATATTAAATAATTTCATTCATTTGTGAATAAGTCCTGAAAATTTCATTAAAGCCAGACAATTATTTGATTTTTGCAAGAATTTCCAAAATAATGTGTCACCACAAAAAAAGGCTAAAATTTGCTATAAAAAAACTTAGTACATCCACTGACGCAAGAAAAACAAGTCTTTTTAATCAAAGTTTCGAGTGTTCTAAAAAGGACTAAAAATGTAATTAAATATTCAAAAAATACTTTGATCTTTCCTCTTAATAATAACAAAGATTTTGACGACTGAAATTGTTTTCATTACGTTTCGAACATGTTTCCAACACGATATACTGATTTTTTTTAGCGATGTCGTGGAGGTACTTCTTAACACTTTAGAAATATCACTTAAAAATCCAATATCTGTTCTAGACATTTGGTTTGTAGAAAAATAGTAAATTTAAGCTAAAAAAGAACTAGGTTTTGTACAAATATTACTTTTTGAAAAAATATATCGAAAAATACGTTTTCTCCAATGTCCTCGGAATCTTACAAACACTACTCCCACTTTACAAAATTCCCGCCTAAAATAAAGTGAACAATGGAAGCCCACACTTAGCACGATCAAAAAACTTGTTTTCTTTAAATAGAAAAATGTTTTTAACTTTATGAAACTATGAACATTTTTGTTTAATTTCTTACTATCAAATTAAAAGGAATAAAAACAAAAAGGGAATACATTTAAAAATACTTGAGTATTACTCATTACAATTATTATTTTTTGATAAATTTAATATTAATAGGTTTTAAAATTTATTTTTGTCTATATAAAGACCAAGAAATAATGGACGTCTCTATAGAAACAACTTCGGAGCGGAAGTGTGTTATTCCTGTTTCATAACTCAGATCAAATAGTTGCAAAATGAAAAAATAGAAATATGTTAACTCGAAAATGGCATTCATTAAACTTTCGGCTCTGTTTTTAATTTTTAATAATCGTTTATCACGTTTTTCAGCAAACGACAGAGGTTGAAAATCATACAGTAAAAAAATAAAAAATATATGCCAATTTAACAAATATACATTTTTCCCCTCTGGAAACAAATTATTTATTAGGCATCAGCAATTATTCACAAAAAAAAAGAGTTTATTTTTAAATTCCTTTACTTCGGACCATATTTTCGACATTTAAATATCTGTTTTAAAAAGAACCCCTTCGGGGATATAGCTTTATAAAAATTAGGAACACCCAAAATTCAGTATTAGTACAACTTAGCCACGAGTTAAGTAGGGAAGACGAGGCGGTGGTTTTTTCCTCCCGCTTTTCTGGAACTATCTGCTTCCGAGCAGAGAGGAACCCAGACGAGGCTATGCGGAAGGGTAGAGTCCCGTTTGGGGAGGTAGACAGATCGACCCCTTGTATATGGAGTCTACGTGCAATTTTTGCCGAATTTATATTGTCGATAACTCCTAAACGAATTTCTTCCGCAAAATCAGGCAATTTCACACCAGTATGGAAATTTTCATTACAACTTGTTTCCGGGGTTTAATCTGCAAATTTACCGATTTTTCTAAAGCACAATATTCGTGATATGGTTCTTGCTCGTATTATATAGGATTTTATAGTTTAAACAAATGTTTGAGATAATAATGGAAAAGTCTAGGGCCATAAAACAGGGGCCACAATTCGCGTATATTAACTGTTTTAGGTACCAACATGAGATCGCTGGAAAATGAGATAGCAGGATAATAACGGCCTTAAACTTGATGAAAATAATTTTTTATCGTCTAAATGTTTATGTTATTATCAAGAGGAAAGATCAAAGTATTTTTTGATTATATTTCAAAACTTTTCTGTCTTTACTATTCTAACTTTTGATTGAAAAACCTCGTTTTTCTTCATCAGCGAAAATCCGACTAAATAACATAGTGGAGTTTTGTGCATTTTTTTTAATGGCAGTCATTAATTTTGAAAATCTTGCAAAAATAAAAATAATTGTCGGATTTTAATGTTGGTATCTAGTTAAAATTTACATATTGTATTGTTTTTATTTTCAAATATATTTTTATTTTTTTTCGAAATATATATTCTAGTCAGATTCACATTTGTGTGGATGCTTGTTGGTTTCTTTATCTTTGAGGAAACTCTTTTTATATGAAATCAGCTATTCTCTATGGTATGAACTAAAGATTCATTCATTGTGTAAATAGCAAATAAATCAAAACGTTTCATGAATTATAACATTGTGATTGTACCCATTCCATTTTTACCCCATTATGACCATAATTAATGATCGTAGAGAACCTTGTTCAATGCATCTTTTTAAAGGACTGCTTTTATAGTGGTTCTCAGTCTATCCGGAATACATTCTACAAAGTAATTAAATTATTCAGAATTTCTTTCAATTCCTCCAAAGAGCCTTTAAATTAGAGGGTATTAATAAAATTACTTTAATTTTTGTGCAACCGAATTACGACCCCCAATTCTAGACTTACGAATCAGTTTTTACCACATTATTTTTATTAATTTATGCCATGGGCACACAACAAAGACTGACGACACAAGCCAAGTTTAAAGACATACAACAAATTTATTAACTCACAAAAAATGAATTACACAAATTAAGTGCTTTGTGGGCCAAATGATTGCCAATAACATGTAAATATCAATGGAAATTGAATATTCTTTTTTTTTTTATTAAAATTTATAATGCTGCATTAGTTTCAAGTTCTTCTTCAGAAAAGAAAACTACAGGTAGTCTGAAAGTCTTATCACCCCATACCAAAACCTAAGGAGAACAATATAGAACAACAAGTAATAGAAAATACATGTTCTGGATTCAGTTTATTCACTTTCATTGATGCTGTCACACATCAAGAAGGTTTGTAGGAACACCACCATTTTCGTGTAGGAGCTCATGTCAGCCATCTGAAATAGAAAATTATATTATGTAGCAGGTAACAAGACTTTCAGACCACCCTGTACACGAAGTGAAGAAAAAGTGAAATACTTTGAATAGTTTTCAAAGAATAATTTGGTACAATTTTCAAAGCAAAGTTTGTGGAAACAGTTACTTAAGTCTTAAAGGATATATCAAGCACACCAACCGAAGACTTTTTCTTGGTGTGGTAGGAACCTTGTTGTTTCTTTCAGTTCTCATCTGGTGGTTGTCAAATTTCTTCTGCGTTGTTTTCTTTGTGTGTGTTTATTTCTGCAGCAGATGTTTGTCGACTCCAAAAATCAAATCCAAGACCCCACCTTAAATAACTTACACAGAGATATGCTGCTCGGGATTTGGAGGGAAACACTATATTTTTTTTAATTGGTTTTGGATGTAAAACAAATGCAGCTGAATTACTCCTAATCAAAATATTTATGGTACATTTTGATTCAAAATATTTTCAAAATTTAAAAATTAAGCAAGAGCCCATCATAACGTCTGCTTTATCACTGAAAGCCTGATGTACGCTGCTTAAATTTCTTATAGTAGAAAAGAAATGTTTATCTTACCCAGGCAACTCGTAATGGTGTTTGTTTGTTTTTTTTTTTTTTGTTTTTTTTTGCCAGCGAGAATATTGCTCAGAAGCCAAAAGATAAATCTGTATCAGACAGGGGAGTGACGCAAACCTTTCAAAATTTGTGTCACCTATAATTGTCAGGGGCAGTAATCTCACAATAAAAATGTTTCTTTTGAAGCCTTTTCATGTAAATTGATTATGTTGAAAACAACTACATTATTTAACACTGATATGATTTTAAATAAAAATGTTAATACTTAAAAAAATTAAAAAAAAAACATTAATTTTATTTCCTGAAAAACTATTTTTTTTGCATTAAAAAAATCACAACAAACTACCTTTTTGATGTTTTCAGTTGATTCTGTTATTTGTTATAAATTCAAGATTGCTCTCTGATGTTTCAGCTTTCTATAATCAAAAGTTATTGATTTTATTATTTGCGGATTGCTACTCTGTAGATTTTTACCATACAGAAAAAAAAAGTTAACATTAGGTGCACACAGAAAAAAGGTCTTTTACTCAGCATTGAAATATTTATGTGAAAAGAAGAAGAGTAAAGAAAGGCTTGCTCAAGATATACTTTTGAGAGACTAATTAAAATTAAGTTAGGTAGAAAAAAGTGTTCATGTGAAAGTGGGGACTAAAATTAGTTGGTAAAATTTTAAAAATAACCTACAGCAAAAGTTCACATGTTATGTTCTGACCTGTCAGATAGGTCAATCATTGTAGGGATAATATCAGTTATAGATGAAGGAATGCTAAATGAAAGTTTTCATGGTAAACTTGAAACATAATTGTAATTGTGTACTGATTTTTAACTCGTTTTTGTTTTAATATCCTAAAATAAATAATATATATATATAATATTATTATTATTAATTAAATAATAACAAAATCTTCTAATCAGTGTTTCATGTGATAACAATAAGTTTTTAGCTTATTTTAAGTTTTAAATTTTATTCTTACTATTTGTGTATAGATAGATATTCACAAAAATATCTTTTTAGAAAAACATGAGCAATCAAAGTTGTAAATGACTGAAACCATTAATCTTAAATGAAACATTTTTTCATTTTGTTTAATTTTGATGTCTTCTGCATTTAAGCAGGTGACTTAGTGCAATGGATTGTTTTCTTGACTGCATGAGTTTGCTGGGATCTATCTATCCAGGTTTTTGTTACTTTCAGAGTGTCAGGATTCCAATTAACAACAACACATCTTTTAAATGAAACATATAAAATGTTATTTTCTGAAGGAAAAGAAGAAGTATAATGTCATTTGAAATATATAACAATAAAATTTTCAATTTTCCTTGCAGTGAAGTTTGTTTTATAAAATAATTAAGTGTTTGTAGGACATTGTGGAATGTGTGAACTTACTTTATAATGGTCACTACACTACAAATATGTCTCCTTTTACCATGACTTTTTGTTCTCATTTTACCTATATATATATATATATATATATATATATATATATATATATATATATATATATATATATAAAATACAGGGTGCTGCAGCAAAATCCGACACTTGACAAAAAGAAAATGAAATAGGTAATAAAAGCAAAAGTTGTATATGCAGTTTATTTAACAACAGTTGAGATGGTCAAATAAAGTTACTAGAATTTAGCATTAATTGAAATATATCCAATATTTTAAAAATATTGTTAGTTACCAAATTCATTCCCGTAACTATTTTTAAACACAAGATTTATAACAAGGAAATTATGAGAATATAAAATGGAATAATTTAGAGATTGAAATGTAGCCTTTAAACATTTCACATTTAAAGTGTGTTTAGCAGGGAAGAAATTTGAATTTTGTGATTAGCATATAAAAATAGAATATAATAAAGTAAAAGTAAATAAAATAAAATGTTAAAATTAAATAATTTAAATAAAATAAATAATGTAAGCAATCAGTACATTCATATTTCAATATTTGTTGGTAATATTTACAAAGTTTATCTTAGGATGTATTTCTTGTGCATAAATACGTTTATAAAATTATTAAAAAATATATACGATAATTAAATATACTCACAATTTTAATACAAATTAGGTTTGTTATTTGCTGAGAATCAGTAACAATTGAATAAAATAAAATGAATATATAATTAACTAAGTACTTTAAAATAAAATAAAAAAATAATTGGTAATTTTGAATATTACAATAGTTTAAGTGTCTCTAATTTTCTGAATATATGATTGTTGGTGAATTTACACGTTTATTTTCTTTTCTAAGATATTTTTACAAAAATATATTTTATAATAGTGAAATTATGTAAAAAAAGAATTGAATATTTTAACTTTAATTAAATTCATATAATAGCACTTTGGAATATTTAAATTTTGTCATGTTTTTAATGAACTTTAGTTTAAAATATATTTCAAATTAAAAATGTTTGGAGTCTATCATTAGCATTTCTTATGGACAGTATAAATATGATATCTCATAATAATTCATTAGATATATTAGATCTTCAGACGCTGATGTGTGGTGTGCCTATGAAACTTTAAAGTCAGTCAAGACTTAAGTTGATAGAATAAATAAATTATTGACTATTATATACATATATATATATATATATATATATATATATATATATATATAAAAGTATGAACTATAGCACATGGCACAGATAATAAGAAAGTACAACAGAAAAATACACAACAAATCACCTGCACAAACCATACCCAACTGTAACTGCAGAGTAAAGAATGAATGCTCTTTAAATGGTAATTGCTTGCAAAACAATGTAATATACCAAGCCACTGTAAAATCAGCAGATGACAAATTAAAATATGCATAGGAGTAACTGAAGGACACTGGAAATAGAGAAACTACATAGATAAAACACCCTTCACAAATAGCAAGTATGTGAACAGCACAATGATTTCAAAAGAGATATGGGAAATTAAAAATAAAAACAAATTACACCAAAAATATGGAAAATAACATTAGTCTACAACAATAAATTCCAAAACTGTAAACTCTGTCTGGTGAAGAAATAAATAGCTATAATCACCTTCTCAGACAAACACAAAATACTAAATAAATGATCAGAACTGAACTGAAAATGCAAACATGAAAACTATATTTTACTATATTACTTAAAAATCAAAAACTAAAATTGTAAACCTTGTATAATACCATGATAAATGCAAATATATACACTATATAAGATCTATTTTTTCCCTTTGATTTAAATTAAATTTATATTTGAACAAGGGAATGGCTCCTATCCAAAATATAGAAGGAGAAAGCCAGAAGATGGTGGTTACATCAGCAAGCTCAAAAGGAGACAATATGGACATCACAGTGAGCAAGAAATCACCAATCAGTGAGTAGTGCCTTACAATACATATTTATTGCAACAATTCAACTGTCATATCAATGTTGAAATCTGCTCATCAATCAAGTATTGCATCAAATACATATCAAAGGGGTCGGATAAAGGTGTTTCTGCACAAAGACTGAAGATTTTTTCCCTTTAAGTTAAATTTAAACAAGGGAATGACTCCTATCTAAAATATAGGAGAAAGTCAGAAGATAGAAGTCACATCAGCAAGATTATTGATTAGTATTGAAATGCATCATTTTTCTCCACAAATTATAAAAATCAGTCAATTATTTAAAATCAATCATCATTTTCTTACAAAAAAAAATGTGTGACACGCAGCAAGGTGTGGGTAATTCGGCTAGTATGTAAATAAATTAAATATCTGATAATGTATACTGTCACTTCAGTGACAGCTACATACATCCTGTTCTGGTATTTTGTCCTAGCAAATACTTGGGTCCCTTGGATAAACTTATATGGCAAAGAACTTGAGTTACCATTAAAAAATTTTAAGCTAAAGAAAGACTTTACTCAGATTTAGGCTTCTGTGTTAAAAAAAAAAAAAAAAATTCTGATATAGAAAAAATATGACTGCAATGTTCTAAATAACAAATTTACAATGTGCTACAGTAGTCCACCACTATAGTGCAGGCCTTGGGGTCCAAGATAGCCGGCCCACGCTGCAAATGAATGTAGGTAGCTGTGGGCGATAATAAGAGGTTGATCACCTACCTGACTTTTGGACCCTATTTGCCCTATTTCGTGATATATACTGTAGATAATGGATTAAAAATAACCCCCAAAAATTCTACTAATTTATGCCAATGATTCCATAATAAATTTGGGGTAATTTGCTTTTTAAACCCTGTGCTAAGTATCTAATAAAAAAATTTCTGAACCGCAGTTTTTTATTCTAAATTTACATGCCTAATTTGAAAATAACAAAGTAATTTTTATAAAATCTAGCATTTTGGAGTTCATATTTGCACTAATGCCTTTGGAAAAGTCAAGAATCCATCTCTCCTCTCCTCAGCTATGATTTAATAAGCAGGGTAGACTAAGCACTTTATCTTGGGTGGCAACAAAAGAGGAAAACTCTGAATTGCAAACCATGAAGGAAGACAAATTTTGCTTAGTTCTCACCTCTAGCAAAAAGTGGAGAGGGATTTGAAATCAAAGTCCACTACAACATGATGGATGATAGTTACCTTGTTCATTCCACACATTGCTCTAATTTAAGGGTTGCTATTTACCAAGCACATATTTGGTGCACTCAGTGGCAATGTGTAACCTTTGTGCTCGAAAAAAATGGTATGTCAATAGGGTGGTTATTCCCTTGACACCACTATTACTGTATACACTTTTTACTCCCTCAGCAATATTTATCTACAAAATTATAAAAATATGTGAACCAAGTACAATGTGGTATTTATTATTTATCCTTTAGCATAAAAGTGCATGAATTATTTTTTTTTTTTTTATATAAAAATAATGAGAAAATCAGCAGTGAATTGCTGATACCTCCTGATTTAGTGGACTGAAAGATTACAAAAAATGTTCATCTATGAAACTCTGGAGTCTGGTTGCTGAATATAGAATCAATCAGCTCAGCGAGAAATTTTATATTTGTATTAATCTTATTTACCATGTTATAAAGAAATAAATTTGTAAAGAAATTTTTTTTTATTCAAAAATTTATAAAAAATTACAAAGCTATAAAAATATGTAGACCATCTACAATGCAGTATTTATTATTTGCCATTTAATAAATAACTATGAAAACAAATTTTTTTATTCATAATTTTATAATATCAATGAAGTATAGGAAGAGAAAATTTTAATAAACATTAGATTTTCTAGACAAAATATATTTTCTTAGATTATTTCTTGTTTTAAGTTTCCATTTTTCATAAATTTATGAATGAAAAATGTTCTTTCATATTTTTATGATGTTGTAAATATAAAATTATTCTTGTAAATAAGCAATCTAATAAATAGTGTTTAATATTTTTGTTGTCAATCTTCAAGAATAAAGAAAATGTACAAATCCACTTTTATACGTTTGGGTTCTCTTAAAATTCTAATCACTTTTTATAACAATAAATATGGCTGAGGGAGTCAAAATTATATACAGTAATAATGGTGTCAAGGGAATAACTGACCTTTTGACAAACCATTTCTTTGCAGGTAATATTACACACTATTTATTAGACTGCTTATTTACAAGAATAATTTGATATTTACAACATTATAAAAATAATTGAACCAGCTATAATGAAATATTTATTATTTACCATTTTATAAAGAAATAAATATGAAAAGTAAATTGCCCAGTTGATAATGGTGTACACTAAAGTAGTAATAGTTTGTGAAATTCTTGCTGATCATACCGCTACTGAAATGCTCTAAAATCATTTTTGTTAAATAAAATGCCATATTCTTTTGGGAAATAATTTACTATGATGTTCCATGGTTTCCTTTTTCTGGAAATTGCCATAACTTCTTGGAAAAAGTAAAGGCAATGCTTTCCTATTGTCCATTGCCTTCATATAGATTTTAATTCACAGTTGTCCTCCAAGACTGACTGTTACTCCAAGAAAAACCATTACCATGCTGTATTATTAATATTACTTCTCTTTCCAATGCATTCTTTTTCAAGGGCTCTCAATTGTAATATTCTTCTTGCTCAAAGTTGTTTTCTGTTGCCATTGCAGGAGATGACAACACAACTACGAAATTCAAACACGCTATTGTTCAGGGATCAGAGTTACCTTCAATGGCAGGATAAACTTATTGTACAGAAACTGAAGGCACATGCAGTATGATAATGGTTAACCTATAGATGGAGTTAACAATTATGTGATATTAGTAAACATTTTAGAGAAAAAGTCAGGAAAAATTCCACAGCGCTGATTATAAAAAGAAAGCATTGAAATTCAATTAACAAATGATCATTTGACATTCTTAAATAGGTTAAAATGATTGATATGAATTCCTTAAAAACACCCACAGTGTTACAGACAAAGCTGGGAAGAGGGCTTCAGTTTCTCCACCTTTTGATAGAGTTGGAGAACTAAACAGAACACTAACTTTGTCTTCTTGGCAATAGTCTGTGACAATGCTATTGATTAAATCAGAAAAATTTCTTCTTTTTCTGGAACATTAGCTTCTAAAACTTCTATATGGGTTTTATATGTGGAAAAAGTCTATCAGTCCCTTTCCAGAAAATGGAATCCAAAGGAATAACAAAAATGTGTATTTAAAATTAAAACAATAGAAATATTTACAGTAGGATAGAATCAGCAATCTTTAAAATTTACCATCTGATTAGTACCCCCTTACACAAACTTTTAACATCTGATTGCTACTGCCTGATACCCACATTTTTAACATCTGATTAGCTTCCAATCCCTAATAGACACATTTTTAGCATGATTATCTCTCCCTACACATAATTTTAACATCTGATTAGCAGCCTCCATAACATTTTAACACCTGATTAGTCCCCACCCTCCATAAACACATTTTTAATATCTGATTAGCACCCCCACAAAACACAAACATTTTTAATATCTGAATATCTAGATCTGATAAAGGAAATATTTTGGTTTACAAAATCATATATGTCTGGCAAGGACTCTAACATGGAAACATTTCAAACCTCATCAAGAATAAGACAAAGAGGAAATGAGAGCCCCAGTCTATTTAAACTTTTCCTAGACTATGACTGCACACATACAAGCACAGATATGAAGAGATGGGAACTGATCATTTAAGCATTCCATACAATATACCAAACAAATCTACTAAAAGAAAACAGTGATCATTATTTCCCTCCTGTACGTATTCATAGAAGAAATAAGAATGATCTTTGAAAAAAATGTCAACATCCTCTATCAAGTATTCCAAGAAATAAGACTGAAGATAAACCTTTCCAAAATAGAAAATAAATGGTGTGGAATTGGAATGAAAGCAGTTATAGCATGTACCTTGGATCAATCATAAAAATTCCAGAGGTGGATTTAGTAAATACAAAGCATATAAAGTACATCGGTATATCAACCAGTTGTAACAAATTTATTATAGAAAATAAGGAAATGGAATTACATTAGAAATAGTTTTGCCTCACACTACAAGTTGCTACAGAACTGAAACATTAACCTAAAAACTCGAGTCATGTTCTTAAATAGCCTCATTAGAATGAGACTTGCGTATTGATGCCATACCTGGCACCAAACTCATTCAGAAACATCTAGACTGTCAGCTGGTATTTACCAACCTTCCTGCAATGCTGGATTTTAAGGCCGATTTTTAAGTGGAGTGATTCCGAGCCTGTAGACCCTGCAGTTGGGTTTCTCTACCACCCCAGAAGAGACTGCCCTTAGGCATAGCCTCGTCTGGGGTCCATTTAGCCCGAAGGCAGACAGTTCGACAAGTGTGCATCGAGCCTACACGCAAGCCGCAGTGGCGCGCTGGCGGACTACCGCTGGCGTTGCCATCGGTCCCCTGATAGTAGTCACCGGTAAGCCTCTAGCGGTCTACAAGTGGTAAAATTGAGACGATCCCGCCGGCGGTCCGACAGCGAGCCATCTACAATAATCCAAATTCAGTGGCAGATTGGTGGCTTGCGTGTATTTTCTTGATAAACTGTTTTATTCAAACGAAAGTAGCACTTATTGCTCGGCCAATGAATGTCGAATGTTTTCGTAAGGAAACAAACCATCAATCGGGTCCCTATCGCGATGAAATGGTCAGTACTCACTACTCAGTAATAATCTCATTTCTCAAACAAATCGTTACCAGTTACCTACCACAATGATGAATTCGATCTTCACTGGGTGTTCAACACTTAGAAGAATGGTAAAGCCCTAAAAAGTGGATTCATCGCTGCAAACTAGACTATACTATTTTTTTGCGTATGAGTGAGTTGACTAGGCAGTCGATGTCTTCCACGTGGTTTTACTGGTTAGGTTACATAACCAGGCATGCTGGGTGTAAAACTGTAGTAGTAAAACTTTCGACTTAGTGACTCTGTTTGATTTATTATTCACTGAGTACAACACATTTGTTTCGTACAAAGCTTTAAATATTAATATTGTAGGCTTTAAGATCGTAGACATTTTATTTTACTTACAGGAGAGTGTTGAATAAATAAATAATAACGGTAAAATTAAAATTTATTCGTTTCGCCTGCTAGTTTTTTTTTTTTATCAGTTAAGAAGTTTTTTTTCGTATTTCTTTCCTAGATTTTCAGATTCACTTTGTAACAGATTTATATGGATAAAGATTTAAAGTTTCTGAATGAATGTTTTATTTTTATTTATTTTATTTACATCTAAACTTTTATTCGAATTATTTTCCAATGAATTCATCTTTTCGTATTTCATCTGCGGCCGAGAAAAAAAAATAATGAAAGTCAATAAAAATTTGAATAAAAAGCAGTCTGTAATTGTAGAATAAAAAAAGATACAATAATACATAAATAATTATGAAATATTACCAGATGTCTAAAATAACATTATAGAAGATTTTCCTTTTTATTTAGACATTTTTAGTTATAAATTTTTGTAAAGCGACAGTTCGGATTTTAGAAAACACTATTGCCCGATAAATTATTTGATTTTATTCAGAAAGCCTAGATAAACTATTTTTTCTAAGAATAAAAACGTCTAATAGATATTGTAAGGTTATTACTGTAAAAGTTAATTGTAAAAATGAAATAATCAATTGAATTTAAAAATTAATTTTAATAAAACTTTCACTTAACAATGACAAATCTTTATATAGCTTTGTAAAAGCAGGTCGGTACAGCTAACTCGCGATAGCTCAGTTGGCAGAGCGGAGGACTGTAGTTGCAAGAATTTGATGGCTATCCTTAGGTCGATGGTTCGAATCCGTCTCGCGAGAGGGCAAATCTTTTGTTTTGAGGCGTACCTATCTTTATATATATATATATATTTTTTTTTTAGCTAATTATCATTTATATTTTTACTTTGCGTTCTTCTTCTTCTTATTTTTTTATTATTATTATTTATTTATTTATTCTTTTTTCGTTAACTGATAAGCGTAAATTTGTAATGTTACCTGGTCTTCATATCCAATCAATAATTTCGCAAATTTAAATACAATGAAAGAAAGTTAACTGTACTGTAAAAAAAGTGTAACTAGTACCCTTTTTTGTTCTTTTCTTTTCTTTTTGCTTCCGTAGTATTTTTTATTTTTGCAGTTGATCGGTGGAAAAAGAAAAGATTTATGTGTAAAAATTATGTATTCTCAGTATTCAGATCGAATCAACAAATAAGGTAAGGATCGTCTTCCAAAATTTTTTTTTTTTTCTGGTTCTCTGATTATTTTCTGAAATTTGTTCACTTGAAATTATCATCATCTTAGTTGTTTTTTAAACACAAGGTTGCAACCGATCATTTATCTTTTGAATTTGCATCTCATGTTTTTCCGTGTGCCCTTCTTATCCTTGAGTCTATGGCTTAAGGACAAAAACAAAAAAAAGACGACTTTTCTTAAATAGAAAAAAAAAAAAAAAAAATTATTAGGTTGAACGTGCAAAAATAATGTCGATTTTTGACGTATTTTTAACGTCAAAAACGACATTATTTTTGCACCAACCTAATATTAATAAACGATTTTTTTTTGTTTTTCTTTTACTTATAAATTTCAATTTATTTCAGGACTAGACTTTTTTTTAAAACCTGTAAAAACTGGTTGTTTTAATAAATTTGATAATAATGATAAAAAGAACGAAAATAATAATAAAAAAAAAATGTGATTAAGAATTCAGAATAATCAAATTAAAATAATTTTAAAGTTCGCCATGGTTTTTAAGAAAAAAGTTATCAAATGTGTATTTATTTACCCGCGAACCCACGTCGCAAATGAACGTGACACAAGGTCGGAGTTTAATGTGGGATTTCCGGAAAGTCGTACAACTATGGTGTCGTGGAGCTTCCGCTTAAAGGTTGAAATGAACAGTTGATTTACCCACGTCAAAAAGATTAATGAAGGATGATAATGACGAGGAAACACACAGGAATTTTTAACAAAAAAATGAGGAATTTATTCACGAAGTTACACGCTTGAAGTAGCGTCAGTTGCTCGTTTCAGAAAAATAAATAACAATTCTTAAAGTCCGTAGTTATAACGTATTGTCATGAAGAGGAAATATTCATACAACAGATTAAATGATCTGGCACAAAATAATACTCAAAATGTTTAAAACGAAGGTAAGAGAGTTCGTTGCTCATCGAAGGGATATATGGCATGCCTAGGTTAAAAAGTATAGTTTGAAAACTAAGCTTTCTTGGATGGTTGAAAGAAAATTCTTTGAAGTGCACGTGCTGATTAGAAGCCGATAATATAATTGGCGAGTAATTTTACACTGGTAAGTACTTCAACGCTGGCCATGAGGAACTGAAAGGAAACCTCTTCTTTTAATTTTTCTCCTCATTTTATATAAATGCGTAGGCTCGCCACTTTCTTTCCTTCTTCTCGACTGATCGATTAATTTCCGTGAAGGCAAGGTTTTCATTGGTCCAAAGAAAATTCCACATAGGCTCGCGAATTTCTTTCTTTCTTTAGTCCCCCGAATTTGAAGGGTGTGGGTGAAAGGAATTATCAATATTTCGCACTTACTATACAACAATTGCTGAAGACCCTTCGGTACTCTTCTTTTGGGGACGTCTCAGGCGGAGATATTTTCAACCTCCCCGGCGTGTAGACACCAGGTAAGTTATGTATGGCTAGGCTCAATCAGTAATGACGTCGGTCTGATCGGAGTTAGCCAAAAAGTGTGTTAAAGAAGACTTTGACGCATTTCTTTTAGTTTTTCTCCCCTTTTATGAACAGTTCATAAAAAGAAGGAAGAAAATGTGTATTAAGTAACACGTGATAAGCAACTGACCACCCCCACCAAAGTGTCTTTAAAATGGAACACAAAGAAGAAAAATATCAAACAGTAGCAAAGAAATAAATTAAATGCATATTATACCCAAGTGAATACATTTAGTTGATTTTGAAAAAGGTTCGCGTATAAATGGGGCATAGCCGTTAACGGTTAACGTTTGCTTGGTAAAAAAAAAAAAAAAATACATAAAAGATTTTATGGTCGTATGTACATTTGTGAGTGTCTAGAAAATATTTGTTTCACGTGGGAAATAGAAAAAAGGCGTTGTTGATAAATTTACTGGATTCATCTTTTCTAGTTCACCTAAGAGCGAAATGTCCAATCATGTGACAAAAGTAAAATGACGATAATATTTTGTCGGCTTCAACGTTCAGGCTGGAACCAATGTGTCACATCTCCCTGTTGTATTTCTATTTCCGGAAGTTAACGAAAACTTTGAGGGATACCCAGGGGATTCAAACTTGGTGGCAGCACCTCCCTTATTGCACTGAAGAAGGAGGTTTGGTGGATACCAATTCCAGCATGACAGTGACTGTGGGGACTGAGCAATTTTTGGCCTCAAACCATATCGTACCACCGTTGGGTACGGTTAGTCAATAGAATCAAAATCTAGCATCGGTTCTCCTACCCTCTTAAAGTTACGAGGAAAGCTTCGTCCCAGGGTTTCCAACTCTGTGGCAGTACATTCCTTATTACACTAAAGAGGGAGGTGGATAAACGCCTTGATATCTATAAATGCCGACTGACTAATCAAATGTATAATCCTTATACCTTCTTAGTAATTAACAAATGGCGGGAGGGGGCATTCGTGGGGAAAAGCAAGATTAATGTGTGTGTGGAAGAGGAGCCAAACCACGAAGTGAATGAGAATGAGAATTAAAAAAAAAATAAAAATCCTACTTCACTTTGAAGATTTATACAACTTTCAAAAATTATTTAAAAAATATATTGTTATAATTTTAAATTATAATACTGTAGTATCGTATGTAAATTAGATAGACAAGTATAAACAGAGAACAAATGGCGAACATAGGGGCTATGTCTAGCAAACCCGGTTACTATTCAGGACATGGAGAACTGTACTACGACTGCTACTACGCAGAGAGATATGCAAAACATAACAAATACTTTATTAAATAATATAAAGTATGACTAAATCAAATCAAGAATTTACTATGGCCTGGTCACTTTGCGGGATTTTTTTGGGTGATCTATAATTATAAAAATATCTATTAACTTCACCTCAACATTATAGCTTATAAAGATGTGTCTGTAGAAACCTCTTAGTTAGACCAAAAAAAAAACAAACAAAAAAAAAAAAAAAACGCCAACGAAGATGAAACCCAGGAGTTAGGTTATAGGATCCAGATCTTATACTGGCCTCAAACCTTCAAAAATTAAACAAAACATAGGCTCCAAATTAAATTACACAACTAACGTAATTTGATTGATTCAAAAATATCACATGGCTTGTCGTCGACTATATCCGCACGTCTGACCTTAAAGATCAAAGGTACAGTTGCACCAAAATTTTAAAACATTTTCTGGAGCCTATCACGTGACTTATATTTCTTATATAAACAACAAACAATTAAGAAACAAGGAGTGGGAGGGAAAATCATCCGAAAAAGCTACACGCTACGTGACGACACTCATCATAAAATAACTTTTAACTGAAGTCCAGACTATGAGTTGAAAATCCTTTTTAACATAACTACAGTCTATTTCCTTCATTCAGTGCAAACTAAACTCACGTCGGCAAACAACGAAGCGACAGACTCCCAAATGTCAAACACAACGTAAGTCACATATACACACGCTTTTTCCACAAACTTTGAACTGTTTATTTTGAATACAAACAATATTACATTGAACTGATTTTTTTCAAATTCACGCAATAACTTGCAGTCTATCAAACTGAAGCATTATCTCACACAAAAATCTAAGAGACAAGTTTATTTCCCCATTTTAAACAACATTTATAACTATTGTCTTGTATATTTGTCATATAAAAATCTATTGATTTGTACAATTTCTCTTGTCTGAATTGTCTTGTTTCTTCTTTTTGTTATTATTTTGTGGCATTGTGTCTCATATCAATTAATGAGGGCAATTGACCCCCCCTCCTTGACAAAAAGTCTTCAATGATTCTTAGTGCTTCTAGAAATTATTAGTTTTGGAGTTTGGTTTCCTCACTTTTATCAGTTGAAAAAAACATTATTTTACTGTGCCCCTCCCAGATTTGTGTGTGTGTGTATTTGCTTTAACCCAACGTTTATTTCAAAAGTAACGTTTGTTCTTTTACAGTTCGTAAGTTATAATATCCTCTTTAGACGCTATAAACTGCATTTATCGGGTTTTGCATTATTCGATGAATTTCACTAGATATTTTATGCATATTTACTTTTCATTTTATTTTATTTGTCTTCAAGTAAAAATAGGACGGTCTCTTAAATTATTAGAAATAGCCCTGAGTAATGCTTGCATTAATTTCTAACTATTAACATTTATTTTCCCCTGATTTTTCAAAGCACAAAATGACAGATAAATTGCTGAAATATACTGTAAAATGTTTAATTGTTATGTCGATATAAAATCACACAATTTATATGCTAATCATCTTAGTCGGCATGAGAAATAAAGAATTGTAGCAATTATCACGAAATATTTTTTATATTAATTAAAATAATTTAAATATTTTTGAAGTCTTAATTTTGGTTTTAATTGGAAGAAAACAGTATAAACAGTATAAATTTAAC
>OZ010573.1:30627048-30634548 GCA_963932145.1 Acanthosepion lycidas
AAATGCAAATACAGGTCATTGTTGAAAAACCTTTCACTTTTGAGGATAAAACATTAAAATGAAAGAAGTCAGCAATGTACGTTTTGGGCCCACACAAATCGAACTTAAAACCCCCATCCACGCCAAACTCTATGAACAACGTTGATGAATTCTATTTGTCAGAATGTGTGGGTGGTATAATGGATTGCGGTTCAGAATGAGAAATCAGAGTGCCGAGTTCGAATTCCAGCTGAGTTTGTTACATTCATTTACGTCCCAATACTCTTGGAAAACGGGTGAAAATGTTTCTTCTCTCACGGCTATGGCTGAAATGGTAGATAGTATCGGGAAAACCATTGTTAATTCAAAAATAATTGTTAATGCAATATTCTCTTGGAAAAAAAAAATCTTACAGTCAAAAAATATGCTTTAGCTTTAAACAACCCACGCAGGGTTGATAAACCGTCAAAAAGATCAGAGCGAGTGTATATTGTTCTTTAATATTTTATGAACAGATTTGAATGCAGTAAAAGTTTTATAATGTATTTACTCTACATCAACCTTTTCTTTGTTTGATAACAAAATAAATATCTCATCATAAGCATTACTTATCAGTTTTTTGAACAGGAGTAGAGGTTTATTCCTATTTTCCTGTTTAGGATTGGGTTTTCGGTTATTATAAAGTTTTTCATTTTCTTTCACTACCAGTAACCTCCTTGCGTCTTAGTGGCATTATTGCCTTGCTTGAATAAATAAAATAATACTTGAATATTAAAGAATAAAGCTAATTGGACAATTATTAAGCACTCTCGCATTCACAAAATGCAGTAAGGCCAGCTGCCTCTGCAAAAATTTTAGTTTAAAGTAAAAGCGCATAGGATATGTGAAATATTATAGTATTATATTACTTACTTGATATATTTAATCGGAATTCCATTACTTTGCCAGACAATATTCCTGCTGCAAGTCGGACGAACGAATATAGCGAATATCTGTCTACCCTGGGTACATAGCAGCAGCCCCACAAAAACTGGGATAGGCGGGTACAAGAGGAGGACAACAACACTCAGAAAACAATCTGTCTGCCTTATGTGAAGGGCTTATCAGAGAAAATAGTATCTGCGGTCCATATAACATCAGGACAACCTTCAAAAGCTTGACGATACTTCGCAGATATCTCTCACGAGTAAGAAACCCATAGAGGAGAACATGACTAAAGACTGTGTGTACGCTATTCCGTGCAGCTGCGGAAAGAAATATAAAGGGGAGACAGTCCCCCACTTTGAAGGTAAGGCTTCAAGAATACCAGAAAGCTGTAACACGAGGGGAAGTGGAAAACTCAGGCGCGGCTGACCACATATGGAGAGAGAACCTGGGATCAGGTTGAGATCATATACAAAGAACATCAATGGAAAATTCGTAAACTTAAGGAATCAACACATATGCTAGGCCACAAAAATCTCATGAGCCGACCAAGCATAGAAATGAATACAGTATGGGAACCAGTAATAAGGAGTGCCAGAGAAAAGCGATAACAGCAACAAAAATTGCAATATGAGCTCTGGTAAAAACATGAAATGATAACAGCAAAAATTGCGATATGAGCACTGGTAAAAAATGATACTGAGGACATTAGGTTTCTAATACACAGAAATTCATACACAGAACAGGATACATGGCACAGTGGATAAAGGCGTTAGTGAGATCCAGTAACAGGACCCAAAGAGTGTGAGTTCAATACCCGGTTAAGGCAGTGGAGAACTTTCAGAGGGAAATTAACAGGAGATAACTGATAACTGACATCCATTAAACATGGCACGTGGAACTAGAGAGCGAAATAAAAGGTTCAATTTGAAATTTCAACCAACTGAAGTCGGCCGAAGCGTTGTAATAAATATGACGACAAAGTTGAGGAGAATACTCCAAATAATGTAAATAATGAATATAGCGAGTTTGATCACCCATGAATCCGAAATAACCTTTTGTCAGACTAAGTTAACATTGTTACAAGTCAAGTACTGTGGTCTTTATTCGAATGTGAGCGACATCAAGAGCACATGAACTATATAGACACTGGATCTCAAACCGTACTGAATATTTCATTATTACTGTTTTACATATGCACACAAACATAGAGGAGGACATATAGAAAAATCCACCCACCCCCAAAAGTTCAAGAGCATGTTGGGAGTCCATTCAACACGGTCATCAATCGTGAATAATTTATATGTGTCTCCCTCTTGGTTGAGCTTAGAATATATCGACCTCATCTCCTGAAGAGGAAGTTAGACTGCCTCACCATTTTCGAGTGAATGCATAACTCACCCTATGTCTACCTTTTGACACAAATATAAAAATAACCTAGTGGAGTAATAGATAGCGGCTTGGATTGAGGCTATATGACGGTTCCGTATAGGATACAGGTTCGATTCCTGTCGGAGGACGCATATTTTCTATCACAATTTCTCGGACATTCAGGACGGTAAATGTCGTTAATACTGTTTATTATAAAACAGAGCATTTACTTAAATATTTGTATCTATAAAATAGAATGTATAAACATAAAAATGTCTTAAAATTATATTGTTAACGTAATAACATTTTATTCTAAAAATTGTTATTTACTAAAAAGGCATTTTTTTCTAATGATTTTAAAATATGTTTTCACAACGTTTTATTTTGCTTAAATTGTTACATTTTTCTTTTCTTTTTTTTTTTGTTGCTTGCAGGCAAAACAAAAATGTCCGTAATTGTAATCTTTTTATTTTGTAGATGATGTTCTGTTTTGGAATACTGTTTAGACCGGTAGAAAATTCGACGACCACACCGGATGACACAACGTTAGGAACGCCGATGGCCTCAACTAAATAAAACCTTGGTCGGTTATGAGGGGATGACGGTTTGTGGGTTGCCTAACTTTACTGTGCCAAAATGCCGCTAGAGGGCGCTCTTTAAGCCTATAAATAGGCAATGATATTTTCACTCATTCTTTTTTTGTTCTTTTCAATTCTTGCTTTTAGATGCCCCACGTGAATGTGTAAATTCCTCCCGAGGAGTTTGTAACACATTACCTATCATCTCTCAGTTCCATCTCTGTCCTTCGGCAGAGTGCACTCAGGGGCGATTCCGTCAAAGAACAGAGTCGCAAGCGAGATAAATTATACTGAGAGGTGCCCAGCCCTGGGGAACAGCTGCCCGAAGTCGTGACTTCTCATTACACCAGAGAGGGATCCGTGCTCGCACCGAGGCCAGCGCAACCGACGGTTGCCGGGCCTGCGGGTAAATTTTGTTCCTGGCCTGGGTGTACGCGCTCGAGAAAGAGCATTGAATTCATTTCCCACTGTATGACCCATTCTTGTGTCCTTGTGGCAAAACTAAGATAAATAGCAACTAATGAACATTCTTGGTATTGCTTGAAAGATAAGTACTTTTGAATTCTTTCTGAAACAAGCGACCTAAAGTGTTTTCGTATTTAAGATCCTTTTTTGGTGTGAGGGAACGTATCAAGATATTCCCAGAAATTTTTTACATTAATAGGTCGCCTTAATTGTCTGGTCCTTAGGATAATTGGTTACTCGACAAGGTCGAATTTCTCTCAGCCACAGTGAAACTTAAAACAAAAGTAAATTATCTCCCATCGGTCAGGGGAAAATATTTATTTCCGAAAATGCAGGAAGCACAGCAGTTTGAAGAATTTACCGTTTTAAACCGTTTAAACTATTAAGTTAAAATTATAAATTTAATAATTGTCACACACACACACACACACACACACACATATATATAAGTACGGGTTGATACAGATGGAATAAAATTCCGATAACCAAAAGCACTATTTTTAAAAGAGTGCTCAATACCGAGTAGTGTAACTAATATTTATTCAAAATTATATACATGTTATAACATCACTACAAAAATTGTCATATATATATATATATATATATATATATATATATGAAACCAAGTTTGTAAGATTGATGGCAGAAAAGTCTAAAACACATCTAATTAGACGGTAGTTTCTCCTTATGTAGATCGAATTCACACTGAAACAAAAAGAAAACAGGGCGGCTACTCAAACATGGGTATCCACAAAATGACATTTGGAGTAATAGGATATATATTGGAGTCTCCCGTCGTTTCCTACGTATGAGTGTACAGCAAGTAAGTTCTTAGAAGCGAAGAGCTAGACTACTTACATATATGATTTTATTATAGTGGTCACCACTATAATAAAATCATATATGTAAGTAGTCTAGCTTGTGCAGAAGCAACCGCACTTTTTAGAAGAGACGAATGCAGAGAACCGGTGCACATAGTGTACCGACCTCCTAAAACAATCCTCCTCAGAATTAGAATTCAGAGTTGTCCATCTAGATGGATTGAGACACAAGGCTTTAGGACACGGTCTGCCCTGCTATTTACCTATAAATGAAGAGACGAATTCATATCCTTCCCAAGTGTATTTGCAGGTAAGTAAATGCAACTGGCTCTCCAGATTCCTCAACCGAGCTTCTATCCATTACTCCATTGTGCTTCCATAGTAGGAGATATGTAATATATATATATATATATATATATATATATATATATATATATATATATGAATAAAGATGTATATGTATATATATATATATATATATATATGAATAAAGATGTGTGTGTATATATATATATATATATATATATGAATAAAGATGTATATATATATAAATAAAGATATATATATATATATATATATATATATATATATATATATATATATGAATAAATGTGTATATTTATATATATATATATAAATAAAGATGTGTATATTTATATATATATATGAATAAAGATGTATATACATATCTGAGAAAGGATGTATATATATATATATATATATATATATGAGTAAAGATGTATATATATTAGGTTAGTGGAAAAATAATGACGTAACAATGTCGTTTTTTGACGTTAAAAAATACTTCAAAAAACGACATTATTACGTCATTATTTTTGCACCAACCTAATACTATATTCGAACTTAATTAAAAGGTTTATTCTAAATTCAGACATTATTTCCCGAGCAACCTCATAATTCAGTGTTGTCTTCGCGATAGGGAGAAAAGATGGATCCGTACTTTTCGCAAGAGAATCTAACGCACTCGACTGGGATTCGAATATCTATCTAAGTTTCTTAACATCTATGTTTCTTCATATCTATCTATGTTTCTTCATATCTATCTATCTATCTATCTATTTTTATATCTAAGTTTCTTCATAACTATCTATCTATGTTTCTTCATATCTAAGTTTCTTCATATATATCTATCTTTCTTCACATCTAAGTTTCTTCATAACTATCTTCATTTCTAAGTTTCTTCATAACTATCTATCTATCTATCTATCTATCTTCATATCTAAGTTTCTTCATATCTATCTATCTATCTATCTTCCTATCCAAGTTTCTTCATATCTATCTCTCTATTTTCATATCTAAGTTTCTTCATATCTATCTATCTTCATATCTAAGTTTCTTCATATCTATCTATCTTCATATCTAAGTTTCTTCATATCTATCTATCTATCTTGTTTCTTATTGTTTCACTAGAAATATCTGTGAAAATTTTACAGTTTTCCGTTTTGAATATTCTGATGAATCTTAATTCTTAAGTGAATGATTGAACGAGTTCATAACGAGTTCCATGACAACAAAATATCCCTAGAAATTCCCCAAGCTTCGTTAAGTATTTGATCTTAGCAACTTTAATAAAATATTGCGTTTGCAATCTTAAATATGAATGCTGGTGTTTATTTTAAGAAGGGAGGACAAATGAAAATATTTGAAATTGACAGCATTTTTCCATTTCACTGCAACAGAGTGAAATACTTCTTTCTTTCTTTTTCTCACTGAAACTAAGTAGCGTCTCTGATATGTCTTTCCACGTGTTCAAAACGGACTAGGCCATTATTTATGAGGTATTGCCAGAAATGATAAAGAATTTTTTTCTTTTCGTACATGAGGGCACGTTTTTGGATTCAAAATATTGTAGATATTGTCCGAATTATTGCAGTCATGCGCTTTCAATCATACTGAAAGTCATTATCAAGATTTGAGGTTATTCAGATGTGTCATTTATCTCATATTTAAATACTTGAAAAAACACTGCCCCAACACACACAGACACACACACAAATGACAGATAGCACTAATGTAAGTTTCCATTTGCTTTTATTCACACACACACACACACATTGTGTGTGTGTATGATTAATAGATATATAAAATTTGTTATTTAGCTAATTTATGTTATATAAAGTACGTCTACTCCAGACATTCGTAGACGAACGTATGTGTAATTGTTCGGTCCACTCGTCAGAAGATATTAGCAAATGTCTGTCAATTATCTCGTTTTCGTTATTTTTATATTAAATTAAAAACATAATTTATGCGCTTTTTTATTGGTGTTATGATGATTTTTCTACTTTGTGTGCGTGTACGCTTGTACGTGTGCGTATGTACATGTGTAGGATTTCGTGGTTATTTCTTCTTTTCATACACACACACACACACACATATATATATATATATATATATATATATATATATATATATATATTAATGCATGTTTCATTAAATAATATAGACAAATTACCTAACCTGAACAAAATAAACTATGAAATCTCCACAAATATTCTTAAATGCCTATAATTTATAACAGAAGCCATTGGCTTATACCAACAGCTTCCCATACTTAATACTTCTCTTTTCCCCTCTGGCGTGGTCATGTGTGACGTCACGAGATGCGACGCGATTTTCGCTTCCGCGTCTCGTATACACGAGTTTGTTGTTGTTGCAAGGGCGGACTATCATTGTTGTTTCGTCCGTGTGTTTTTTGGTATATTGAAATTGTCATCTTTGATAATGGTTTATGTAAGCCGAAAGCTTAGATTGGATTTAAACATGTATCAATATGGTGTTTTCCTTTCGTTTTTCAAGGAACTTACTTAAAATAAATAGAAAAAAAACTTGTCTATATTATTTAATAAAACATGCATTAATGAAAAATTGCTGCCTAAATACACACAATATATATATATATATATATATATATATATATATATATATATATATATATATATATATATATATCGCTATTATAGTAGCTATGTACAGTATATAAAAGTCAATGACGAAATGAATAAACATAAATAAATATAATCACATCGAATGGCAAGTAAGTATTATAAAATTCCGACAAATCTTGGCGCAGTTTTAAACTAAATTGGCTCATATTCTTGTAAACTTATATGCAGCACGTTGACATGCTGTAATGGTTAGTATGCTTGTCTGGCTAGATCAATTATCATTGTATATTGAGCTCAATCTTCACTGGATGCACCATACTTGTGGCTTTGTGCCACATCTATGCTATGTTTAGAAAATCACCATATTATAAACTTATAAAATTATTGTAAATAATCTAATAAAATTCTTTTGTTGTCAATTCTCAAGAAAAAGACAATGCATAAATTCAGTTT
>OZ010573.1:30642048-30754548 GCA_963932145.1 Acanthosepion lycidas
CGGATAAAAATTTAAAAGACTCTAGCCATGTTGTGACGTCATTATGCCCATTACCCATATCCCGCCTGTGTTCGAGTTAGCAGCGATGACGCATGCCACGAGAAAGGTCACAGTTTTGAAAGGCCCCAGTCTAAGTAGGTTTCATAGAACGGAGAACATGCTCACCTTTTGTTCAATTTGAGAGATGTCTGATTGTGGGCCGAGAACCGGGATGGTAATTTCGGAGGTAACTTTGGGTAATGATTAAAAAGCTATTAACTCGATACGTCATATTTCTTGAATCAGATGCCAAAGTTGAGCTTAACCCTAGAACACTAACCATCAATTAAAGTTACACCACCACTAACCGTGAGCATATCATACCCAATTTTGAAAATATCAAAAAAAAAATATTAAATATAAATCTTTATTTGAAATAATTTACATGCAGGCACTTTAAACTTTGTACTTCGATTAATAGGAACTGAAACAGAAAACATTATTTAGGTAAGAAAATCAGGCACTGAAATTGTAATTAAAAATAGGAAAATTTGCGCTGGGTACTATATACACATGAT
The DNA here is from genome assembly GCA_963932145.1 of Acanthosepion lycidas. Classification (NCBI taxonomy): domain Eukaryota; kingdom Metazoa; phylum Mollusca; class Cephalopoda; order Sepiida; family Sepiidae; genus Acanthosepion; species Acanthosepion lycidas. Next base: position 30,642,606 of record OZ010573.1, read on the forward strand.
TAGTGTTCTAGAGTTAAATATTAAAAGTATATGTGTGTGTTGTGGTGGTGGGGTAAATCCCATGTTAAAAGTAGGGGGTGCTAAATCAGATATTAAAAGTGTGTGTGTATGGGGGAGTAAATCAGATGTTAAAAGTAGGGGGTGCTAAATCAAATATTAAAGTGTGTGTGTGCGCGGTAGCGTAACCCAGATGTTAAAACTAGGGGTTTGCTAAATCGGATATTAAAAATGTGCGTGACGGGAGGGTAACCCAGATGTTAAAAGTAGATGGTGCTAAATTATATATTAAATGTGTGTGTGTGGTTGGAGTAAGCCAGACGTTACATTTTAAAGATTCTTTATTCTTTTTTTTTATGTGATGGAATAACCTGCCACCCACATGAGTGGCGGCACTATAGGTGGTAACCACCTATAAGTATCCGTGAGAACAGCAGACGAGTGAGTCGCGTCGGGATCTTGGGCACCTCGAGGTGGTGTAATGGTTAGCAAGCTTGTCTCGCTAGAACAATTACGACTGAGTAGTGAGTTCGATCCTCACTGAGTGCCTCTTACTTACGGCCTTGTGCCACATCCGAGCTACGCTTGGAAAATAAAAAGTCGCTCAGTGGCTCGGTCTGAGTTCAATTTGAATCGGACGACCGGCTGACCTGTTGAACTCTCTGCCTTCGGGCGGGGAGGAACCCGAAAGAGGCTACGTCGAAGGGCGGATTCTCTTTCGGGGAGGTAAACCGGCCCTGAACCCGTTTATACGGATTTAATGGGCATATTTTTGGCCGAGCCCACGGGCTCAGAGATCCCACGGGCTCGGAGATCCCACGTTAAACCGGCCTTGTGCCACATGATGCTCACGTGGGCGGGGTGGAGGGGTGACTACATACCGTCGCGCTGGGATCTTTCCCAGCTGCGCTTGTCGAACTCTCTGACTTCGGGGAGAGAGGAACCCGGAAGAGGCTATGCCGAACGGCAGAGTTTCGTCCGAGGAGGTAGGTAGACAGACCTGACCTCGTTTATGCGGGGTCTACGGGGATGTTTTGGCCGAGCGCGGGAACCCCACTTTAAATTCGGCCCTGTGCCACATGTGACTGCGTGACTAAATAGCGTCGAACTGGGATCTGCGAGAACTAGCAGCCTTCCGATAGCAGCACGCACGCAACAGTACTGACTTGCGACGACCGTGCGCATAACTATTACTGCCTTGCTTGTTGTATTGGTTTCTTCAATAAAGCTGCTTCTATTTATCCACCGTGTTTGTCCATTCCATATTCCTAATAGCAGGGAATATAACATTTTTTTACCTGATCCTTTTTATAAAATAAACTTTTATTTTATATCTACTGCAAAACTTTGTTCGGTTTTATTTTTTAAAATAGGCTAGGAGATGAAATAACATTAAAGTTTCTAATTCAATATTCTTTATTTATCCGCTTCTCTAATAAAACGAACAATAGTTTTTTTACATATATTATCTTACAGGAAATATTTTTTAAAATACGGATTTGTTGAGGTTTTCATTGTACTTATTTTCTGAAATGAGACCTATAGACTTTTGCCACATATAAGGCTTCAATAAAGAATGATAGAACCTAATACTTAGGAAAAAGTGTGAAGTTTTCTTTTCTCTTTTTAATCATTTCGCTCCAAGCAGCGTGATAATGTCACTAAAACCAAGAGATTACTTGGAGTGAAAGAGAATGAGAAGATTTCAGTGTGGAGAAAGGACAAATAAAAGAACAGGATTTAGGAAGCTTATTCTTAGGAAGACAGAAGATGGCGATTGGCGTTACATTTAAACTTTTGAAGGTTGTTGGTGGCAAGGAGGCAAGAAACCGGAAGAGAGTTCTGCAGGCGAGAAATGCGACAAGAAAAAACTATTCGAATAGAACTTACGGTTACATCTAGCTAGTTCAACAGTGAAACGATGAAACCTAGTTGCCAATAATAAAACCTAGTTGCCAATTCATGCAATCGAGGCACCAAGGAGGAAAACACATCTGAACAATTGCGATGAACATATTTATAGCAAAGGCAAATCGTCTTTGGCCGGGTCTTGCGGTATAAACCGTCTTCGGCCGGCTCTTGCGGTATAAACCGTATTTGGTCGGGTCTTGCGGTATAAACCGTCTTTGTCCTGGTCTTTCGTTATAAACCGTCTTTGACTGGGTCTTTCGTTATAAACCGTCTTTGACCGGGTCTTTCGTTATAAACCGTCTTTGTCCGGGTCTTTCGGTATAAACCGTCTTTGATCGGGTCTTTTGTTACTGAGAATTTTTGCCGTTCAACTGGAGCAGTTTAAAGTCAACCCACCCGAAAATCAATATTAGTAACAACAATTTGATATATTCCCAAATGGGGAGGGTAACAATTTGAATGGAGTGTGGCTCTGAAAAGGGCCGTTTTTGCGTTCTCAATTTTGTTTCAGCCTCACGCGCAGCAGCAGATAAAAAGGCGTTTCTCTTCAGCCGTTGACTCCTTTGATCATCATTTTCAGCCTCGCGCGCAGATGCGTTCGGATGAAAACTGTGTAAACGCATTAACACCATCCGATTACACACACACACACACGCATTTTTGAGAATTATAGATATAGATTATTGTAATAATTTAAACTATTTATTTTTATTGAAGTTTTTATGAAAGATATATATCCAAGTACAAATAGTAAATAGTAAAACGTTGATGAGAGTTATAATGTACAGGAAGTAGCGGAGAGCCATTGTCGCCAATAATTTGGACTCAAAACCGGCACTGAAGACTTATCTATCAAACAAAAGAAAATCATCGAAACACACACACACACACACACACACACACACACACACACACACACACACACACACACACACTTTGAGAATTATAGATATAAATTGCTGTCATTAAATGTTTTATACAAATGATATAGCTAAGCAAAGTCTCCTATTTAAATCTCAGTTTCAGTAAAAAGTGTAGAGATTGAATTCCTTCCTCCAGCAGCTATTATCACCATGATGTGTATGGTATTGAGTTTGACAAATCCCAGCTGAATTAAACGGTATTGAAAAAAAAATGATTTTTTAAAAATCGCGTTCACCCCAAGCAAGGCGGTAAAGCTACTAAGGCAAAAGGGGTTACTGTGTGTGGGAGAGTTAGAAACAGGAACAATTGATTGGGAGCGAGAACCAAAAAAGACGAATCAAGAGGACAGTTGATAGCTATTGACATTGCATTTAAACTTTTGCACATTAAAGTTGGCAGGAAATCTTGGAACCGGAAGGGAGTTCCACAATCGAGAAGTACGAGAAAAGAAACTGTTAGCGTAGAATAAAGATATATTAAAAAAGGAGAAAAGTGAAAACATATTTTATTATCATTTATTTAGAAATACACCTTATCAACAATATAAGATGGTAAATAAAAAACAAAGTATAAAACAAATAAAAAGACCCCTCAAAATAAACAAAATATCCGTTTTTTTAACAATCTTTCTAGATATGTAGATAGTTGTTTCTGCTAAATTATTTTAGCTCGAGGGATTTACCATATTTAAAATCAATACAGAACCACAAAATAAGTTGGAAGTTCGCATTTTCTTTGTTATTATATGTGAAGTCTCCCATGTCTCGATGCATTTTGTCTTCGCATCACTGAGATAATTATACCCAAAAGAACTTTGAGTGTATACAAAGGCCTTAGTCCAATATGTTTTATGCATTACACACACACATACTATATATATATATATATATATATATATATATATATATATATATATATATATATAGCGCACAGTGAGTGCTGGTGGTGATAAAACAGTAGGCGATGTAAGATAACACAAGTAAAATTTATACTACTAATAATAAATATTTTTTTCATCACCGTCAGCACAATGCAATCATCAGGTGCAAACTGTTGTAAAATTTAAATATTGATGTATATAATCTACTGTTAAGATAGTGGAACAGGCCAGTTATTTATGAGAAAAAATATATATATCTATCTAAAATATGTATTATATACATACATACCTATATATATATATATATATATATATATATATATATATATATGGCGTTGGATATTATCTACATTCACTTAATGAAAAAATCTTTTTCAAATGTGTTACTTTTAACATTAAATGATAATATGACAATTATGAGAATTTTATACACATTTTATTAAAATTGAAATGATATGCAATCGATTTCAAACTTTCGCTGTTTCCGTGCCTAAATTGAATATAAAATTAAAAAAATGAACTAATATTTGCAGTTTGTCTCACACTGAAAAATGAAAAATTGATTACATTTAAAAATTGAAAAGAAACATTTTGAAAAATGCGACGATATTCAGTCAGAAAACTTGACACGTTGTTGTTCTGTTGTTAGCTGAATGAATGCAAAGTAATTTCTGAAGTAAAAACATCTGGCTTCTATCAGTGGAAACAACTCTACCTCACGTGACATCATTTCAAATCTGTGCATCCATACTTTTGTCTGAGACGATTTTTAATAAAATTTTGGAATATTAAAAAAATATTTTAAAAATATATTTGCATTGCAGATCTTTATAAGCTTTCAAATTTATGATCTTTGAAAAGTAGATGACAAAATAAGATCATTTCCATTGAGTCATGATAAAAAACTTAATTTTAAAATATATAACAACTTTTTATCATATTATGTATTTAAAATTAAAAGAAATTATGGTAAAAATTCATTTTTCATCAAAAAATATTTTGGCTTCTGATAAAATTACCTTAATATGTGTTATTCAGAAAAGCCATAAAAAGGTTTTTTTTAATTAAATATTGTCTTAGTTTTATTGTGTTTTGTATTTTTACAATTGAGGTAAAAGTTTGGACAATTTTGCACATTTTTTACCAAATAAATCGATGATTTAAATTCTTCAGAGTCTTGTGCATCTAATTAAAAGAAATGCCATGCCTAAGATTATTCAAGTTTTCATAAAATTAAGTAGCGGTTTAACAGATGTAAAAAAATATTTTTACCATGACTTTCGAAAAAAACAAACATTTCTAAAATAATTTCATTAATTTCTGAATAAGTTCTGAAGGTTTCATTAAAATCCAAGAATTATTTGATTTTTGCAAGATTTTCCAAATCAATGTGTTATTACGCGACTGCTGATCTAAAAAAAGATTTTCAACCTAAACTCAAAACATGATGGAAAGGAATAAAAATTTTAAAAAATAATTAAAAAATACTTTGGTCTTTCTTTTTATTAATAAAATAAACTTTTTCACGATAAAACTTTGTTTTTACTAAGTTTGGGGCCTTTTTTCTTCATACTATGCGGTTTCTTTGGGCGAAAAGTTTGACAACCCTATATTTTAGTCTTAACCTTAAAGTTATGATCAACATTAATTTAAAAAAAATGTAGATTTCCTTGATGTTACATTAGACCTAGTTAATAATGTATTCCAACCCTCCATGAAAACAAATGCCAATCCAATATACATACACCCGAATTCTAACCACCCTCCATCCGTAATCAAACACATACCCTCTTCTATAGGATTAGCAATAACTCTTCTAGCGAAGATATCTTTTACAAGCATAGTAAAATTTACAACACTGCCTTAAAAATAGTGGTTATAAGTACACTGACATCAAATATATAAAAGATAACAACAGCGATGATACAATTAAGAACAGAAACAGGAAAATCATTTTGTAACCCCCCCATTTAACCAAATTGTTAATACTAAATTAGGGCAGAAGTTCCTCCATTTAATTGATAAACACTTCCCCAATCAGTAAAACTTTTAACAGAAATACACTAAAATTAAGCTATAGCTGTACAGATAATCTTGAAAAAATTATTAAAAAACATAATAAAATTTTAAACCAATACAAAAATCTGAGTAATAGCCATTTCAAAGCAAAAACACTGATAATACCAACAAGTGTAATTGTAGAAATTCTAACGAATGCCCACTGCAAAGCCGATATCAAACTGACTATCTTATTTACCTAAGTACTACTTCTACTACTGAAAATCCAACAGTTGAAAAAAATTATATTGGGAGTACCAAGAAATCATTCAAAACTAGGTATTATCAATATATATTATCTTTCACTAATAACGCTTACAAAAATATGACGCCCCTTTCTAAATATTTTTGGAATTTAAATGAAGTTAACAAAATCTCCACGGTAAAATGGAGAATACTAAAAAAGCTAGAACTTGGTTTATTGTAGACCATTTAATTTAGGTTATAGTCGGAATTTTGTGCGTATGTATGTTTGTGCAACTGTGTGCTTATGCGCGTGTTCGTGCATGTGCACGCATACACACCCAAGCATATACACACACATTTAAGCGTACGTGTACGTTTGCATGGTCGTATACGTGCATTTGTGTGTTTGTGTTGGAATTTTGTCTGTGTATGTATATTTGTGCAGGTGTGTGCATGTGCACGCATGCACGCATATACACACCCGTACGTGTATGTTTGTGTGAACGGTGTTTTGCATCTGTGTGTTTGTGTGAACTGTATATGTATTATTAGTGGGTTGCATTATTCAACTTTACCCAGTATTGTAATATATTTTAGTAGATTGTTTTATTTACTAGGTTGGTGCAAAAATAATGACGTAATAATGTCGTTTTTTGACGTATTTTTTAACGTCAAAAAACGACATTATTGCGTCATTATTTTTGCACCGACCTAATAACTTGACTTAGTTTTTTGACTTAGTATTCGATATTTGTGTTTAGTTGTATGAAAGAACAAACCAATTAGTTGTTTCTTTCGTATTTTTAATTGATTTATGTTTAGTATGCCCCTTAACTTCGGTTTGGTTTTAACCATTTTACTTTAAGTTATGGCTGAGTATGCATAAGTACTTACAACTATAGACGCATATGCATGCCCGCACGTTTATGTTTGTGCGTTCGTGTGTGTCCATGAGTGTTATTTTTTTGGTTATTATTTGTTGATATTGTGGTTGCTCTTTTCTGGATGGATTGTGTTTGTGATTGGTATAGATTAGGTGTTAAGTATGGTGGTTTGTGTTTGTGATGGAGTTGCGTTTTGTGTTGTATTTCTTTCTTTTCTTTTATATATTAGTATGTAGGTATCAGAGAAGATGCTCATATAATTTCTGGATTTCCTCATTATTTCCTTCCTTTTGTTCAATAAGTTGTTTTGATTCTTGTAGGTGATGATTGATAATTTTTCCTCCAGATATAGTTTATAGTTTCTGCTGCTGCTACTGTGTGGGGCTGTTTTTTTTTTTTATTAATAATTTCCCATTTAATCTCGGTAATGATGATGTTTTGTTTTTGGCTCCATATGTATTTTGATAGTGTTGTGTTGTTTTTCTATTTTAAATGAGTTTTGATGATTATTAAATTTTTCTTTAAATGTTGTTTATGCAGCTCCTTTGTAGCCTTTTTTCCACTTTTGTTTTGTTTTCTACCGTGGCTTTATATATTATGTTTTTGGTTTGGCATTAAATGGGTAATTGTTTTTATTTCGATAATTGAATTTGTTGTTGTTGTTTTGCTGATTTGTGTTGTCGTAGTTATTTATCTTTATTGAGTTTTATTTGATTATTTATCTTTTATTGTGTTTGGTTATTATTTTTCCATGTTATCAATGCAACCGTAAATGATTTTCACTGTGTTTTTGTTGATGATTTTTGATAGTTTGTTGTTTTTGGGGAACTGTTTTTCAATTATTTTGAAGAATATTTTTTCCTATTTTTGTTTTTATTGTATTATTGTAGGATGTGTTGAAACAGATTATGTTTCTTTTTCTATTATATTTGCTTGGTTTGATTTAAATACATTAGGAAGGTGGTTGGAGCTGTTGTTTATGTATATAGGGTTGTTGTTTGCTTTTGTCTGTATGGTTTGCATGTGTTGTTGATTAGACTGAATGTTATATCCAAGGTTAGATTTTATGTCTATTTTAAATCTTAATATGTTGAATGTTTCTATGATCTGTTTTCTTACTCTTACTGTAAATCTGCCGTTGTAATTTCTTAGGATCATTAGGCCGTCATCCCTACATAAGCTTATGTCTTCTTCTTTAATGATGTGTGTTAATTTATTGATGACGTATATGTCTATGAGTTGGCATAGCTGCCCATTGTTACGTTAAAGGTATCGTCGATATTAGTTTTGTTGTTATTGTGACACTATTTACGACGCTAGAAAGAAAGAAGTAAAAAAGAAAGGCGAGAATTAAATTTAGGTGATAGAAGCCATCACGAAAATGACACTAAGCAGTGTTATTTTTCTGACAAGGAAAAGTGGTAAGATTTTTATTTCCATTGTCGAGAAGGTAAAACACAGAATTTAATCTGATTTATGTTACGAGGCGGCGAGTAAGATATATCCAATCTGCCCATGGCAATGATAAAAAAAAGATTTTTTCAAGTTGGACAAGAGACCTCCCGCAGAATTCTAAAGAGATAAAAATAAAAATTAATTAAGCACGCACTGTCCGAGAAAAACAAAAATGTCCGCTGACCACCATGAAGGAAAGATTAAGCCTTTGTCTATATGCAGAATATCATTGATAGGAGCATCTGGTTATTATCAGGGCTGGCTATGATAGCGAAACTATTTTATCGGATCAGTAATTGGCACCAAGAATGCAAATACGTCCAATTGACCACCCACTTGTTTGGCGAAGGCCCCGGGTGATAAAGTCCAAGTGACATTTGGCTAAGATAAAAGTCCAAGGGTTTGTGGTCGGGCAGAAGGAAAGAAAGAGAAAGAAAAGAAAAAAAAAAGAAGAAAAAGGAAGATAATTTTTTTTTTCTTTGAGCAAGATTTTTTAAACCGAGGCTAGTCTGGCCACACCCACGCTGCTGAGCGCCCATTGGCTGAATGGTGGCATGAGAGTTAGGCGGAGGTAATCATGTGAAGAAGGAGGGGTGGCCTGTTGCGCCCCCCTGAAGTGATAGGTGTGAGATGCCACTGTGAGAGAGAGGGGAAACCCGTTGAGGTGGAAGACGAAAGACTTCCAAAAATGGAAAATAATAAAATTTTCCTGACCGAAAACAAAGAAGTGGATTGCGGGTTTAGAATTATCAAGGAACCTCAAACCCCGACAAGTCCACCCCGGTTTTGGTCGGCGTCCATATAAGCAGAGTCGCAGCGAGTGAAAACCAGTTCAAGTTCGCAGTTGCAGTTGCACCCGCCCCGCAGAAACCTGGACTAAAGATTCCAGGCATCACGACCTCAACTTCTAGCCAAGAACAATTTATTTTTGAAGAACGACTTAGACTCATACCACCAAAACAAGTTTTACGAATATCGCCTGAAGATACACAAAGAACCAGTTTCTTAAAGAACAAACAACTTAAGATGTTAAGACTCGCCTAACAAACACAAAGTGTCACGAATCCATATTAGCGGGTTGGTAGGAAGACGCAGTCCTGTATTCAGCAACCAGATATAAAATATTGGTATCCGTTTTAACACATTTGAACTTTTCGAGTTATTATTTTATTTTCTTTTACATACACTTGTGCGGTGTTACCCTTGATCGAACTCGGCTTGCATTACGTCCCGGCGACTGATTGATTTCGTCTGCCTAAGATCAAATCACAACGTGGGTAGGTTAGACTGGATATCAAAACAGTTACTTCGGTAACCAGAGGTTGGAGGCGAGTTGGGAACGACAAGGCTGATACCGAATCTAACCAGATTCCCATACGAATCACCAAAAGGTTAGAACGTCACATTCGGTGCCGCGACCAATACCAAGCCAGTTGGTCGTCACAGAACAGGATAGCACGACGGACGCAGCCAGGCAGACGTCACATTTGGCGCAGCGACACCGGGTGACGTCACATTATTATTGGTAGCTGCATTTTTCTGTCCATATTTTGCGCCGTAAACTTTCTGCAGTGTTTTGATAATGTTTAGATCTTCGTTTGGGATGTGTATGTAGTGTTTCGCCAGGTCTAGTGCATTGTTTACTGCATTTTCAGTGATGGATGGGCAAAATCTTTTATATCTAATTGTATGAAGGAACAGTTTTTTTGTTGGTGATGTTAAACCAATTGTTTCTTTTGTTTTTTCCATTGGTTCATGTTTAGTATGCTCCTTAACTTTGTGCATTTTTTTCTACCGTTTGCTTACTTATTTTTCCAATGTTGGTTTTTGCGAGATTTATTAGTCTGCTTGTTGGTTTATTTAGGAAATTGTCTTTGTGGTCTTTCAGTTTTAAAAATGGTTCGAAGTTCGTTGTTTTATTCTATTGTCTAGTTTTAATTTAGCGGCTATGGTTTTGTTTCTTCATTTATGCTATTTTCCATTTCATTGTTGTTGGTTTTGTAGAATTTGGTGATTTCTTTTTCATTTTTTTTTTGTAGTTGCTTGTTTGTATTTTATTGGTGGCTCTGGACTTGTCAGCTTGTATATATAGCTTTTTTGATTGATTTATTATTTTTTGGTATTTTTCCATTTGTTTTTTTAGAATTTATTGTTTGTTTTCCTTGTTTCTAGATTGTTTATTATACGATATATCATTTTCGAATGCGATGAAGTTGTTTTGTTGTGGGAAGAGGGGCGGATTTTCGTTGACGTAAATCCGAAATTGTTGTAGTTGTTGTTGGTATTGCCGTTATTAAGGGAGTAGAATACTTTCCAACTCATGCGATTTAAGAAATGTTCGATTTTTCGGTAAGTTTAATTTTATATTCGTGTATATTTGGTGTAGGTATGTTTTTAGTGAATAGTTGTACTGTATTTATTCCATGTTGGTGTGTTTTTTCGTTGCGCAGAAATATAGCAGCAGAGTTGGATGTTTGTCAGAAAGTGAATAGTCAAAGTCTGCAAGACTGCTCAACTAGCTGGTAGTTTTGTTTTCCCCGAAACTTATGTAGTGTTAATTAGAAATACTGTTTTTGAAGGAAATAATTGTAGGTTTTTCAGGGGTTTTCTGATAAGGAGGCATTTAAGGCAATCGGGTTTTGTGGTAGAGTGCTCATTACGGAAGATAGAGCTTTAATAGAATTAATATGAAAAAGATTTTTCACTTAACGAATCTTTACTTCGAAGTTTCGTGGCGATATAGGTATAACCACTTGTCGGAACAGAGTTAATCTGTTGTAATTTCTCGATTCTCCTGTACTTTTAGTGGTGTGTGAGTGTGTTATTTATTTGCTTTCGCTTTAATGGCGGTTGATTGAGCTTCCTCTTCTTTCTTCTGGTTTTCTTTTTAATTTTTCTCTTTTATTCTTTCCTCACCTTGTTCGTTGGTCTCTGATTTATTGCTGGCCATTTAATTTAGGTTATATTTGGAATTTTTGTGTATGTGTGTTTGTGCAGCTGTGTGTTTGTGCGTGTGCCCATGTATTTGCACACATGCACGCATACACACAAACAAGCATGTACACACACACACACACACACCTGCACGTGTTCGTTTGTATGGTCGTGTATGTGTGTTTGTGTTAAATGCCTCCTTATCAGCAAACCGCTGAAAAACCAGCAATTTTGGCTTCAAAAACTGTATTTAAAATAACCCTATATATATATATATATATATATATATATATATATATATATATATCAACGTTATATATAGTTAAACTTTAAAATTAGATATATTTAAAAGTTATTCTATTTGAGTAAACGCTAGATTTATTTGACTAAACACTATATTTATATATTTTCGCTTACAAGCCGGAATATTAAGAAATCTTATTATATTCACGCCGGCAGACGAAAATAAATAAATATACTGTTTAATAAATAAACGGATCGTCTACTCTTAATAGGGCTATCCATAAAAAATAACGCTTGAAGTCATAAAATCCGTCGGATTAATAAATGAAAAATCCATTGCTTCTTTAGAAATATATATATTTATATGGACGTGGATTTTTTGAGTGAAAAAGAGTAAATGGTACAGGCTCGCTAAAATATTTCATGTTTATGCTTCACTAGAAAGATGTGTGTCTCTGTGTATGGAGCGCCTGTGAGTTTTCGCGCGTTTACCTGCGTGTCGGACAATTTTTAGGACACTTGCGATAAAGCGAAAAGACGCGGCTACAGAAAGACATTTGGAAGAGAAAAGTTAAACGGAATAATAAACATCGATTTACCTGCCAAATTTTGATTTGATATCCGTACCTTAGTTTGGTCACTAGAACACACGAATGGATCACTCAGTGAGGATAGAGCAATCTGCCTAATATCGTATTGATCGGTCTACGAAACCATCTTTCTGACTATCTCACGACAAAAAGACAGACATTCTCGTGACGAGAAGAAATAAGCTGGTTTATCATCGCCACCATCTGATAAGACGGCGATTCTGAAAAGTAACTAACCAAGAAGCATTTCCGAAGAAATTTAATTTGATTAAATTTTGATAAGACGGATCGGGAATTTCTCTCTCTTTCACACACACACACACACACACACACACACACACACACACACACACATGGTATTTACTTTCCCCCACCTTCCACTTAGACGGGATGTGGCACCAGGTCTATTTTTAGGTGGGTACCCGACCGCGTACGCCCGGGCCAGGAACAAAAATTTCCCTCTGTCGGTTGCGCTGGCCTCGGTGCGAGCACCGATGCCGCCCTCTGGTGCAATGGGAGGGCGCGGTCTCGGGCAGCTGTTCCCCAGGGCTGGGCACCTCTTCAGTATTATTTTCTCAGTTGCTCCTTGTTGTTCAGATGACGGTCGTCTTCGAGTATAGAATCCAGAGGTTAGCAGTGAATATTTCGGAGACAGTAGAAAAACGTAGTTCAGGTTAGCAGTGGATATCGCAGCAAAGTAGCAGAGCGTAGTACTTCCTTCTGTTCATCTTCGCCCGATAAGTTGGCACTGGTCATTCGGGTAGGGTAAACAAAAATGGCCGCCTTTATACACGATGAATTTAATGTTCTACGTCTTCTGATTGGTTAACCTTCTATTAGTGGACTATAAAGTGAGTCCAGGCATTTGGACTAACTCACTAGTTACATATATATATATATATATATATACACACACAAAAAACTGTAACACTCCTCTGTCCTTTGACGGAGAAGCCCCTGAGCGCACTCTGTCCAAGGACAGAGACGCAACTGAGAGATGATAAGTAGATGGGTACCTACTCAAAAACACACAAACTTTTTTATTAATTTAAACGTTATGTCATAGTACACGTGTGTGAGTATAGATGGCTTGATTTTTCTTTAAACAGTGTGAATTGCATCTATCGTCGTGTGCATTCGAGAATCTTAAAGAGAATGTGAGATGTTGATATCATGAAAAATGTTTTCAACAAAACTATACAGAACGAATACAAATACGTTGATAGGTTGAAATTTTGTGAAATATTCCTCGAAATAGTATAAAAATAATACAAATCTCGATGTAGATAGAGGTACGTCTTCTGTTAACAAGAGAATGCGATTTCTAATGTTAAATTTCTTTTAACAAAGTCTTACTTACTCACTAACTGGAGAGGAGAACTTTCTGGCCAGGGCTTGTGAACCTACGTGAGAAAAGAAAAGACAAAAGTGGTTTCTTTGTTAACAAGTTATAGTCAGCTGCCGCTGTTACTACGTATATCCACTACAGCTGTATCTACTGTTGCTATTGTGGTATAATATAGTTAAATGGATCAATAATTGTAGCTGCTACTTAAATATATAAATATTACATTTGTAAATTAATATAATCACACAGTTCTTGTCATGTTAAATGATTAATGAAAAATGATTTATTTTTAATATTACAATATTACGTAAACAAACATTTACCTTTTCTAAGCATTGGTAATCTTTGGTGTCGATGTAAGCATGAGTTTTCTAGATATTTCAACTTTGCATATATGACGTAGGAAATTATTTTTGTGTCACGTTTTGGGAAAAGGGGTCTTATATGCCATCAAATAGGGTAAATAAAAAAAGCAGTAAAAAGTTTTTGAAGAAACTTTTGATGATTTCGTGAGAAATATTTTAAAGATTGCAGTTCAAATATATGTTGCGAGAACAGTAATTCGACATACAGGTCTGACAAGATAAAGAAAAGAATATTACAGACTAGACAGAGTAGGAATAAACATATACGAGGAATTATGCAAAGGGTTTAGGTTTGGCTTTGTAAATAAAGAGCACCAACACAGACCAAGAGAATATCCTACACAAAATGAATAAATGAATGAATAAAAAAGATAAATAAAAATTATAAGATATTCCTGGATTTTGAAATTCGGAGAGACCATTTCATCTATGGCTAAAGACCAGTTCTAATCATCCTGGACTGGGTAATCCGTTTGATCGCCAGAGAAGTAGGAAAGTCAAACAGACAGTACTTAAATAGATTGGTCCACAAGTAAAAATAGGGATATTTTTTCGGTGAATAATTTTTGTAGATTAGCATTCATTAAACCGTCCTTAGGTTTGGTTTGTTTTGTTTTGCGGCATATCAACACCTCAATGGGTTATTTAATGCTGACAAGATTTTTATTGTTGGTATTATTTTTTTCAAAAATGTATTGCTGGTAATAATTTTTCTTCAAAATTTTATTGCTGGTAATTTTTTTACAAAGTATTTGTGGCATTAAAACCTATTTTTACACTTTCATAGTGTTTTGACCCCAGTTTAAGGGTTAATTATTTGCCTATAGCTGGGACCCTAACAGGTGCTACCAGCCGAGTCAGGGTGGACATGGGAACATCATCAATTAATAGGCGGTTCCATGCTCCTCAAAACCTCCTGATTAGAGGCCTTGCTGTCGGATGTAGTTTATCGTCTTACGCAGGACGGAGACGGATTTGTCGGAATCGAAAAATATGCAGGACGTTGTTGCACTTGCTCATAATATCGATACAGTATATAATCGATCCCTGACTTTTTACAGAGTCATTATACTTAATTGTTATTTAAAAATGTCAAGTTGAAAAATATGCTTACAGCACGGACAACTGGACATATACAGCTTTTTAATTTTTTGACTTTTTAAAATTTTAAAAAAACTTGCCTGGCGGGGAGTTTTTGGAAGTACACGCACAAAAACTAGAAGCTAATAATTAATTATGTTAAATATAGAATAAACGAATATATATTTTTATTAATTTGTGTAAAGATGAATATGTTTATATGTTCTTTATTTAAAAGAAATCTTTTTGTAACAAAAAAAGCTGTTTTCATACACAGAACAACTAGGTTGGGATGACTGTAAAAAATCATGAATCGATTTTACACTGAATTGATATTATGAACGGAACTTCTCTTCTAAAATAATAAAAATCAATATTTTTCGATTCTGACAAAAAAAAAAAAAAGGCTAATCTACAAAATATTTTCCTAATTTTTATGAGTAGATCAGTCTACTTATTAATGTCGGAAAACGGAAATCATAAAAAAAGTACTAAGATTTCACTTGGCAGCTGAGAAAGTTATGGGCAATGAAAAGTAGGGTCGTACTTATAAAATGCTGTGAATTTGAAACTGTGCTTAGAATACTAGAATTGAGGTTCTTCTTTCTGAGTCGTGTCCCCTCAGGACGTAGACGATCATGGCTCCCCAAAACTTCCTATCTTTTGCAGCTCTTAATAAATTTTGTCTTTTTGTTATTTTTCCTAAACCCTGTTTCGCCATCCAAGCTTACTAAGTATGTTATGCGTTGTTTTCCTCTGAATCTATCCTGTGAGCATTAGAGTTTTGAAGCCATCTTTCCTTATTATGCGCCCTAGAATCTTCAAATGTCTCTTCCGGATGTTAGGTATAAGTTTCCTTTTTGTTTCCATTTTCTCTAAAACTTCGTCTTTGCTCAAATGTTCGGTCCATCATTCTGTAGAACCATATTTCTATGAAGTTTCCTCTTCATCTTTGAGAAGATTATCCAGCATTCATTATTATTTACATTATTCGGACTGTTATCCTTATCTTCATTGCCATATTCACAACGTTTCGGCCGTTGTACGCTTCGGCTTTCTTCAGGTGATTGAAATTTCAGTCGATCCCTTTATTTTGTCCATCGGGGTAGACTGTTCTGGTTCCACGTCCCATGCCTCTTCCGGATGTCTCAGTTATTGCTCTTTAACTTAAATGTCCAAGTTTGGTTTCTAAAGACACATGACCCAGTGGATAAAGACGTTGGTTAGATCCGGTGACTAGACCCAAAGTGTTGTGAGTTCAATACCAATACCACAGCAGTGGTGGAACAAAACATCGCCTTGCTTGGCGTGAACTGATTAATAATAATAATAATAATAATAATAATAATAATTACTGATTCCGGGAAATTAATCTTATCTGAAACACAAAATATGGTGTTACTATGTACTACTTAAATTGTAAAATAACTCATTCAATCAAATATGTTCAATGATTTCTTTGAGAAAAACTTTAATTCATTTTAAGGCTCAAATGAAAACCTGGTAATTAGTTGATTGATTTGTTTAACGGCATATCAACTGCTTATGGGTGATTTAATTCCGAAATTTAATTGAAATATTTTGGACAAAAATTGTATGGCTCCAACTACAGATACAATGTATCTGTAGTTAAAGCCATAAAATTTTTGTCCAAAATATTGTCAATTTGTTTTAAAATTGTATTGTTGGTATTTTTTCATGTAAATATATTGCTTGTGTTTTTACTATAAAAATGTATTTTTATACTTTCATAGTGTTTTGTTTTTGTTCGGTGGGGGGGAGGGTTCACCATTTGTCAATAGTTGAGACCCTAACAGGTGCTACCACCCTGAGTCAGAATGGACCTGGGAACAACAACAATTAAGTGGTGGTTCATTGCTCCTCAAAACCTCGAAGTTCCTGATCAGTGGCTTTGCTTCTGAATGTAGTTTATAGTCATACCCACGACTATTTGCTAGAGCAAGTCGAAATAAATAAATAAATAATAATATAGTCTATCTTACATATTTATTAGTGAACCATTAATCCTTGCTTTGAATGTTGCTGGTGCACCTAGTATATATTTAGAGATTCTTGATAAAATCCAAAGAAGAATCTGCAATGCTACTGATCCTGACCTGCATCTCTCCTTCAGTCCTTTTCCCACCGTCGTAAAAGAGCTTCCCTGTGCCTTTTTTTTTTTAAATAAATACTTTCATAGTAATTATTGTGATGAACTTTCCTCTATGGTACTTACACTTTACGAATTTAAGCGCAGTACTAGATTGGCAGTGAGCTCTCATCATTTTACAGTCGAAATGGCTAGATGTAAATGTAAGTTCTATCCTGTTTCTTCTATCGCACTTCTTGCTTGTGGATCTCTTCGAGCTTCTTGCTTTTTAGTTAAGTTCTCTCTTCAAAAATTTAAATGAAATATCAATCGTTATCTTCTTAATTCTTGTTCTTTTATTGTTCACTCTCCTTAATATTTTTCACATATTCTCTAACATCTGTAACCCCTTGCGACTCAGTGGCTTTATTGCCTTGCTTGGGGTGAAATGATTAAAAAAATAGACCAGAAAGTGCTATTGGAAACGAAAGATACAAACTGTTTGGAAGATAAATTTGCTTATTATGAACAAGGAAAGCAAGATCTGTCCATTAATGGATATAAATGTTCCCATTAGTTACAAAGTGAAATTAAAGGAGAATTAAAAATATAAAAAAAAGAAGAAAGGGAATATCAACACTGCCTGATAATTGAAGTCATTGGGAAACATGGAAATAAAAGTCGTTCCTATGGCCATAGGAGCACTGAAATGGAATATTGTAAGGAGATTGAAAACGCTGGAGATTCAAGGAATAGAAATATTTTTTCTCACAGCATTTTAAAATCGAGAATATTCTCGAAACAGAAGACTTGCTACCACTCAGTCTCCAGCAATAATAATAATAATAATGGATGATAACAATAATAATAATGGATGATGTCGCTGATGCTGTTGATGCTGTAGACGAGCAAAGAGATAATAATATCGTATTTGGGAATGAATTTAAATTTTAACAATAGAGGTGGTAAAGAGTAAAAAGGCTGATTGTTCTTGGAAGTTTTGATGACAAAGGAGGAAAAGAGAAGAAAGGACGAAGTGTTGCATATGTCGATGAAATGAATTATCAATAATAGAGAAAGAACAGAGAAAACAGAAAATATAGTTGCCGTTGATGCGAAGAAAAAGACGATGATGGTGATGGTGATGTTTTTTTTATTGTCGATAGCAAGCAAGTGGGTCAAATTGGTTGGTTTTGTCACGAAACGAACCAGTGCGAAATGCACAAAAAAGTAAAGAAAATTAAACAGATCCTTGCCCGCCCCCGCCCCAAATCAAACAAAAACATTTTTAATGAATGCAAATAGAAAACGAAGGATGCATTTTTCATCAATTGTTATCGCCCGCAGGGTGGTCTCACCTTTCTCTTGTGGAGCTGCTGTCGCTAACACGGCAAATGGTTACATTGTTAAACTGACAATAACAGCTAATAATAATAACAGCTAATAATAATAATGATAATAATAATATTGATAATGATGATGATGATAATAATAATAATAATAAGAAGAAGAACAGCAGCAGCAGCAACAATGATAAAGGCGCAATAATAACAGGGATGATGGCAGTTGGAAAGCGTAACAATGATTCTGACAATACAGCAGAGAAGGGCAAGAGACTATTTCTTTCACTCTCTCTTTCGAGAGAAAGAGAGAGAGAAAAAGAGAGAGAATCAGGAAAGAAAAGGTGGAGGAGATTCAAAAGAATAAAATAGTTCGATTGAGAGAGTGGAAAGTTGACCGTGAGTAAAGAGAAGGGAAGAAAGCAAAGAACAATTTCAAAAAAACAAAGAAATTAAATTAAAGAAGAGGAAAGGACGAAGAAAAAGATGAAACAAAAATGAAGAATAAAAAAAAAAAGAAGAAATGTTTGAAAGAATGAGCGAGAGAAAGAGAGAGATAGAGATGAAGAAAAAAGATAACATCTGTGAAAGATGACAGCGTACAGAGAAGCAGAAACGGTCTCAAAAAGGCAATAAATCAAATAAGAAAGGAATGAAAAGTAGAATAACGGTCAGAAGGCAGCGAAAAGCAGAAACAGAAAAAGAAACAATCAATGTTTAATTTTATTTTTATTGTGTTTTTGTGAAGATTAAAAAGAGGAAAAATGTCTTAAATAAGTTCACATCTGGTTGTTTTTCTTTCTGTGTGTCGTTACATTTCATTGAACCAGATTTCTTTTATTATTTCGCCGATTGAGAAGTTTAAGCTCTTCAGTTACATACTGATTTGTCTTATTTTTTTGGGGGGGGGGTGTTAAATGTTAGAGCAATGGAAAGAGGAAATAGGAAGAATAATAAAAAAAGTAAGATCGGGAAGTACAAGAGGAACAATATTGGCGTTAAGAGTATAAAAAAGAACGAGGAGCGCAGAATAGGACTTGGTCTGATGAAGAAGTCCGCTCCTTCAAAAATCCAATGTTTGGTCATTTGATCAGATTATGGGTCAAATCGTAACTTTTCCAGCACCTTGTCGTAAAGCGAATATATATATATATATATTATATATATATATATAAAAGTGAACATTGAAGTCAACACTCAGAGGCGACTAACTTCAATGGTCACTTTTATATTTATATACGCCCTATCTCTAATATTGAGCACTTTATCCCATAAATATAGCACAACTTAAAACTATATTTATTCTCTCTCTCTCTCATACACACACATTATATATATATATATATATATATATATATATATATAAATATGCCGGGTGTAACACCAAAATTGTCCAAATCGTGTAACACCCAAATTGTCCAATTGTTATATTAAGCTTTGAACCGTTGTATCTTAGAAATGACTAAAGTTATCTTACTGGAATTCTCCAAGGTTTATTTTTTTTATTAGGTTGGTGCAAAAATAATGGCGTAATAATGTCGTTTTTTGACGTTAAAAATTAGGTCAAAAAACGACATTATTACGTCATTATTTTTGCACCAACCTAATATAAACTGTTGGACTCTATTTTGACAATAAGAATGTATTTAGCTCTAAATTGAAATAATGATCCCTCTTGCTGTTCTGACCTCCCGATCCAGTTTTCCTTCTTTCCGTCTTTTTAAACTTATTTACCCTTCTCTTGGTGGTTCTTGAATGGATTTTGAAGATGGAAGTCAGGGTATGACTGTTGGCACCATTACTGAAGACCTGAATGATATTTTTCCTCTCACCATTGCTCAGTTGGGAAGACATAGTGGGACTGACACAAAACGATTTTTAACCTATTCTATTTCTAGCTGAATAACCCAAAGGATTTTTCAGTAATTCTTACAATAAATGTTGTCAATATGGCTAAACGTTTTATCGGAAAAACCTAGAAAAAAGAAACTCAATTAGTTAGTGTTCTTTTAGATATTAAACATTTAGTGGGATGGACCCCCATGCTATTACACGATTAGGACAATTTTGCTCTTAAACCCAGTCTATCTATCTATCTATCTATATATATATATATATATATATATATATATATATATATATATATATATATATATATATATATATATATATATATATATATTAAGGAAAATGGAAAGAAAAAGAACACTTATATTCAGAATCAGAAAGAGACAGCTGAAATTTCTTGGGCACATAATGAGGAAGGAGGGCTTGGAAAGTCTGACACTAACAGGTCATATTGAAAGTAAAATGAACATAAGAAAGCAACGAATAACCCAACTAACGAGCTTGTTTAAATAGTTGGCAGAACAGTGATTTGAAGGGGGTAGTAAAAAGGCAAGCCCCACTTAAAGCTAAAAAGGACAAAAAGTTGAGGAGAGACATAATCGCCAACATCCTGAATGGATATAAAAAGAAAGTGAGTGAATACACCGTTAAAAACTATCTATCTATCTATCTATCTATCTATCTATGAGTATCAAATTATTCAGACCCCCATTCCAAGAAATTTCAACTCTGGTAAGAACTTGCTGCGATAGATAGATACATAGAAACAGCGAGATAGAGATGAAACAGAGAGAAATAGATAGATAGATAGATAGATAGATAGAAACAGACTGAGATAAATAGACAGAATCATGGTGAAATAGATAGAAATAGACTGAGACAGATAGAAAAAGGAGTGAGATAGATAGATAGATAGATAGATAGAGAGAGAGAGGGGAATAAAGAGAAAACGAAAAGACAGAAAAGGAAAGATAAACGGAAATAATAAAAAAAAGAAATTTCAATATGAAAGTGTAGATTTTTGGGTGGCGACAAACTTTGTATATCTGGATTTGGTAATGTAACTAGTTCAGTAGAATATCAATTCTAAATACAATGCCGTAAAGAGAAACTAATTCCCTACATTTCCCCCAAACAGTCGAAGCAGTGTACTGCAAAAGAAGCTGTGAACAGGCACGGCTTTCTATGTTATGAAAGGACGTGGCATTTGAAAAAAAATCTGAAAAAAAAACTAAAGAAAGTTATTGAAATTTAAAGGTAATTGATCTGATGAACCTTTCTCTATGGTATATAGATAGACTTTATGAATTTAAGCGTAGTGCCAGATTGGCAGCAATGTCTCATCATTTTACAATTAAAATGGCAAGATGTAGTTCTATGCTGCTAATAGTTTCTTCTTTCTCACATCTCGCCCGTGGTTCTCTCTTCCAGCTTCTTGCTTCTCAGCCACCTTTGATCTTCAAAAATTTAATTGTAGCGCGAATCGTTATCTTCTGTTTTCTTAATTCTTGTTCTTTTATTGACCTCTCTCGTTAAAGTAACCCCTTTATTGCTTGCTTGGAGCAAAATGATTGAAAAAAATAAGTAGAAAAAAATGAGTTGCATAAAATGCTTATAATGCAAGGAATGGGCATTCCTTAAATGTAGCCCTGTGTCAAAGTCGGCATAGTCCATCCCATATGAGTGAAATAACTTTACCCCCCAAAATGTTTTAAATAATAATGTTAACTGTAAAAATATGCTTGTAGCTGATGAATATTCGATTGCAAAGAAATTTTGTGTGTATATAGATCTATCGATTTGGTTGTCATCAAACGAACACTTCCGACCACTTTTCCGACCATTTCTGTCATCCATACTATACCCAGTTTTTTTCTGATTCTGGTATCATCTTTGAGTTGACCAATGAAAGTCCTTTCTAGATCCTTTCCCTCTAATTTGGATCGAATAGTATTTTGTGTAGTTTTGTAGATATTTCAATGTAGCATTACATCATCAGGAATTTATAAATGGAAGTAATTATCTCTTTATGGTATAAGTAAACATAAATCTAGAAAAAGTTGATAAAAAAAGAAGAGAAAAAGTGAGGGAACTGAGACATTTAAGTAGAAGGAAAAAAAGAAGAGACTTGCAGAAGTGAGAAAAAGGAGAGATTTAAACAGAATAGAGAAAAGAAAGATTTAAGCAGAAGAGAGAAAAAAAGAAAGAATTAGAAAGGGGAGATTTAAGTAAAAGAGAAAAAGAGAGATTTAAATAGAAGAAAGAAAAATGAGAGATAAAAGCAGCAGTTTGAAATCGAGAGATTTAAGTAGAAGAGGGGAAAGTAGAGATTTAGGAAAAAGGAAAGATTTATCTAGAAAAGAAAAAAAAACAAGAGAGATTAATGTCGAAGAAGGAAAAAGAAGACATCTGAGAAGAAAAGTGAAAAAGAAGAGGTCTAAGTAAAACAGATGAAGAAGAGAGTTAAGTAGAAGAGAGAAAAGGGAGAGGCTTATGTAGAAGAGAGAAAAGGAGAGACATGTAAAAAAGAGAAATGGAGAGGCTTATATTGGAAGAGAGAAAAAGGAGAGACACGTAGAGGAGTAGAGGAGAGGCTTATGTAGAAGAGAGAAAAGGAGAGACACGTAGAAGAGAGAAAAGGGAGAGGCTTATGTAGAAGAGAGAACAGAAGAGGCTTATGTAGAAGAGAGCAAAGGAGAAGCTTATGTAGAAGAGAGCAAAGGAGAAGCTGATGTAGAAGTGAGAATAGGGAGAGGCTTATGTAGAAGAGAGAAAAGGAAGATGCTTATGTAGAAGTGAGAAAAGGGAGAGGCTTATGTAGAAGAAAGAAAAGGAGAGTCTTATGTAGAAGAGAGAAAATGAGAGGCTTATGCAGAAGAGAGAAAAATGAGAATCTTATGTAGAAGAGAGAAAAGTGAGAGGCTTATGTAGAAGAGAGAAAGGGAGAAGATCATCTAGAAGAGAGAAAAGGGAGAGACTTATGTAGAAGAGAATAAAGGGAGAGGCTTACATAGAAGAGAGTAAACGGAGAGGCTTATGGAGAAGAGAGAAAAGAGAGATGCTTATGGAGAAGAGAGAAAAGAGAGAAGGTTATGTAGAAGAGAAAAAAGGGAGACGCTTATGTAGAAGAGAAAAAAGAAGAGGCTTATGTAGAAGAGAGAAAAGTGGGAGGCTTATGTAGAAGAGAGAAAAGGGAGAGGCTTATGTAGAAGAGAGAAAAGAGAGAATGTTATGTAGAAGAGAAAAAAGGGAGACGCTTATGTAGAAGAGAAAAAAGAAGAGGGTTATGTAGAAGAGAGAAAAGGGGGAAGCTTATGTAGAAGAGAGAAAAGAGAGAGGCTTATAAAGAAAAGAGAAAAAGAGAGGCTTATGTAGAAGAGAGAAAAGAGAGGAGCTTATGTAGAAGAGAGAAGAGGGAGAGGCTTATGTAGAAGAGTGAAAAGGGAGAAGCTTATGTAGAAGAGAGAAAAGGGAGAGGCTTATGTAGAAGAGAGAAAAGGGAGATGCTTGTGTAGAAGAGGAAAAAGGGAGAAGCTCATGTATAAGAGAGGAAAGGGAGAGACTTATGTAGAAGAGAGAAAAGGAGAGACACTTAGAAGAGAGAAAAGGGAGAGGCTTATGTAGAAGAGAGAATCGGGAGAGGCTTATTTAGAAGAGAGCAATGGAGAAGCTTATGTAGAACAGGGAAAAGGGAGAAGCTCATGTATAAGAGAGAAAAGGAGAGTCTTATGCAGAAGAGAGAAATCAGAGAAGCTTATGTAGAAGACAGAAAAGGGGAGGCTTATGTAGAAGGGAGAAAGGGAGAGGCTTATGTAGAAGGGAGAAAGGGAGAGGCTTATGTAGAAGAGAGAAAAGGGAGACCCTTATGCAGAAGAGAGAAAAGGGAGACGCTTATGCAGAAGAGAGAAGAGGGAGAGGCTTATGTAGAAGAGAGAAGAGGGAGAGGCTTATGTAGAAGAGAGAAAAGGCTGAGGCTTAAGTAGAAGTGAGAAAATGGAAAGTCTTATGTAGAAGAGAGAAGAGAGAAAGGGTTATGTAGAAGAGAGAAAAGGGAGAGGCTTATGTAGAAGAGAGAAAAGGGAGAGGCTTATGTAGAAGAGAAAAAAGGGAGAGGCTTATATAGAAGAGAGAATAGGGAGAGCCTTATGTAGAAGAGAGAAAAGGGAGAGATTTGTCGAAGAGAGAAAAGGGCGATATTTAAGTAGTGGAATTAATTTCAGTGTCTCAATAAAAAGAAAAGAAAATCCTTAGAAAACTATGAAGCAAGCAAAAAATATTTAATCACCCCAACGAATTCTCTTGTCACAAACACAGCTCACCGAAAATAAAGTGTTGGACGTTGGTTGCTTATGATTGAGTTTAATTCTCAAGTAATAAAAAAGTCAATGATAATCAAGTAGTATGAGAAAGAAAAAAAAAAGGAAAGGAATTTGTGAAGTAGACTTGAAACAAGAAATAAAAAAAAGATTAAGTCAGGGAAACTGAATAGAGAAGAAAGAAAGAAAGAAAGAAAGAAAGAAAGAAAAAATAGAAAATGGCGGATTGAAAGAAAGAAGAAAAACAATGACTACAGAAAAAACCAAAAAACCAAAAGAAAACGTAAGGGGAAATGAAGAAATAAAATCAGTTGTTAAAAGAAAAAAAAAAAGGAATGAAAATGAATGAATGATACAAGGAAAATAAAAAAAGTAACAGCAAAGAAAGAAAGACAAAAAAGAAAAAAGTACGTATTGAGAAGATAAAGTACAGTGTAACCCGGATATTAGACAAACCCGGATATAAGAGAGATTTTATCTGGTCCCAAATTAGAGCCTGTGTAAATGTATATAAAATAGACCAAACCCGGATATAAGAGAAACCCGGATATAAGAAACTTATTCTCCGGTCTCGACAACTCTCTTATATCCGTGTTACACTGTAATCATTTATAGTAAGAAAGTAGAAAAGAATGGAAAAAAACAAAGATTGAAACAGAAAAGAAAACTGAAAGAAGAGAGAAAGAAAGGACGACGTAGACTGAAAAAATATTTTTTAATGCTAATGTTCACCTAATATAGGACTCAAGAGCCTCTCGAAGGTTGTGCGTATGGGCCTAAGAAAAGCCAAGATGTGCGTTTCATGAGGTTATGTAAGAAAAAATCACGGTTAATCATAGACTTGAAGAGGTCAAGATTTTAATTATCGGGAAAACGTTCTGTCGGGAGTCTGTCCCACATATCAGCAGTTCTTGGGAAGAAGCTGTCCGAGTGGAACTTATTTCTTATTAATGGAATATGAAGGGAATGAGGATGATTCATCCGTGTGTATACGGCATGGCGGGTCTCAAATGGAAAAAAGTCAGGGAGGGTGATAGCAAGGAATGTGGCTGATCAGGAAGAAAGATATGAAGAAAAAAGAAAAGGAAAAAGAAAGAAAAAACAAAGAAATGCGTAGCTCGAAAGAAGAAACAGAGAAATAATAAAAGTGAAAAAATAAAAAAATCAAGAAAAAAACAAATTGAAAGAGTAAAAAAAGAAAAAAAAAAAAGAATTAAGAACGAAAAAGAAGAGAAAGAGAGCTTTTTACCAAAAAGAAAAAAGACAAAAGAATAAAGAAAAAAATCGTGAGACAGAGAAGAAAGCGAGAAAAATGAGAGAATAATTTTTAGTCTTATGTAATATCGCTTTCTCCTATATGGAAGTAGATGCTGGACAATCTCCTCACAGATGAAGAAGAGGTCTGAGATAATAGAAATGTGGTTCTACAGCAGGATACTGAGAATACTATGAAGTGAACATATGAGCAACGTCGAAGTTTTAGAGAAAATGGAAACAAAAAGGCCACTTATACATAGAATCAGAAAGAGGAAAAATGGAATTTCTTGGATATATCACGAGGAAAGAAGGCTTGAAAATTTTAACATTCACATGGACAGAGGAAAGCGGTTAAATAACCTAGCTTGTATAAATAGTTGGCAGAATAAGGATTAGCAGAGATGGGTAAAAAAGACAAACCTTTGCTAAAAGCTACAACGGACAGGAAGATTTAAAGGACCATTATCGCCCACGTCTGGAAGGGGGACACACGACACATTGCGGTAGCAGAAGAAGGCTAACTTGGCGAATGAATTTCTTTTCCCCTTTTTATTTCTCGTCGAAAGTAAAAACGATTCAGAAGAATATTAAAACAATTATTAATATTCTAAAATAGCTAATTATTACTTATTCTGAGAATTAATGAGATAGAGAATGAAAGAATGAACGAATATTTCAATTGAAAAACGCGTCTCTTCTCACTTTGAAATGAAATGCATAGGCCGAGACATCAGCAAAATAATCAGATGTTTGTTATTATCAATAATATATTATTTATCGTTGCTGTTATAATTCATATTCGGTATCAATTGCCGTCATAGTAGTAATAATCGTAGATATGGCTACAGCATTTGGTGTTGGTAGTAGTTGTATTAAGTCGTTATTGTTGCCTCTTCCTACTCCTCCGTTCGCATCGTGTACATGATGTGTGGAAAATTAATTATTTATGATGAATGTAAAAAGATTAAAACTGATGTCGCTAAAATGGCAAAATATTCTTTAATTCAATAGCACTTGCGGGGGAATTGTTGTCGCTAGCACGACGAAAGATAATGAGGAACAATTTAGAGACGGAAAAGCGATGCATTAAATGCTAAAGAGACCCCCATTCACATTAATTTTGAAATAACGATGTAAAAAAGAGAGAAGTTGGTAAAAGTTAAAATACAGATAGAAAAGGTGGTTACCAAAAGGAATAAACTGAAAAAAAAAAAAAAAACAATTAAGAAAAGGATACTATGCTTAAAATTAGGTACTTTTTAGGATCCTAATAGAAGGTGGGGCATTTATTTCTTTTAGAAAAATTTCAGCCCCCACTGTTCTCCGACTTTATTAAGCATTATTATTTTTCTATATGCTGTGGCCGGTGGCGATCATGACTCTCCAAAATTTCCTGTCCTTTGTAGCTCTTAATAAATTTTGTGTTTTCGTTATATCTCCGAAACACTGTTCTGTCATCCATTTACGTGGATTATTCTTTGTTATGCCTCTTACTTTCAATCTGCCTTGTGAGTGTCAAATTTTCCAAGCTGTCTTTCCTTATTACGTGCTCGAGAAATTTCAACTGTCCCTTCCCGATGTTAAGTATAAGTGTCCTTCTTGCTTCAATTTTCTCTAAAATTTTGTCATTACTCACATGTTCGGTCCATGGTATTCTCAGCATCCTTCTGTAGAACCACATTTCTGTTACCTCAGGTCTCTCGCGCACTGCCATATAAGAGGACTTATATTACGCAACAGTTCACTACTCTTTTTTTCTCTTTTCTAAAGAAATTTTCCTGTTTCTTAATACTTTGCCTAGCTTTTGGAAGGCATCTTTCGCTATCCCAATGCGCCATTGAAGTTTAGTGTCGCACTTTCCACCCTCTTTTAAAACACTTCCCAAATATTTTAATTGTTTTACTTGTTTGATTTTGGTATCTCCATTTTGTAAATTTCCTGTTGGGCTGCTCCTTTTGCCAACAAAATTGATGTTTAGCCCTTCTCACTTTCCTTCAATTCCTTATTAAGACTATTTCGTTCATTATGTTCGCACTTTTCTCCAGCGTTCAAAGAGAAAACAGCAATTATTATAATTGGTTCAAGATTTTATTTGCATGCTTTTAGGATTGCCTTGTTTAAAACAGCGTTCCATTGTTGTTTATTTTTTATTCCTTTCAGGATTACCACGTTTTATTCGTTGATTAACTTAAAACTTATCTTTATACAGATGGAGAAGTGACTTGAAGCAACAGAAATGTGGTTCTACAGAGGGATGCTGAGAATACCATAGATGAAACATGTGAGCAATAAAGAAGTTCTAGAGACAATGGCACTAAAAAGGACAATTATGCTTAACATCAGGAAGAGACAAATTTTCTCGAGCACATAATGAGGAAAGAGGGTTTGGAAAATTTGATACTCACAGGACAGACTGAAGATAATAGAGCCAAAAGGAAGCACAACTTACCTAACGAGCAAATGGATGACGGAGTAGGGTTTGGTAGAGATGGCAAAAGGCAAAAGCTACAAAGGGCAAGAAGTTGTGGAGGGCCATGATTGCTAATGTTATGAAGGGACATGACATGAAGAAGAAGCAGACTTAATTTCTAACTTAACCATTTAAATAATTTTCTGATCCCTTTATGTTAAAACTCCCAAGTTATTTATCGTCTATATTAACAAAAATCCCGATCCTTCAATAATTAAGACCCCACCGTATATTAGGCACGTAAGAGTAGATAGATAGATTGATAGATAGATAGATAGATAATGAACAGACAGGAGATAGATAGATATATATAAACAGACAGGGGATAGATAGATAGATAGATAGATAGATAGATAGATAGATAGATAGATATAAACAGACAGGAGATAGATAGATATAAACAGACAGGGGATAGATAGATATGAACAGATAGGAGATAGATAGATAGATATAAACAGACAGGGGATAGATAGATATGAACAGATAGATAGATAGATAGATAGATAGATAGATAGATAATCCACCATCAGGTTTGACAGTCGCAAATAACGGAAAAGAAATATGCCAAATCGTAAACATGGTTGTACAAGCGGATCACAGCTTGACAATGAAATGAAGCGAAAAACTGAGAAAATACCAAAACCTTGTCCGAGAACATATCATTAAGGAATGTGAATTCAAGGTCATGCCCGTAATAGCTGGTGCACTTGGAACACAAAATATTGGAATCGTGACGGGATGAACGCTGAGAAAGAATTCATAATATTCAGACCACGGTAGTGCTGGGATTTGCAATGATACTGAGAAAGGTACTGCATGTACAAGGACATTTTCTGTTAGTCAATCTCCAAACATCTGGGATGAACATGCAAATGAAGAACACATTTTTAGTGATAGAGACAAGTTAGTATTAATTTAAAAATAAATGAATATAAACCAGGCATGAACAAACTTTTTCATGAAGCGAGCGGCATGAGACATGTCTCATTATAAGACGGGTCACACTAGTAAAAAAAATCAAGGTATCTTTTCGTTGAAGGGATACGAATAAAAAAAAAAGAAAAGAAAGTAAAGAAAGAATGAAGAAAGAAAGGAAAGTCTAGCTTGAAAGGAAAAAGAAAGAAAGAGAAATAAGACAAGAAAATAAAAGAAATAGAGCTAAGAATAAAAAAGAAAAGAAAGAATGAAGAACAAGATGAAGGAAAAGAAGATCATTTTTTAAAGAAATTACGTAAAACACAAACTTGACCAGTGACCGAACAAGTAGAGAAGAAAAATAAATACATTACTTCTAAAAAAGGATAACAAAACTAAAAATTAATAACCGTAATAAGAAAAATAAGAAGGAAATTTAAACAGATTATTCAATCTCAAGCATAAAAATACATTGACAATTAGAAATGAAGATTAGTAAGAAATATCCACCAGCAGATGGTTGCTCTTTCAGCAGACGACAAAATAACACTTAAAAAGTGTGAAAAGCTGGACAAATTTTAGGGAACTGGGAACAACAATTTTATTCATTATTAATAGTACACTTGAGACAGTCATGAAAAGCCTTACAAAGAGATTACAAGAATTAGAAATTCAGAGAAGAATTTGAACCAGGCAGATGGAAGTATATTAAAACCACCTCGGATACTGAGGAAAGTGCTGGAGTTTTGCGGAGACATGTTGCTTTATGATCTCCAGTGAAAGTGACCATTAAAAAATCGCTGCGACAATAAAGATCCAGCTAATAAAAGCTATAACATTCTCAACAAAAACGAACAATAATGGTTGATTGCCATAGCAAGATGGCTGACATGTTGGAGCTCATTGTTCGTGAGCCTGGCACTTAGTGATTTCTCTACAGTTGTAAGTTTGTGCTAAACTAATCGAAGTTTAGTAAATACCTCGAAATTGAGGTGGCTGCGCATTTCCGACTGTTGTAAAAACTCCCAGCTATCCCACTTTCAAGTTACCTCTTGTAGTCACCGTATTTACAGATATTTACCAAAATATATAAAAAAAATCAAAACAAAACGACCCCCACAAAAAAACGGGCCAAAAAAAAAAAAAAAAAAAAAAAGAAAAGGAAAAAAAAAAAAGAAAGGCTAGGCAGAAGTTCGAAGAACGTGAATAAAGGTTTTATTTTATACAAAGAGAACATGCTAACAAAGTGTAGCGATGTGTTACATGATTTCTCTTAGATCCTGAAAAGGAAAGCTAGCTAATATTACAAAAATCTCTCCTGACTCATAAATCCAGCATGTCATTTTGCAAGAATTATTTTTCTGACGCGTCCGGGAAGCGTTTTCTCTTTACGATCTCTACTGCAAAAATGTTTGGTGTCCAGAATTGAGAGTCACTTATTGGCCGTTAAGAGTCACATGACCAGCCACGCACTGTGCATACAAATTAGACAAAAAGAAGGAAATTTAACCCAATCTGAAATTGAGGATAACCCGAATCTTTTATTCAATCCACTGGAATAGATTGTTCTTCCATTTTATATGCTTAGTGGAGTAATGGATAGCGGCTCGGATTGAGGAATCAGAGTTAGAATTCCAGTTGAATTCATTCACTTACGTAGTAATACCCTTGAGAAGGAATGAATCCTCTTCTATGGGTAAAAAGCAGGACAGACCGGGTTCTATAGCCTTGGATACCAGGAAGAAATGGTAACCTACTGCGCGAGAAAATCTGCTTCATCAGTCATTTATCGAAAGATACATGATCGCATAAGCGTGTATCACGCATGGCAGATAATTGGCTGAGGGGACATTTTATATCAACGAGTACTCACAGCGTTTATTCATATTTGAAGCGCTTGTTTATTTTGTTCCACTGAACCAGAGTATGCGAATTTTCACCACTACCAGAAGCAGAGATTGAACTCCTAGTTGGATTAACTAAAATTACCGAGTTATCGAGTACAGCGACAGACACTTGAAGAAGGTCAGATAGTACAACGGCCGAAACGTTGTAAGCGCAACAATCAAGATGAGTATAATGATAATAATAAAGCAGATAATACACAAATATTTTGAGGGGTTAATCTGAAATCGTTTTTAGTTACTGTGGGGGTAAAAGAAACATTTTGAAATTTCACCACGGCTACCAGATGGAAGTGTTCGAACCTCGATAAAAACAGAATTTTGAAGATTGATTTTCAACAATGATTGTGTTGTCCCCATTTTTCCTACCCATATTTCATCTTGTGGTGTGATGAGCTAAACTAAGCAAATATTGTATGGGACATCACACTTTTCACTAAATGATACAAACATATATGTCTGAATCTATAAAAAAAGACTATGTTCTTTCTGTAGTAGGTGATTGACCTCAGATGATACCAAATTAGACTTTGCACTCAGAGTCCACCAGAGAAGCCAAGTGAATTAAAGGTTGGTTGGGTTTTATGGCATATCAACCACTGTGGGTCATTTAATGCCACATTAAGGTATATATATATATATATATATATATATATATATATATATATATATATATATATATGTATGTATGTATACATACACATATACCTATACATATATTAAATATACAGTACTATTAAACATATAGCTGGCAACATTATTCTTTCCAAAAAACGTATAGCTGGCAACATTATTCTTTCCGAAAAAACGTATAGCTGGCAACATTATTTTTCCGAAAACAT
The DNA here is from genome assembly GCA_963932145.1 of Acanthosepion lycidas. NCBI lineage: Eukaryota > Metazoa > Mollusca > Cephalopoda > Sepiida > Sepiidae > Acanthosepion > Acanthosepion lycidas. Next base: position 30,674,442 of record OZ010573.1, read on the forward strand.
TATCTGAAGCCTTGTTGTTGGACGTAGTTTATCGTCATACCCAGGACGAGTGAATTAGAGGGTTTACATAAGAGATAACCTCCAAGCTTCCAGGTTGAGATCCGTGCATTTGCTGGATGTTCGTGGTTGTTCCGATATGCAAAGAAGTGGCCGATCCAGCTGTGTTTAGGACGGCCACATATGGGACAAAACGGATGACAGGTAGATATATACAAATTTACCTGAGAGAATGGAGAGTTTCTTACATCGTCGCCAGAGTGTAGAATCCACGACTGGAGAAAAACCTAAAGCTGCACACCAATTCGTCGACAGGTAGTAAGTCCGTAGCTGAATAAACAATAATGTTACACGTGAGAGAGATGGTTTCATATTCTTATTAATCTGTACACAATAACATTACATTTCTTTTATCATTTGGTGGATAAACTGACCAGTTTTCTTCGTTGCAATTCATGAATGTTTCATGGCTGAACCAAAGCATTGGAGTCACCGCGACGGAAAGACAATTATCTGTCTTAATTTAAAAGAATATGATTCATGCAAGCAGTGTGTAACTGTCACACCATTTACGACGGAGGGGATGATCGGGTAGACAACAAAAAATATATATTTTTAAATTTTTTTTTTTAATCATTTCACCCCAAGGAAGACAGGAATGCCACTCGTACGTAGCGGGTTGCAGAGAGTGAAAATGAGAAAAAAGACTAGGTATAGTGTAGTGGAGGAAAGGATAAAAGATGAACGGGATTCAAGAAGATAGATGGCGATTCATTTAAATTTTTGAAGATTCTAGTTATCAGGGAATCAAGTGAACGGGGTGGAATTCCACAGGCGAGAAGTGCGAGAAAAGAAACTGTTGGAGTAGATTTAACTATTTCAACAGTAAATGGGTGGGACCTAGATGTCAATTTAATAGCACGCTTAAATTCATGTAGTCAGGGCACTAGGGGAAAAAAGCTGGTCAAAGCAGTTGCCATAAAAAATATTTGTAGAAAAGACAGAAAGAAGCCAGGGTACATTTTTATTTTATTCCTTCTGCTAAGAAATGGTAAATATTCCAGCACGAAAAAAGAAAAGAAAACATTCAAATGAAAGAAAATGGTCGGGCAAGAATGTTTAAGTCAAGAATGACAACCGCAAGGTGGAGCTGTTGGTAGTTACTCGAAATAAAAGATTCTGTGAAAATATCACAATTTGTCGGCGGTCTCTGATTTATTTTATTTTTACACGTTGTACTTGCTATTTACTTTTCCTCTTTATTTTTACTCTGGTTTATCAATGTCCTGTCATGGTGACATGATCTATCTGTTTATTTATCTAAGGTCGTTCATGTCGATGCTTACCTAATGGCTAAGATGACGCAGGTAAAAAGTTATTTCAAAACGCGATTTTCAATTCATGCCCTCTTCACTTAAAATATAATTACAGTATGACCTTAGTAACCTCAGAGAAAATTTTAGATTCGGGTACTTATAAAATATAAAATACTCTCGTATTTTATGTACCTAACAACAGGCGATATGCTCGTAAGTTATGAGTTTGTTTTAGCATAAAAAGACTTCAGGCAAAATAAATTAGAGGTCTATATCCGAATATTGAATTTCTACCCAGACATGTCGGTATTTGGTGTTGCACCAACTCAATCTTAACAGACATTACATCCATTTGTAAAATCTTTAAAATATCATTAATATTTATCACATTCGGCTAACATTATCTATCTATCTATGCATGTATTTCAGTCTGTTCCTATAGCTATCTATCTATCTATCTATCTATCTATCTATCTATCTATCTATCTATCTATCTATGTCTGTTCGTCTATCTATCTATCTATCTATCTATCTATCTATCTATCTATCTATGTCTGTTCGTCTATCTATCTATCTATCTATCTATGTCTGTTCGTCTATCTATCTATCTATCTATCTATCTATGTCTGTTCGTCTATCTATCTATCTATCTATCTATGTCTGTTCGTCTATCTATCTATCTATCTATCTATCTATCTATCTATCTATGTCTGTTCGTCTATCTATCTATCTATCTATGTCTGTTCGTCTATCTATCTATCTATCTATGTCTGTTCGTCTATCTATCTATCTATCTATCTATCTATGTCTGTTCGTCTATCTATCTATCTATCTATCTATCTATCTATCTATGTCTGTTCGTCTATCTATCTATCTATCTATCTATCTATCTATCTATGTCTGTTCGTATATCTATCTATCTATCTATCTATGTCTGTTCGTATATCTATCTATCTATCTATCTATCTATCTATGTCTGTTCGTATATCTATCTATCTATCTATCTATCTATCTATCTATCTATGTCTGTTCGTATATCTATCTATCTATCTATCTATATCTGTTCGTATATCTATCTATCTATCTATCTATGTCTGTTCGTATATCTATCTATCTATCTATCTATCTATCTATGTCTGTTCGTATATCTATCTATCTATGTCTGTTCGTATATCTATCTATCTATCTATGTCTGTTCGTATATCTATCTATCTATGTCTGTTCGTATATCTATCTATCTATGTCTGTTCGTATATCTATCTATCTATCTATCTATGTCTGTTCGTATATCTATGTTCGTATATCTATCTATCTATCTATCTATCTATCTATCTATCTATCTATCTATCTATCTATCTAAGTGTTCCCATCAGTGTCTGTGTCTCTTCATTATGAGGGCACCAGGCTGTCGGTTTTCTTGTTTTTGCATCCGACTATTGTATGGAATCCTGACGCTTTGGTAGGGCTTAGAGAGGCTTTTTTGATGAACAATTACATAATATTGGGGTATATGTAGTGCCATGTATGTCATGCATGGCTAGGTGCCTTTGCATGTATTTCCGGTGGGCAATGCTTTGGTCTCGGCTACGTTCTGCCCAGTTTGTATCTGAGTGAAAAGAAATAGGAGAAAACCAATAAACAAAAAAAAAATCACCTCCCCACCTCAACTTTTCTTTCTCCAATATTCGAGGTATGCATGTCAATTTCTGCAGTGTAGAATCTTATCTCTTGAACCGGTCTCCAGATATATTTGCACTTTGTGAAACTAATTTATTAGGTTGGTGCAAAAATAATGTCGTTTTCTCACATAGTAACATATGTGAGAAAACGACATTATTTTTGCACCAACCTAATAAATTATTTCTTTGCTACCAGTGAATTCTCTGTTTTTGGTTATCTTCCTCTTCGCTGAAAAGATTATACGATACATGAGCATGAGCTTGGTGTTTATATTCGGGAAAATCTGCCAATGGCATGGAAATTGTCCCTTGAAACCTCAGATTAATATTTTAGATTCCTTCGACTTATTGCAATCTGTTAGATATCTTTATTTCCTTTACAGATCTCCCTCTTCTCAGGACTGCAGTGTATTGGCTGAAATTTCTGATAGTACAGTAATCTCTCTATCTCGACTCATCTGCGATCATTTTTGTGTTTGGTGATTTTAATCTTCATAATGACAAGTGGGTTAAGTATTCTAATGTTGCTGACATTGTCAGTATTCTGACTTACGTTTTTTCCGGGTTTTTTTTTTATCAGTCTCCGACACAATTGGATTTCCCTACTCTTTTCCTTAATAAATCTGATCTATATGCTTCCTTACTTGATTTGTTCCTTACTTCCTCTTCTAGCTTTTGTTGAGCTTCGCAACTCTGTCGTCTTGGCAATTCGGATCACGCTGTAGTATCTGTTGATATTTCGTTTCAGTATTCTATGAGACAGGAAGTTCCTATTGACATGATCTCTCTCTGATACCAGCATGCTGATTGGGATTCACTTCGTGATTCGAGACGCCCTTTGAATTGATATTCTTAATCTTTTTATTGAGAATTGTGTCAGTGTAGATTCTTCATGGGTCAAAACCGGCATCGATGCTTTTGGAATCCCTTTATCCGGCTATACCAACATAGTAATTCCGCTCATAACAGACGCCTATTCTTGGCTGCACGTAATAAATGTAAACGTGCCCTCGAAGGAACTTTCACTGTTTGCTGATAGAATAAGACACCGTATAGCCTCTAACAAATTTAGCTCACATGACTACTGAAGGCTCTGTAATAGCGTATTAAATAAGAGTAAGTTTTCTATTTCTCTTTTCTTCATTCAATTTGATGTGTTCTGCCCGTAAATTCTCTTCAAGCTCTACTCTTGACTCCTGGAGTACCCTTGCCTCACTCTCCAGTTAGAACTGAGTCTCTGATGTGTGACATCCATATAACTCCTATTATTTCTGCTCTCATCTCTAATCTGGATTCCCACAAAGCGTGTAGACCTGGTAGTATTTCCTGTAATCCTTAAGAAATGTGCTTCCGAAAATTCTACAATAAATGCCTTGCTTCTTCTTGCTTTCTTTCTTCTTGGAAATCTCCCTCTGTTGTTTCAGTCTTTAAGAACTCAAGTGAACAACCTGACACCTCGAACTATCGGCTAATTAGCCTTCTACCATTTTTGGCAATACTAGAGGCCCTAATGAACTCTGAATTGGTTAAGTATCTCACATCTTTTGGGCCCTTGAAAAGTAATATAGCTTTCGCTTCCCTAGGTCAATTGCTGGTGTCCTAACGATTATACCGAAAGAGTTTATCAAGCTTTTGATAAGACTGATAAAGCTCAGGCTGTTGCTTTGGACATCTCGAGGGCATTTGACAAAATTTGGTATCACGGTCTTCTTCACAAGTTGAAATGTTATAGTATTCCCGGGTGAATTTTTGAACTGATTCAGTCTTTCTTATCAAATCGCGCAATGAAAGTTATCTTGAACGGCCACTCTTCTAGATCTTTTTGTACCAATGTAAGTGTCCCCAGAGTTCTATACTTGAACATTCTTTGTTCTTCATTTTCATCCTGATGACATCAGTTTTCAATTTACTTTTGCCTCGATAGCAAATCTGATCACTTCTATAATTTCAAATTGGCAGCTGATCTAAAAAGGACCTATAATCTGTTATTAACTGGGACAAGGAATGACTTGTTAATATAAACGCCCCCAAAACGAAGCTTCTCTCTATTAATCACCTCACAGACTCTTCTTACCTCCCATCAGCATGGCTGATGCTAACCTCCATGAAAGTGACTCGTTGCACCTTCTCGACTGACATAAAGTAGAAATATATTGAATCCATTGCTAGGTCTGCTGCTAAGAAAGTTGGTTCACTGTGTCGTGGTAGACATACCCACGACTATTTAGTAAATGATTGTATCAAAGAGCAAATATAAATAAATAAATAAATAAATAATAATAGCATAGTCTATCGTACATATAAGTGTACTATTTGTTCGGGCTTCGAATATTGCTGCCACATATGTTCCGGTGCACCTGTCACATATTTAGAAATTCTTGATAAGATCCAGATTTGAAGCGGGACAACTACATCGAATCAACAGCTGCATCTACTGCAAGGAAAGCTGAATCACTGTGTTATGCCAGAAAACATTTCTCATCAGAAATTTTCTATAAATTTGCTGATATACTGAAACAACGTATAGTCTCTCATAAGTTCATTTCTAGAGATTATTGGCGGCTCTGTAGGTGTGTGCTGAACAACAGCTTATCTCCTAATATCTACTCTCTTTAATCAATTTGAAGTCCTGACATCTACAGTAGATAAGGTTGAGTTCTTTGCTTGGAATTTCTCCTCCATAATCTCCAAACTAGTCTCCCACAAAGCAAGCAGGTTTGACGGTATCCCAGCCGTCGTTCTAAAGAAATGTGCTCACGATTTGGCTCTCGTACACTCAAAGCACAACAAAAATTGCCTCGCTATTTCCTGCTTCCCAGCTTGGATGTTCTCCGTAGTTCTTTTTTTTTTTTAAGAATTTTAGAGAATACTCTGTTCCCTCAAATTATCGTCCAATTAGTCTCTTACCGCTTTTTGGCAAAGTATTCGAGGCTCTAATCAGTGCTGAAGTGGTTAAGCATCTTACTTCTTACGAAGTCGGACAAACAATATGGATTCTGTTTCGTCAGTTCTACCGCTGATGTGTTAACGGTCATCACCGAATTTCCATATCAATCTCTGCATAAGAACGGCAAAGCTCGAACTTTGACTCTCGATATCTCGAAAGCGTTCGACAGGGCTTGGCATGTTGTCCTTCCACACATGCTCTAGGGCTACAGTGTCATTGTTTGATTTGGTTTGGTTTACTTTGTTTAACGGCATATCAACTTCAATGGGTTATTTAATGCTGACAAAAATTTTTATTGCAGGTAATATTTTGTTTTGTCAAAAATCTGTTTCTGGTAATATATTTCCTCCAAAATTGTATTGCTGGTAATAATTTTTTCCAAAAAATATTTCTAGTAATAGTTAACTATTTGCCCATAGCTGGGACTCTAACAGGTGTTACTACGCCGGGTCAGGGTGGGCCTGGGAACACCAGCAATTAAGAAGTGGTTCCACGCTCCTCAAAACCTCCTGATCAGAGGCCTTGCTGCTGGACGTAGTTTAATGTCTTACCCAGGACGCGGATGTAGTTTAACGTCTTACCCAGGACGCTCATTGTTTGATTTAATCCAATCGTTGCTATCAAACCGTGAAATGAAGGTCGTTTTAAATGGGCTCGATTCCAGATCCTTTCTCACGGACGTGGGTATCCCCCAAAGATCTATTCTGGGTCCTACGTCAGTTTTGATTTTCATCAATGATCTCCCCAGTGTCATCAGTTCCCAAGTAGGTATTTATGCAGATGACATTACCATTTACTCCTGTCTCAATAGCAAATCCGATAGGTCTGACAAAGTAAACCTGGCAGCTGCTGTTGAAAAGGACCTCCAATCAGTGGTTAACTGAGGCAAGAGATGTCTTGTAAATTTGAACGCCTCCAAATCAAAACCGCTTTCATTTGACCACCATAGAGAACCTTTTACTACCTTCCATCAAGAGAACCACACACTGCTTCTTAGTCTCACGTTTCCCACTGACTTGAGGCGGAGCAACTACATCGAATCATCAGCTGCATCTACTGCAAGGAAAGTTGGATCACTGTGTCGTGCCAGAAAACGTTTCTCATCAGATTCCATCTTGTACATTTACAAATCTACCATTCGTCCCGGCATTGAATATTGTTGCCATATCTAGTCTGATTCTTCTACTGTAGATCTCAAGATTCATGACAACATTCAAAGAAGGATCTTTAATGTAATCGATCTTGACCAGGCATCTTCACTTCAGTCATTTTCTCACCGACATATCGTGGCTTCCCTCTGTCTTTTCTACAACTATTTTCATGACAACTGTTCTGGCGAGCGTTTTTCCCTAGTGCCCTGACTACATGAATTTAAGCGTGCTACTAAATTGGCATATAGGTCTCACAATTGCACTGTTGAAATAGCTAAATGCAACCACCGCTTCTACACCAACAATCTCTTTTAACATCAATCTACATCTTCTGTCTTCTTGAATGCAGTTCATCTTATGTCTTCTTCTCAATCCTTTCAATAGTCAGTCTTTTCCTTCACTTTCACACCTTGAGCGCAGTTCTAGATTGGCGGCAAAGTCCCGTCACTTCACAGCTGAATTGGCCTGATGTAACCGTATGCTCTATGCTAAGTTTCTTTTCCGGCAGCTTTCACTTGTGGAACTTTTCCTGCTCCATGTTTTCATGCAAATTTGATCCTCATTAATTTAAATGCAATGTCAATCGTTGTCTATTGTCTTCATCATTATTCTTCTCTTTTTCTCGCTCTTTAATAATGTTTTCCCTTTTTTCTTATTCTTTTACAATCAGTAACCTCTTCTGATGTGTGGCTTTACTGCCCTACTTGGGATGACATGATTTAAAAAAATCTATCTATCTATCTATGTCAATTCAGATCAAAAACAATTCAGATCTATCTAAGACAATTTAGATCTATCTCTGTCTATCTAAATTAAAATCTAAGCCAATTCAGATCTAAGTTAATTTAAATCTGTCAATCTAAGCTAATCCATATTTATCTAAGTCTGTTCATATGTATCTATCTCAGTTAATTCATATCTATCTATCTAGCTAGCTAGCTAGCTATCTCAGTCTGTTCATATGTATCTATCTCCGTTAATTCATATCTGTCTATCTAAATTAATTCATATCTATCTATACATTTATCTATCTAAATTCAGATCAAAGGAAATTCAGACCTATCTAAGTCTGTTCATATGTATCTATCTCCGTTAATTCATATCTATCTATCTATCTATCTCCGTTAATTTATATCTATTTATCTATCTCCGTTAATTCATATCTATCTATCTATCTATCTATCTATCTATCTATCTATCTATCTATCTATCTATCTATCTATCTCCGTTAATTCATATCTATCTATCTATCTCCGTTAATTCATATCTATCTATCTATCTATCTCCGTTAATTCATATCTATTTATCTATCTATCTCCGTTAATTCATATCTATCTATCTATCTCCGTTAATTCATATCTATTTATCTATCTATCTCCGTTAATTCATATCTATCTATCTATCTCCGTTAATTCATATCTATCTATCTATCTCCGTTAATTCCTATCTATCTATCTCCGTTAATTCATATCTATCTATCTCCGTTAATTCATATCTATCTATCCATCTATCTATCTATCTCCGTTAATTCATATCTATCTATCCATCTATCTATCTATCTCCGTTAATTCATATCTATCTATCCATCTATCTATCTATCTATCTCCGTTAATTCATATCTATCTATCTATCTATCTATCTATCTCCGTTAATTCATATCTATCTATCCATCTATCTATCTATCTCCGTTAATTCATATCTATCTATCCATCTATCTATCTATCTCCGTTAATTCATATCTATCTATCTATCTATCTATCTATCTATCTATCTATCTATCTATCTATCTATCTCCGTTAATTCATATCTATCTATCTATCTATCTATCTATCTATCTATCTATCTATCTCCGTTAATTCATATCTATCTATCTATCTATCTATCTATCTATCTATCTATCTATCTCCGTTAATTCATATCTATCTATCTATCTATCTATCTATCTATCTATCTATCTCCGTTAATTCATATCTATCTATCTATCTATCTATCTATCTATCTATCTATCTCCGTTAATTCATATCTATCTATCTATCTATCTATCTATCTATCTATCTATCTCCGTTAATTCATATCTATCTATCTATCTATCTATCTATCTATCTCCGTTAATTCATATCTATCTATCTATCTATCTATCTATCTATCTATCTATCTATCTCCGTTAATTCATATCTATCTATCTATCTATCTATCTATCTATCTATCTCCGTTAATTCATATCTATCTATCTATCTATCTATCTATCTATCTATCTATCTATCTCCGTTAATTCATATCTATCTATCTATCTATCTATCTATCTATCTATCTATCTCCGTTAATTCATATCTATCTATCTATCTATCTATCTATCTATCTATCTATCTCCGTTAATTCATATCTATCTATCTATCTATCTATCTCCGTTAATTCATATCTATCTATCTATCTATCTATCTCCGTTAATTCATATCTATCTATCTATCTATCTATCTATCTATCTCCGTTAATTCATATCTATCTATCTATCTATCTATCTATCTATCTCCGTTAACTCATATCTATCTATCTATCTATCTATCTATCTCCGTTAACTCATATCTATCTATCTATCTATCTATCTATCTATCTATCTATCTATCTCCGTTAATTCATATCTATCTATCTATCTATCTATCTCCGTTAATTCATATCTATCTATCTATCTATCTATCTATCTCCGTTAATTCATATCTATCTATCTATCTATCTATCTCCGTTAATTCATATCTATCTATCTATCTATCTATCTATCTCCGTTAATTCATATCTATCTATCTATCTATCTATCTCCGTTAATTCATATCTATCTATCTATCTATCTATCTCCGTTAATTCATATCTATCTATCTATCTATCTATCTATCTATCTATCTATCTATCTATCTCCGTTAACTCATATCTATCTATCTATCTATCTATCTATCTCCGTTAACTCATATCTATCTATCTATCTATCTATCTATCTCCGTTAACTCATATCTATCTATCTATCTATCTATCTATCTATCTATCTATCTATCTATCTTTTTACGTGTAAAATCCAATTAACGAAATATATCGATTTCGTTATCAAGGAATTCACAAATTCGATTTTTGATCTATAAACATTTCCTTCCCTCTTACAATCCCAGGAACCAGACAAACCGGATTTTAATATCAGTGTTCCATATACTTTTTCAACTATAAAATCGTTGCAATCATTATCGACTTCTTCCTGTTCAATACTGCTGGCCCTTTAGCCTACGTCTTCAACGGCACCACACTTCCGGTTTCTAATAGCTTAAACCAGTCGTTGAAGAATATGCGAGTTCCTGAAGCACTTTATACAATAAACCAATAAGCAGAGCCTATGACGATGATATTGATGAGGCTGATAAAAAAGAATACGAGCCGATAATTATTAATGGTGAGGAGATTCGCCGAAAAACAAATTTCTTATCTTATTAAGCTTGTGATGAGTAATATTATCACTTGGAATACTCTGGGGGATAAAAAGGAGTGTCTTTTGACTCATAGTTTTGGACGAGATCGAATAAATAGATACATTCTGGTGCGAACATCTTTTCTGAACGTATTCGTATCGTTGTTGGATATGAGTAAAATATTCTTTGAATAAAGAAAGGCTAGAGATAGTCCCACACACTATATTATGTATTATCGAAAGGTTTTCAGTCAGTCAGTTGTGTGCCATGCGTGATACACGCTTAGGCGATCATGTATCTTTCGATACATGACTGACGAGGCAGATTTTTTTCTCGCAGTATGTCGTCATTTCTTTCTGCAGTAGACCAGTTGCAATCCAAGGCTATAGAACCTGGTCTAGGAGAAGAAAAGGATTCATACCTTTCCCAATGGATTTAGAACGTAAGTGAATGTAATGGATTCGACTGGATTTCGAACGCGGCTCTCCGATTAGGAATTTCAAAAGCTTCCTCGAAAAGAAAGCAGTAAGAATTTTAGCGCCGACCACACTTCTATAAATTTTGTGCCATATGAACTAAAGGACCTAAAACTTTAAACAGGTATGTACTTGTCGGTTTTTGACCCCTTCCCTACCAAAGAATTGGAAGTATGTGTAACGTAATAGGTAAAGAGATTGTGTAGTTGTGGCACTCATGAGATGTGAACAGGACAATATGATTGTCGGGGCCAAACAGCTGAGCACTTTCTGTTGTGGCAACTGCTATAGATGTTTGGCTGGCAACAGTAACAAAATAAAGCAATCTTTTCCTCATCATGAGTATATGATATTAAACTGGTTCCAGGAATACATGGCTTAATTGAAGATGCCACATCAGACTTTGCTCTCGTCAGATTTAATTCGCACTGAGCATCTATGGACAGGTTGAAGACTTCATCAAATACCCTGCAGTCACATCTAAACAACGATATTCAGTGCATCATAGACTCAAATGAAGTGGTTGCTACGTATTATAAAGTTTTTTTTCTAACTTTTAGACACTTCATATATATTTCCTAACACACTAAACTTTATTTTGTGGATACCCATGTTTGATTAGACGCCCTGTTTTTTAAACAGTGTGGATTACGTGTATTGGTGTCTACAGGGCATCTACTCAAATATGGATATCCACAAAATAAGGTTTGGGGTAATATTAAATAAAAACCTATTGATTTGCGACAAATTACTTCGCACATACACAAAGACAGACGCGCGCGCGAGCACACACATAGACACACAGACACTTTTTGCGTATCTGTGGATATATTTAAGAATTTGCGAAGGCTGATTCTTTATAGGACAGTTTGGCACAATAGAATCTTCATAGGCTTTCAGGGTATTCATCTCAATATTCATATCTCTATTAATTTGATCACGATCTAAATCTCTTATCTATCTATCTATCTATTTATCTATCTATCTATCTATCTATCACTCTTTATCTATCTATCTATATCTATCTATCTATCTACATCTCGTATCTATCTACATCTCGTATCTATCTATCTATCTATCTATCTATATCTCGTATCTATCTATCTATCTATCTATATCTCGTATCTATCTATCTATCTATCTATCTATCTATCTATCTATCTATATCTCGTATCTATATCTCGTATCTATCTATCTATCTATCTATATCTCGTATCTATCTATCTATCTATCTATCTATATCTCGTATCTATCTATCTATATCTCGTATCTATCTATCTATCTATCTATATCTCGTATCTATCTATCTATCTATCTATATCTCGTATCTATCTATCTATCTATCTATCTATCTTATCTAATCTAATTCCATTTGTAATCCATCTATAAATTCGCATATATATCGAGATGTGAGAGTAGTGCAATGGACAGAGTAGGAGTAGAAGTCGTTACATTCATTTACGCGCAAAAACTCTTGGGTAAGGTATGAATCCATCTCTTCCTTCCAGCTATGGGTTAAACAGTAGGACATATATCTGAAAAAAAAATCATTGCTAATCTCCAAAAAATTTGTTAATGCAATATTCATCTCAATTCATATCTACACTATTTACATTATTCGGACTATTGTCCTCATCTTTGTCGCAAGGTTTATCACAATGTTTCGGCCGTTGCACGCTCCGACCTTCTTCAGGTGGTTGGAATGTCGAACTGAACCCTTTATTTCGCTCATTGGAATAGACAGTTGCACGTGCCATGTCTAATGGATGTCAGTTATCTCCTGTTAATTCCCCTCTGAAAGTTCTCCACTGCCTTAGCTGGGTATTGAACTCACACTCTTTGGGTCCTGTCACTGGATCTAACTAACACCTTTATCTACTGTGCCATGTGTCCTTGAGAAATATAGACAGATACTCAGTTCATATCTATCTATCTATCTATCTATCTATCTATCTGTAACTGGTATTTTTCAAAGATATTTACATTGTTTAGCTTATAGTAACAGGTGCATCTATCTCTTAAGAAATTACACTTGTTCTTTAAGTTCAAGAGTCAATCATAAGATTTTTCTAAATGAAACACACTATCAAAAATTACTATAAAACCCATGATTATATATAGCAGTATATTGACAGTCGAGATGTCGATCCTCGTCAAATTCCTTCGACGAACAAACAACGAAAAACAAATGATAGCAATTGAGAAGTGAGCATTTCTTGTTGTAAACAAACAGCCACACACAACATTATATATACATTTTGCAGGATCGAATTTTTATATAAAAATTTGTTCAGTGCTCGAGTGAACTTGATGCTATCGTCTGCCAGCAGCCAAGTGATGAGGCGTCGCAGTTTGTATGTATTCTTACCGTCGTTCACTTTAGTCATAATCAGGTTCAACATTAAGAAGCGGAACAATCGTGACTTCTCCACCTTCCACCCATTCAATCAGATCGAAGCCGGGGCAGTGATGATACTGGAAGTTGAGGAGAAAGAAGCGTAGGCAGAGAGAGATAGAAAGAAATGAGGACAGTAGGGAAGATGAACGAAGTATTGATAAATGGAGCTGGGGTTCACGGTTATAATATAAATCGCGTTATTTTGTACGTGGGGGTAGGTGTCAAATAGAGAAGAATGGAGATCTGGAGAAAATGGAAAAGTGAGAGAGAAAAAGACAAAAGGGAAGGGCGGTATTGTGGCCTGGAAGAGAGAGAGAAAATAGCTAGATAGGGTGTGTGCATATGAGAAAAGTATAGAAGATTGTGGTGTTTAAGAGTATGAATGATACAATGGAGGTTTTAAGTAAGAGTGTACGAATGTTTTGGGAGATAAATTTACTTGAAAAGAGTTTGAATGATTCAGAAGGAGAAGGAAAATCACTATGATAGATAGTGAAGAGACTGCGATAGATAGTGAAGAGACTGAGATAGATAGATAGTGAAGAGACTGAGATAGATAGATTGTGAACAGACTTAGTGAAGAGACTGAGATAGTGAAGAGACTGAGATAGATAGTGAAGAGACTGAGACAGATAGTGAAGAGACTGAGACAGATAGATAGTGAAGAGACTTAGATAGTGAAGAGACTGAGATAGATAGTGAAGAGACTGAGATAGATAGTGAACAGACTGAGATAGATAGTGAACAGACTGAGATAGATAGTGAACAGACTTAGATAGTGAAGATACTGAGATAGATAGTGAACAGACTTAGATAGTGAAGATACTGAGATAGATAGATAGATAGTGAACAGACTTAGATAGTGAAGAGACTGAGATAGATAGATAGATAGTGAAGAGACTGAGATAGATAGATAGCTAGTGAAGAGACTGAGATAGATTGATAGATAGATAGATAGTGAACAGACTGAGATAGGTAGATAGATAGATAAGTCTTTTTTACTGCATATGAAATAAAGAATCACAGCACGGGGCTGTTGTGGTTTTTATATCTTCTTTACAATGGAGTTGCCAGCTCCACACTAAACCGGTTTTGAATTCGGTTATCATCTTTTTTTTTTTACAATGATGTTCACCCTGTGCAAAACCCAAGAACCACTTGAGGCAGAGGGTTACAGAGTAAGAGGCATAGCTTATGGGAATATGTGGGGAAGAAAACAGTTGGCCGTAAACATGAAGAAATTAAGATTATAGTGATCAGGGAATCATCCTCTCGAGTGTCGGTTGCGCGCCACGGGAAGAAGCTGCGCGAGCGCAACTTAAATCCGACCAATGAAATACGGAGAGAATGCTCTATTTACATTATTCGTACTATTGTCCTCATCTTTGTCGCCATATTTATTACAACGTTTCGGTCGTTGTATGCTCCAGCCTTCATCAGTTGGTTGGAATGTCGAACTGAGCCCTTTATTTCGCTCACTGGGGTAGACTGTTATAGTTCCAGGTATTGAACTCACACTCTTTGGGTCCTGGACACATGGCACAGTGGATAAAGGCGTTAGTGAGATCCAGTGACAGGACCCGAAGAGTGTGAGTTCAATACCTGGTTAAGGCGATGGAGAACTTGGAGAGGGGAATTAACAGGAGATAACTGATAACTGATACCCATTAGACATGACAGTCTACTCCAGTGAGCGAAATAAAGAGTTCAGTTCGACATTCCAACCACCTGAAGAAGGCCGAAGCATACAACGGCCGAAGCATACAACGGCCGAAACCTTGTAATAAACATGGCGACAAAGATGAGGACAATAGTCCGAATAATGTAAATAGTGTACATAATACCTCATCTTAGAAATATAGACAGATACTGACGGAGGGAATGATAGTGGTTTGATACAATGTGCGTGGTATGACAGGTCTTAACCGTGAAGATTAGAACTGGTTGAACTAAGCAATGTATTGAAAACTTTACATGGAAATAGCGATAGAGCAGCTGGAGGCTTGCAACATTTTGTCTTTGGGGAAACGGGTTGTAGGATGGAAAGTAATTCATCACTTACAAGGACGCCGTAATACTTTTGGAAAGCGAAGACTGGGCAGCTCCTCTCTATATATGTCAGTAGTACTCCATTTTTGGTTTGACCTGGCTATTGGAAAAGCAGAGGATTGCAAGAGTAGCCAGGTACTTACTGGAGCGGTACAGGGAATCGACTATTTTCCAGCATCTAGAGCGTCCAGTCTGCCCATAGCTAAAGTGTAGGTGCCGGGGATGGAGAAGAAATGGATTTATACTTTTCCCAAGAGTTCTTGTGCGAAAGTAACGCCATGATCTCGGCCGGTATTTGAACACTGCATACCGATCCCACTTTAGGCATAGATAACCACTATGCCGAGCGCACATCCCCACAGAGAGAAAATATGTTTTTGGTAGGGTGGAGATTCTGATATAGAATGGATAATAATAAAAAAAATCAATACATTAGCAAAACATATCAAGATAATAATTCTTTGGCTGGAATTGGTCGGAGAGAAGGAAGAAACAAATATAAACGGTGAAGATAAGCGAAGAACCGTGAACAAGGGATATGATGTGATAAAATGTGTAGTAAAAAGAGAGTGGGGGGCGAGAGAGAGAGAGAGAGAGTGAAGGCGTGATATAGAGTGATAAAAATGTGTGGTTGAGAGGGAAGAGAAGAAGAGAAAACGCAATAGTGAAAGTGTGCGTAGTAGTGAGAGAAAAAAATGAAGAGTAATGTGACGGGGGCGTTATGGAGGAGAGAGAAAGTTGGAAGAGAAATCGAAAAAATTATACATAGACCCCGCCCCCACCCCGCATGTAAGCAAATAATGTATTGATCAAAATTTTCGTACTAGTTTTATCGTGAGATGGCATTAGGAGTGTTTAGTTGGACTGATTTCACTAAAAAAAAAAACAAAAAAAACCCCGCTCTGTTTGGTATTTTAACAGCTGTTGTATCATCATGCATTTTACAAACTATATATATATATATATATATATAAAAAAAACTATTGTATTTTGGCTTATTAAACTCAACAGAAAATAAAATAATTTTCTGCATGGTATACATTTTTTAGTAAGGAAATAAAAACGTGATTCAAACCCAAAAGCTATTCATGCAATTCGTGTAGAAGGTATTGGGACCGAAGAAACGTGAGACACAGAGATCCAAAAGCGCGTCTAAATAGCGAAAGGATGCATTCCAGAAATGTCGGTAGGAACAATGAAAAGAGTGCTGAACTGCTATGTAATATCTAATCTCCCATATGGCAATAAATACTGAACAATCACATCATGCTTTTAAGAAGCTAAGAAATGTATTAAGAGATAAGAAAATTTCGTTAGAAAGAAAATGGTGCTGAACAGCTATGTAATATCCAGACTCCTATATGGCAATGACTGCTGGAGAATCTCATGATGCCTTTCAAAAATTAAGCAAAGTATTAAGAGATAGGAAAATGTCGGTAGGAACGAAGAAAAGAGTGCTGAATTGCTACATCATATTTATCTTCTTGTAATGAAGTGAATGCTGCACAATTTTCTTACAGATGAAGAAGAGAGTCGACGGGATAGAAATTTGGCTCTACACAAGGATGCTGAGAATACTATGGACAGAAAATGTGAGTAATGAGAAAGTTCTAAAGAGAATGGGAACAAGAAAAAAATCAGAAAGTGGACGTTGAAATTTCTCGGACATATTTTCAGGAAGGACGACTTGAAAAATTTTAATATCTACAAAGCGTATTGTGGAAAGAAATAGTAGCGGGAAGTTAGCAATAAACTTAGCTGATGAGTTTTGTTAATCTATGACAGAGCAGGAGCATGATAGGATGCTAAAAATTCAAACATTGTTTTGCGTACGTATACATATATGTATGTATTAGGTTGGTGCAAAAATAATTTCGTTTTCTAACATATGTTACTATGTGAGAAATCGAAATTATTTTTGCACCAACCTAATATATATATATATACGTAAATATATATATATATATATTTATGTATATATATATTTATATATATATTTATGTATATATATATAAATATATATATATATATTTATGTATATATATATATATATTTATGTATATATATATAAATATATATATATATATTTATGTATATATATATATATATTTATGTATATATATATATATATATATCGCGGATATATATGATATATATGTATATATATATATATATATATATATATATCGCGGATATATATGATATATATGTATATATATATATATATATATGGAGGGTATATATATATATATATATATATATATATATATATATATGGAGGGTATATATATATATATGGAGGGTATATATATATATATATATATATATATATGGAGGGTATATATATATATATATATATATATATATATATATATGGAGGGTATATATATATATATATATATATATATATATATATATGGAGGGTATATATATATATATATATATATATATATATATATATGGAGGGTATATATATATATATATATATATATATATATATGGAGGGTATATATATATATATATATATATATATATATATATATGTATATATGTATATATATATATCGCTGATGTTTATGTGTATATATATATATATCGCAGATAATTATGTATATATACATATATCGTGAATATATATGTATATATACATATATCGTGTATATATATGTATATATACATATATCGCGAGTATATATGTATATATACATATATCGCGTGTATATATGTATATATACATATATCGGGGATATATAACTATATCTCTATCTATCTATCTATATATATATATATATCGGGGATACATAACTATCTATATATATATATATATATATATATATATATCGGGGATACATATATACCGGGGATATATATATATATATATATATATATATATATATATATATATATATATATATATACATATCTATCCGATATATATATATATATATCGATATTTCTATATATATATATCGGGGATATATATATATATATATATACATATCTATCCGATATATATATATATATATATCGATATTTCTATATATATATATATCGGGGATATATATCTATCTATATATATCGGGGATATATATATATATATATCGATATTTCTATATATATATATATATCGGGGATATATATCTATCTATATATATCGGGGATATATATATATATATATATCTATATATATATATATATATATCGGGGATATCTATCTATCTATCTATATATATATATCGGGGATATATATATATATCTATCTATCTATATATGTCGGGGATATCTATCTATCTATCTATCTATATATGTCGGGGATATCTATCTATCTATCTATATATGTCGGGGATATATCTATCTATCTATCTATCTATATATATATATATATATATATATGTATATATCTACATATATATATATATATATATATATATATATCTACATGTATATATATATATATATATGTATATATCTACATATATATATATATATCTACATGTATATATATATATATATATATATATATATCTACATGTATATATATATATATATATATATATCTACATGTATATATATATATATCTATATACCCAAGTATATGATTGGTGTATATGGAATGAATTCCAATAACCAACAATTACTATTCTTAAAAGAGTGCTCAATACAAAGTAGAGCAGATATAATTATATATATCTACATATATCTACATATATATATATATATATATATATATATCGGGGATATATATGTATATATATCGGGGATATATATATATAGAAATATATATCGGGGATATATATATATATATATATATATATATATATATATTTATTAAAGACATTTTATGTTTAACGTTCTTTTTATTGATACAAGTATTTAAGTAAATGCTCTGTAACATTTATTTCATCTGTTCCTACAGACTTCATCAGGTATGGAAATAGATTTTTGAATCATTTTTGAGTCACTGCCAAAGTAAGAAGATCCAGGTCGGTAAACATCTTAGGGTACATAGATTTAATCGCTCTTAAGTGGGTGGGAGGGAGAAAGAGAAAACCAAGATAAAAAAGAGTGAGAGAGAAAACAATAGCGTGAGAGAAAGCAGAGGGAAAGAAAATTGAGAGAGGGAGAAAGGAAACCGTGTGTGTGTGTGTGTGTGTGTGTGTGTGTGTGTGTGTGTGAGAGAGAGAGAGAGAGGTGATAGAAAAGAAAGAATGAGAGAAATGTTAGAATGTGAGAGAAAAGAGAGTGTGTGAGAGAGAGAGACCTTAGTAGAGAAAAACCCAGACGGAAATGAAAATGAGAAAAACCGTGTGTGTGTGTGTGTGTGTGTGTGCGCGCGTGTGTGTATGTGTGAGAGAGAGAGAAATGTTAGAGAAAAGAGAGTGTGTGAGAGAGAGTGAGAGAGATAGACCCGTAGAGAAAAACCTAGGTGGAAATAAAAATGAGAGAAGGAGAAAGGAAAAATAATAAAGACAAATTTCTACCGGAAGAAAAATACTGTAAGAAATGGCAGAAGAAAACGATGAAGAAAATAAAATAAAAAAATTGAAAGACAAAGGTTTATCATCGAATAAAAAACTGAAGCGAGTGAGGAAAGACAACACGAAAAGCTTTCAAAAAGCGGTATTGTCACGTTTCGAGAAAAAAAACTGAGAGGAAGAAGATTTAGCAAGTAGAGCAGACGGCGCGATAAGGAAACATAATTTTTTGAAACTTATGAAACACAACTGATGTTCAGAGTGCAATACAAACCAGTTGAGAGACTTGAAATTGTTACTTGATCGATTTACACTAAAACCTCAGGTGAAAGACTGAAAAATGGACAAGAAAAGAACTGTACATATATAAAGACGTTCGAAAAAGTACTAAAGTGGTTCAGGTTTCTAATTGGAAACGAGTCACTCAAATATGCACATCGTAAAATTATATATATATATATGGTGTATTAAAAAAACTTTTACAATATTTGGGTTCGGGATCCTAACAACATAGCAAAGTAAAATGTTCATATTAAACATATGTCGAAAAGGCCATCGTTGTACTTGAACACAGCAACACATAACAAAATGTCCTCCGCTTGCTTCTACACACGCATGCACCCGTCGGATCATTGACTGGTGGATCTTTTCATCTTCCATACGGTGTTGAATGCTTTCGCAGACCCCTATGAAACGCTGATTAAGCGTCTCTGCATTATTAAAGTCTTTTGCATAAACCAATTGTTTTGTGTGGCACCACAGATAAAAATCCAAAGGATTAATTTGCGGGAGCGTGCAGGCTATGGAAACGGTAAAACCCTACCTATCCATCTTTCATGGTAGATGTCAGCCAGTGCAATGCGAACAATGTGACTAAAATGTGCTGCATCCACTAGATGTGTTTGCTGATACCTGGATCGTCTCCGACAGCCTGTAGAATGTTTTTCGTGGTCAGGCGGATATTTGTCTTCTTTGATCCATAGTTTGTGGTGCCACGGATTCTGTCTCAGCAACGCGAAGAACCGGCTGCTTTCAGTCTGGAAACGTAATCTGATACAGCTGTGCAGCCTCGGGTCCATTAC
This sequence comes from Acanthosepion lycidas, assembly GCA_963932145.1. Lineage (NCBI taxonomy): Eukaryota > Metazoa > Mollusca > Cephalopoda > Sepiida > Sepiidae > Acanthosepion > Acanthosepion lycidas. The sequence goes on from OZ010573.1 coordinate 30,695,458, forward strand.
AAATCGCGTGGCCGTATGACAGAATCATATCTGCTTGCCCATGATATGAATATCCTGCCATTGTTAAACGGAACACTTCTCAGTTAAATCATTACTACACAAGTTCAACGTTGAAGACAGACAAGCCCCAAATGTACACGAATGACAAATGTAACCACGGATTCGCGGACATATGTTTACATGAACTTTTGGCCTCGTTTTGGTGTGAGGGACCAGCACCCAAAGTTTGTAAAAGTATTTTTGATACACTCTGTATGCATATATATATATATATACATATATATATATATATATATATATATATATATATATATATATCAGGTCATCAGGTCATATATATATATATATATATATATATATATATATATCAGGTCATATATATATATATATATATATATATATATATATAGATAGATAATATTAGTGATAAATATACACATACATTTGCAAAATATATAAATATATATACATAGGTGCATACGCGTACATGTATATTTTTTGAATAAAACATTCCAAGAGGATAGAATCAAGGTAGAACTCAATGTCCAGGACAGAGTAAGGATATAATAAAAAGGCTTCCACTCACTTCTATTTAAAAAAAAAACCCTCTCTGTTAAGTTTTAATCTCCCACCTTCTCTCTCTCTGTTAAACCCCTCTCTTATAAACTAACATTCGTCCCACACTCTCATACTTACACTCTCTCTAAATTCTATTTTTATTTCCGGAGTTGTTCTTTTCTGTTTTCTTTTTGAATTTGTAGGTCTGATGAATTGGAGCGTATTTACGATTCCAATGGAATAAATTATGACCATGGAATATTAGTGTTTAAGCCTTTTTATTATATATATCTATCCGATAAGTTCTGTCTGAATTTTGAATAAGAAAACAAGTGACCAAATGTTACATTTAATTACAGATTCAATCAACAATGTATTTTCCCTGATCATCTATGACTTTCTTCCGTCTATTAACAAGCTTACTAATTCCATTACTGTAAAATTCTCTTGGCTTTGATTCGAAGAACTCACAAATGTCAGTTTTAACCTCTTCCTGTGTTACAAAAGCTGTTTCTTCCAAATGATTCTGTAAGCTACGAAACAACTGGTAGTCTGAAGGAGTAAGATTGAGAGAATAAGGTGAATGAGGAATTTTCTCCCAACCAAGTTCTTCGATCTTTTGTGACGTGATTCTTGCTGTGTGGGGTCGCGCATTGTCCTGATGAAACATCACCCCTTTTCGATTCACTAGAACAGGTCTTTTTTTCCTCAAAGCTTGGTTAAAACGCTCTAATTGCTGACAGTATATTTGAGCATTAATTGTTGCATTAGGTGGTAAGAATTCAAAGTGGATTATTCCTTGGCGATCCTACCAGATTGAAAGAAGAACCTTTTGCCCATGAAGTTCCCTTCTCGGCTGTGGCTGGGGTCCTTCCCCTTTACCAAGCCACTGTCTACGACGCTTAACATTTCTATAAAAGATCCATTTTTCGTCGCCAGTCGCCAGTCACAAGTCTATCCAAAAAAGGTGAAATAAGTTGGCGAGAATGGAGAGAAGAGCAGAAGTCAACTCGGGATTTGAAATTATTTTCAGACAATTCATGAGACACCCATTTTCCAAGTTTAGGAACTTTTCCAAGTTGTTGAAGATGACGATGAACAGTTGTATGGTTTGAACTGAGAACCTCTGCCATCTTCAAGGGTGAAATAGCCACCTCTGAATTTTGCAAACCATCTTCTGCAAGTTCTTTCATTCACACATTCCTCTCCATAAACTGAGTGAATGTTTCTAGCCGCTTCGGCTGCCGAGTTTCCTTTCTTGAACTCATAAAGCATTATGTGCCTCAAATGATTCTTGCGTACTTCCATGTTAGCAGGGTTTTAATCTAATAAAATTTGATTTTATTGTTCTCTGAAATAAAATTTGATCAGTTTAAATGCATCTAAACATAAAAATAATGTTCAGCTCCATTAGACATTATAAAATACTCTTTAAATTTCGTTCATTTTAACAAAAAGTTAAAATTCGGACAGAACTTATGGGATGACCTTTATATATATATATATATATATATATATATACCGGGTGTAATAGCAAAATTGTCCATTTTTTAAACTAAGATTTGAACCGCTGTATCTTAGAAATGATCAAAGAAATCTTACTGAAATTCTTCGAAGTTTTTATAACACTATTGGACTCTACTTCGACTTTGAACATCAAGAATATATAATTACTTTCCAAGCTTAACCGAAGAATCGTGATGAAATCGATCATAAACGAAAATGACATGTTCATCATTAAGTAATCATAGCTAAGGATCTGAATATCATGAAGTATTGCAATAAAGATGAAAGCCAGAGTATGAATATTGGTACCATTACTGAAGGCCTTAATGATCTTTTTCCTCTCACCATTTCTTATTTGGGAAAACATTGTGGGGCTGACACAAAACGATTTTAAGCTGTTCACTTTCTAGCTAAATAAAGGGTTTCTCTGTGATTCTTATGACAAATGGTGCCAAGGTGGCTAAACGTCTTATCTGAAAACCTGGAAAAAAAGAAACGCAATTAATTATGTGGTTTTTTAGATATTAAACTCTTTGTGGAATGGACAATTATCTTATGCTGTTACACGACCTGGACAATTTTGTTGTTACACTCGGTATCTTGTTCTGGTAATTCACTGCAACTGATATTGTACTAGCTGTTATGGACCCAACTCTACCATCATATATGGAATAGGATAACGAAAGGCTGGATCTTAACTGATCCAAGAAAAAACAAAACAAAACAAAAAAAAACAAAACAAAAACACTCCCGCACACTCACCCTCTGTTCCTTCTTGAAAGGAACCATCAGTATTTCTTGGTTCTAGATCCATGTATTTATTTGTATTTTATTCCTTAGTTTTAGATCTATGTATTTATCAAATCTGAATAGTAAAAACGTTTAGTTAGCAATGGTTAGCAGCTATGTTTCATGTTTTGCCAGTATAATAAGTTTGACTTTGACTGTGAATATCAACATTAGGGCCTTGTGCCTGACAATGATCATCTTAGTTAAATGTCTACCGAAGAAAAGTATAGCCCAGACGTCAACATCGACATATAAATAGCAATTTGACGTACCCTCTTCACCACCTCTTATTCGCCTTTTAATACCAGCGAATTCTTTGCCCATAACAAAATGGCGAAACTTGATTTTAGCTTCAGTGATCTTTCCTCTCTAATCCTAGGTAAATCCTGTCAAAAAATAAAAAAAAAATTCACGTCGCCGAATAAAACCAATCCCACTTAAGTCGTTTTTTTTTTTTACTGCAGAAGTTTTTTTTCATAAGCTCTTAGCAAATCTAATGTTTTCAAGTGTTATTTTGCACAACAGCGACTAGATGGCATTCGTCAACCAGAAATAGATCAGGTGGTTTCGAATTTTTTTTCTGCACCAGTCTTAATTGGGGAGAGTCAGTCTGCCTTGAAAATCAGTGTTCGAAATCTGTTTTTTTTTTTTTTTTGCTATACGTTTAATCAAACAACACTGAGTAGCAGAGCAGGTAGGAAACATGCATCAATACCAACCAAAAGGCAGGGTGCAGATCGAGTATTTTTAATGCAAGTGATAAAACACGTGAGGAGTCAAGCATTGGTTGTCTTGAAATGCCGTAGTAAAGAACTTTTAACCATCCACAAATCACGAATTCTTCTTTCAACGAAAATTGAAACGATTTTCAATTCTGGCTGTTTTGCTAAATCTCAAGTGTTTTTAATTTTTATTAATTTGATAACTGGTTCTCTTAAACGACTGGTTGGTGAGGAATATTAATACGAAACATACATTGCGTTATTTGAATAAGTTTGTCACTTTTGGATCATAGATTAGCGAATAAAATGCAGTTTAATTAATCCACCAAGATATATTAATCTTATGCAGGTTATTTACGGCCGGGGTTAGGGTTAGTTTTTTTTTGAGATAATAACGATTTACTGATACAGATCCTACTAATTAATCCATAGCTGGGGAGGAGAAGTGGATTCATACGTTCATTAAGAGTATTTGAGCGTAAGTAAATAAACAAACCCGGCTGGAATTGGAACTCGGCTCTCCGATTTTCATATCCCGAACCGTTATCTATTACACCACCAGCACACCTAAGCTTATAGAACCTGTTATTCCAAAGCAGTCACTCATCTAGGTACTGACCAGACTTGACGTTGCTTAACTTCTGTGATCGTACGAGAACTGGTGTTTCAACGTATTATAACCGTGAACGTCCTTCCTCAGGAATTTCAAATATCGTAATCGTCAATTCTTATGATGCCGATCAACATCGGGTCAATGTATATTTCTGTACTATTTGACCAAGGGAGTGAAACGTGATTTGTTAGTGCTTTTATTTACGAGGACACAAGAGGCTGAAATGTAAACGAAATCTGATCGACATTCCCTATGATGATGATGAAATTTAATATGAAATGAGAGTAGAGTAGCCTGTCTACAAAAGTAAAAGGCTTGGAAATTAAAGAGCATACCACACTGTGTACATTTTATGCAAACCTGTTGATCGCCAGTCGTAATTTCCATCGTTAAACAGTCATTACTTTATTAGTAGAGGGCCATCATATAACGGGTTATTATTAGAACACCTATAGTATATTGAAGATTTGGACTGAGAACAGCGCAATAAAGTGAATATCGCAATAAGGCAAGTCATTTTTTTTCAGTGCATATGGAAATTATTTTTGTAAGAACTCGAGAGTGATCTACTGTTCTGGTCACCTAGACATGGAGTTAGTCGCCCAGCAATCACCTATATTGACTAGCTGCGTTATGACACGGAATGTCTCACTAGTGACTTTCCGATCTTGATGCAATACTGTGATGGTTGGCGTTATAGACTCATCAATGTCCGAGCTAACTGGAATGAATAAAATAACTATAAAATATACAGTAGCATCACATCTAAAAGATCTACATAGTTTAATTTAAAAATACTTCATTGCTACTAAAATATCTAGAGTCTAAATGAATACATCCTGTTGGCAAAAAGGCTTCGCCCGACATCGTGACTTTTTACTCAGTCGCAACTGATCTACCAAGACAAGCTTGCTAACCATTACACCATATCAAAATGACCGTTGATTTTCTAAGCGTAGCTTAGATGTGGCACAAGGCCGAAAGAATGGGGTACTCAGTGAGGATCGAACTCACTATTCAATCGTAAGTCTTCGATCGACATACTCGATGCAGGATTGCCGCAAACGTCCAATTTGTAAAAAAAGCGTTATATGCATGAAGGGCACCCCCATAAAAAAACAAAAACAAAAAAAAAAACGAATTAATCTAGTACAAGGATGCAACAGATAAGCTCCACTGATGATTCAGCTTACTTACTTAATTATCTGCGAGATTGTCTCGTTTACCACAACTCCGAAGTAAAGAAAACTTTTTCCTATTTAAATTTGAACGATACAAAACCAAACTGTAGAATAAATTGTATCCTGTTAGTCTTCCAGAAGATAAGGATTGTGTGCCTTGAAAATCAACATTTGAAATCCCGATTTCTGACTCTAACAAACGTCTCTTGCACAAGTAAAAAGAAAAAACGCGTAACTATTTCAGTCAAATGCAGACGATATTCATTAGGTGCAAGCAACTATGTAATTCTCTCTGTAATTTTGCATAAAGAATTCTGGGAACATTGACACATCAATACTCACCTTAGCTTTTAGTCTGGCACAAAGCGATAACAATGTGCTCAGTAAGGATAGAACTCATCAACTGTAGTTTCAACAGTCGCTGAGCTTACGGCCATATCACGTTGAAACACGGGTTCTCGTACGATCAACGTGGAACCTGGTCAGTACCTAGATAGGTGGCTTATATTCGCGTATGCACAAATAACCTCAGGAAAAGAATGAATCCACCTCTTCTCTCCCCAACTATGGGTTAATTAGTTGAACTTGTATCAGTAAATCAATATTATCGCCAAAGATTCTTACAATATAAAAATATTTTCTGGCTTGAAATAACCTGCAAACGTTGGATAAACCGTAAAAACAAATCCAACTGCCGCTCTACAGCAGCCTCCCTATGATTGCATATACGTTCGGATCCTTGGAAAGATTTAACCGCAGAATTGATTCATGAAGACATGATTTTCCTCATGTTTTCCTTCATTCTCTGTGAAACCCTAATCTACTTTAAGAATCAAATAATTCGCTGAAGACATAAGTAAGTCGCAGACAGGAGTGGTGTCGGTCTTGTTTCTTCTTCCCACCCCTCATCTAACGCTATAAGTACAGCTGAGACTTATATTGAGGATTTTAGAAAAAAATAGGAAAACAGAAAAAAACAATTTAGAAGAGAAGCGGCCGTTGTGTAATAGTGCATATACAGTTTTGCATCATTTGTGGTGCTTTGATAAATCTTTACATATACAAGTCTAAAAACACAAATACACATAGCAGTATATTCACAACATATCGGTCGATTGGTCTGTTGAAACTGTAGACTCCCTGGGGAGTACAAGGCCACAATCTCACCACGCTAAGTGATGCTCTTCTGGTTTTAGTATCGAGTATGTTTTTACGAGGTGGAGTTGCTCGCCCAGCGCCCAACCGAGTTTTGAATACAGATTTCTTCTTCTTCTAAACTACTTGTTAGAAAGCCCAGTCCGAAATCTCTCTCTCTCTCTCTCTATATATATATATATATATAATCAATTCACTCCAAGAAAGGCGATAATGCCATTAAGACGCAATGGACTTCTGGGAGTAAAAGAGATTGAGTAGACTTTAGAAAGAACTTGGATCATAAGCAGGAAACAAAAGATGAACCTCTTTTCATGTTCAAAAGACCGGGTAGGTGCGTGAACCGGACAGTAAGCGAACATCTCTACTTCTATTGAATATATATAACAGAAGCCTAACGATGACAAGTAATTACGTAGCAAAATCCAAAACTTTCAGCGGAAAAGGCAATAAATGTAATTTATGTCTCTTAGAAAAAAATTGTCATTCTAAAACATAAAGATAACCCTAATTTTTAAAACAAAAGAAATAAATTAATAACCACATGCATACGTAGAAACAAATAACTACTCAAGCATGTTGACACAGATTAATATAGTTTTTTCTCATTCGGACCCCACATATGCTATTATTAATGTTACTATATTTATTATATTATTAATATTAATTGTCCACAATAATGATCAGTGTAATCATGATCCATCAAAATCGGTAAGAGTCGATCATACATGCCGATGGGCATTCCGTTAAAGCCGATTGTCTGCAGATGGGAAGGTATTCTTTTTGAGTTATAAAACCACTATAGTAACTACCACTAGTTATGACCATATTTTAAATACAATAAACATGTATGTATGACATTATATATATATATATATATATATATATATATATATATATATATATATATATATATATTAATCAAAACAACAAAAATAATGCATTTCTCACAGCTACTTTCTAACGCACGTGCTAATGTATCGTCCTATATATTGTAAACCTGTCTTTGTTTACAATCGAAAGGCCAATCACCGCTGCCAAGCGTTCACTTTGACAACTAATACGACTCTTGCCGAGAAGCCCGCATATTTTGAAATACATTGCTGACGATTTGGAAGTTTTTACCTGCATAACTTTTTATATTTTGCCTGCAGATTTTGTCCGTTGCATCTGAAGTCCGTTGATGGGGGGTGGCGTAGATGAGAGGTTTGTCTGTGTATATATATATATATCTTATAAATATTTTCTTTTTAAAAATATGATTCCATCGCGACACAGAATATTTCCATGTTTCAAAAGTGAAACTAAATTTATAAATTTAATTATAAAAATTAAACTTAAAATCCATAGTTTCGTTCCCTTGTCAAGCGATATTAGGAATAAACTTTCAAAGAAATTTACTTAATTTATAAGCGCAGACAATATTAATATTATGAGTTGTTAAGGTTAAGAAAAATTCAATCTATTTTAATTTATGGATAGTTGGGTTTTAATTTCTTAAAACAACTTATTTATCCAATACGTGTTACTTACAAAGTCAGGTTAAGTTTAAGTGCGGTTGGGGTACTTGCTAACAAACGTATACATCCGTTATTCAGTGAGTCGTCTGGGCTTTCAATGAAAAAAACATTTTACATTTTTATTCATCCGCTTAAATCATATTTTTATGCACAAAGATTTTCTGAAAGGCTTACACCGGATTATAATTCTTACTGTTCTTTCTTATTATATATATATATATATATATATATATATATATATATATATATATATATATATATATATATATATTTGGAAAAAACAAACAAAAATCCTTAAATTCAATTATGTTGTTTTAATATGAATGAAATGTCAACGTCTGACGTTTCGGTTTAATAAACCTTCTTCAGGACAATATTCATTAAAATACAATTAACATAATCAGTTCAACATGACAAATGTTTTTTCCAAATATTTTTCTTCATTCTGTCGGATTTATATCCATTTATATTTGCTTACATATATATATATATATATATATATATATAAAGGGATGCGCAGTGGAGTAATGGATAGCGGTTCGGATTAAGGAGTTACAGTCAAATCCATTACATTCACTTACGTGCTAATACATTTGGGAAAGTTATGAATCCTCTTCTTCTCCCCCCCCCCCAGCTATGGGTAAATAGCAGGACAGACCGGGTTCTATAGCCTTGGATGGCAACTTGTCTACCGCAGAAAGAAATGGAAAAAAATCTGCCTCGTCAGTTATCTATCGAAAAATACATGATCGCCTAAGCGTGTATCACGCATGGCACATAACTGATATGTATATATATATGTGTGTGTGTGTGTGCGTGCGTGAGATTTGAGTTGAGGACAACAATTCTTCAAAGCATGAACTAAGTCGATTTTGCAAACTCTTCGTGCCCTGCTCTTTGCTGAAGATTGCGAACTTATAGCCCATACCTTTGAGGATATGCAGTCGTTACCAAGTTTTCTCGTACATCTAAAGCTTTCGTCTAACAATCAGCATAAAAAACGAAACGTGTTCATCATCCTATCTGTAGCCATCCCCCAGCTGTTTATGTCGAGGGAAAAGTCTTGAAAACCGTTTCCTCTTTCACATATCTTCGCTCCATTTTAGCCAACAATGCTAAAATGGACAAAAAAAATTGAGTGCAGGATTGGAAAGGGTGCATTCGATAATCTTTATCACAGGCATTGGAATACTAGCGATGTTTCGTTAAAGATGAAAATTGATGTGTACAAGTCGGTATAGAGCAGAATCTTGGACTTTGTATCAATGACACATCAATCAATTCGATTATTTCCATAAGTGTTGCTTATGCGCCATCTACGACAGAAAATTGGGTTATGGCATTAGAAACGGAAGTTATGATTAAATGCAATATGAGAGCTATTAAAGCCATCCTAATGTAAATCCAACTCATGTGAACAGGACATCTTTCTCGTATGAGCGATAGCAGATTTTCAAAGCAACTCGTCTTTGGTCAACTTCTAACAAGCAGGTCAGTTCGAAGGCCTCTCTTGCGTAACAAAGATAAACTCAAAGACAATCTGAAGCGATATAGCATCCTCTTTTCTTTAGAAGGAAGTCGCTGACACCTGTCCTGTTTCTCATCTATACAAAGGTTTGAGCGAGGCCGACTTGAACATCGGGATCAGCTGCATGCAAATATTAAAACAGGTTATCGGTATGCTGCTCCTCTCAAAGATAGCCTTACCTACCACTGTGGCATTGTCGCATGCAGTAAAACAGGCCTTGCTGTCTACCCACGGAAACATGTGGCAATTGATCCTGAACCACTGGCGCGAAATGACTCAACCACATGTTCCATCTACCTAAAAGTTTGCAAAACACCCCCAGGCCTCGTTTCCATAGAAGTTGAGCAGCATTTTATTTTACTGAGCCCACATTTGAAGTCCGGGATGAGAGATTCCAATACATTTGAATTGGGATCAAATGCAGATCAAATATGGATGGGAACCCAACAGAATGATAGGATAGTGAACAAATAGGAAACTGTTATCAATCTAACATGTTTTACTTTTATTCTCTAATGAAGCTTTGATAAAAGTGAAACATGTTAGATTGATAACAGTTTCCTATTTGTTCTTTATTCTATTATAAACATATGACATCATTATTTCATATTTTATATCATTATTATTTTATTATGTCTAAAAGGTTTGGTTATTTTAAGCAGCGTCCATGAACTTAAAGTAGCACGGATTTTCATTGTCACTTTCGTAATGCTCTTTGTTGTAGAGACTTTATAATCTCGGATACAAATATAGTAACGCCGTTGAACAATGTAACTATAGTACTCCGGTGAACAATACTGGTGTTAAACGCCTTCGAATATCACTCGCACTAATAGTAGTTGCTTGATAATACTAGCTCGAATAGTAACGTATATAGTGATCTGAATAGAGGAATAGTATAGTAAATAGAGTAGAGAATAACGGTCCGTATAGTAATAGAGGATAGAGTAGAAATGCAGGTCCGAATAGTAATAGAGGATAGACTAGAAATGACGATTGTTAGTCGTCAGCTACTTCCTACATATATGTGTTTCATCTATGGTCACGTAGTCTACTTAATTCAATAACGGGATCGCCTGTGTTTACTCACTGGCAATCTATGTTCAAACTCAAGGGTCGGCAGCGACACTTTATTCCGATATAACATCTTCGAAAGTTACTTGACATTGCCAGTCTTGTCCCAATGATTTGCGACAGTTTGTGCCGAGTTACAGGGTACCAGAAACAATGCACAATACCTAAACTAACTTATTGGTGAATTTATGTTTTTCCCAAGAGTATTAATTGAAACTACCTTCAACTGTAATTTGAACTCGATTCATCAACCCCGTGCCTTATCTGCACTATTACAAGCAACAAAATATCCTGACTGAAAACTCTACTTGTCAGCTTTTTATACCTCCCCTATAAAACATTTGCATTAGACGCAGAATAATAACTGGAAAATTTTTCTATATAAAAATATAAAAATAAATAAAAAATCAGCCTTTTATTGGCGGGAAAATGAAGCAGTTGTCATATTTTAGCAGGTTATAAGGACGATCCTTTTTGTTTCCGAGTTGAATATACAATCGATAAAGTCAATAGAAAGCTAAAGGATTTCCCTCTGGATAATAAATTAATATAGGAATTAATCAATTATTCATCACAAGCTGAAGTATTTTTTATAAAATGATCTACAACAAACCTGATGTTCTACGTGTTATATATATATATATATATATATATATATATATATATATATATATATATATTCAATATCATATTTCCCATCATATATCACACACTGGCGTATAATACGTACTTAGAATATGACACGGGATATTTATGAAAAAGCTAATAATAGTCAAGTAATGAATCATCTATAATTGTATATAATGAAAAATATTTTAAACATTATTTCGATCTGTAATTTAATATTTCATCATTTATAGTCACATATATTTAATTCTGGGCTCATCGATGAACACCCATGTGTAATATTGGGAATGTTTAAGAGTTTGATATAAAGTTATAGCGGTAGATTGCTTGGAAAAACTTCGTCTTATATATAAAAAAGATGCGGTAATTACCCACAATAAATTTGAAAAAGTCATTATATATATATATATATATATATATATATATATATATATATACATATAATAAAAAGGCTTAAACACTAATATTCCATTGTCATAATTTATTCCATTGGAATCGTAAATACGATCCAATTCATCAGACCTACAAATTCAAAAAGAAATGTATGTATGTAGCATGTATGTATATATATTTATATATTTTTGTATGTATATATATTTATATATTTTGCATATGTATGTGTATATTTACCACTAATATTATATATATATATATATATATATATATATCCTTTTTATTAAAATTGCGAATTAACTAAATTTGGTAGAATTATCAAACGTAACAACTGTATAGAATAGCACAAGACAATCTTTCTCCTCTCTCATATTCCTCGCTCTAGATTTGTTCTAGACACACACACACGTGTATATATATATATATATATATATATATATATATATATATATATAAAGTGTTGATGCTAATAAAAAAGAGCTATTAATTACAAATAATCAGTCCAATTTAGATTATCTATTAACACCGGGAATAAGGAAATTACCTACTAACACCAAGAATAAAGAAAATATTTAATAAGTCCAGTAATAAGGAAATATTTCATAATAATAAATTAAATATATAAAAACTTTAGAACTAAGCAACCATAAAATAAATTTAGTGTATTTAGAAACGACAAAAAAGGTAAAAATAAACAGAAACACCGCATGGGTAACATTTTACGGTTTAATCCACCTTTTAATGCATAAGCGCTTTAATAATTCACCAACACTAAAAAAGATCTTCAATAAAAAAATAATGTTAATATCTGTTATAGCTGCGTTAGTAACATCGATAAATCTATATCCTAACGTAACAATATTATATTAAACAGATATATGTCCAGCAAAGTTAATTTTTAAAACAATAAATGTAACTGCCGAAAAAATATGTGTCTATTAAACGGTCAATGTATGAATTATAATATTGTCCACCGAGCCAGCATACATTCTGGTACCGATGTCAAATTTCATTTTGGTTCCACTGAAAATTCTTGGAAATTTCGTTTCTACCATCATCGAAAGATATTAGGCAATATAAAATATATAAACAGTACTGCTCTCTTAAATCATTTCTGACAATTAAATAAGGGTGCTAATACACAAATTATTACGTGGTATATTATAACTAAAGCCTTATCTTATAATGGGACAGGCGATAGATGTAATTTACGCTTGTTGAAAAATTAATTATTTTAAAACTCTTAAGTAATCCTAGCTTCTAAACAAGAGAAATGAATTGATGGTTACATGTAGGCATAAAAATAAATATCTGCTGAAAGACATTGATCCAGATTAATTTTAATGTAAATTATGTTCTTTTTTAAAGAACCAGTAACCTCGCTTTATGTTTAATATAAAAAATTAGTATCCACAACTTACACACATATATAAATTCCGTTTATTTTAGTTGCCAAATATATTTAAAAATAAAAAATAAACAGTAATCACTGTGTAATATTTGACTGCGCCAAAATTGCGGTAAACAGATAATTTTATATACTCAGCACCTGAAGATTGTGTTGTGCATGAAACTCAGAGTCGTGCTACTGGTGAAGGATAATATATATAAATACACACACACAGACACACACACACAAACTGACGGTCACAAACTCATATCCATTCAACTAAATATGTTAGCTCTATCACTGATATTAAGCGCTTTCCAATAAACACCGCATATATATATGTGTGTGTGTGTGTGTGTGTTACGGGAGAACGCATGAATTTTTAGTTGTGGTCGGCCAACATTCACCGAGAATTTATTGAAACCAATTATATATATATATAGTGCGTGTGTACGAGTTTATATCTCCGTCTCTATAAAAATAAAGAAAAAACAAATATTGTTCAAGGAATAAATAGGACAATCAAAAATATTCTCATCATTCCTGATGCATATGCATCTATATTTTATAAAGGAAACGCTGAAATCATAAGACGCATCTCAATTGCAATAAACGATTAATGTAATTTTCTTTACTTTCGGATGAATTATCTCCCGTTATCATTGGACTTTTCTCAACACGTCGTAAAATTCTGTGGAAATCATTTCCGTTATTTTTTGTTTATTTACACACTTGAATATGCTATTTCTGAACTCTTATTTGCTTATCAATTTTTAATCAGCTTCAGATATGTTTCTCGGAGTTACTTTCAATCGTTGTTTTGTATTTATTTTCAATTGTATTTTTTGTGTTCGCGAAATTACAAGTGAAGATTATACACTGTTTTATAAAACCCAAACCAAATTCTTGAGATAAGACTCGATTATTTTCTTCATAAAACCCAACTCAATGAGCTGGTACTGATAACACCGATAGAAAAGCATTTGCATTATAGGGAGTGACAGGTGATTAAAAAAAATGACATGACACTTCAGGACGCAGTCGATCATGTCCTCTTCACAGAATCCTTTCCTTTATTATCCATGATTTACCCTGACTTTTTAAGAAATATTCTGGAGTAGTTTCCCATTGTCTTCTCCACGTTTTGGAATTCAAAGTTTTCTTTCTCTTAGACTATTTACCAATCAAGGCCCTATGAACCATTCTACTCTGCTATTTAATCAATAACGGGAGGGAGAATGGATGAATTCATACTCATGTCACGGTCATCAGTGCGAAAGTGCATGCAACTGACTAAACTGGAATTTGAACTCCGATCGTCGATTCAACTTTAAGAGTCAATAACCGGTACGCTACTCGGGTGTGTATAAGACGGACCGAAAACTTATCAACACCTGATAGAACAAATTTCTTCTTTTTTAACAACTGGGTCGGCTAAGGTAATTACAAAATAGATGTTTGCATCTTTTAATCACCATACTTTTGCCTTCTATCAACATGGCTGATGCTAATCTCCAGGACAACAACACATCGTGCCTTCTTGGTTTCAAGTTTTCCAATGACTGCTAAGTGGAGTGCTTATATTGATTAAATTGCAAAGTCTTCTACTAGAAAAGTTGGTTCACTGTGTTTTACCGGTTAGAATCCAACTTACACATAAATCTACTATTCGCTGTGCATTGAATACATCGAATCAAGGACTCGCTTTAAAGCATTTATTTGTGGTTACAATCATTCAATGGTCCGTAAGATGCAACACAGCAGATAATGGTCGACTTTATTTTTATAAATGTGAATGAGAAGATCATAGACAAAAATAACATTTAAATATTAATTAAGAGTATTTATATATGTCATTCATTAATGATTCAGTGCTTTCCTTGTGGCATTGCTTATCGATCTGTGATCAGTGAGAGCTGGAATGGGACGTTCATGTGAATTTATTGTACTTAACCACAGGATTCTTTTCCTATTGAGGTCCGATACCGATAACAAATCTTACGTGAAGGCTTAAGAGACATTGAAAAGCTAGATACACTATTTTTTTTCATTTATAAGCAAATAAGGATTTTGATCTGTACTCGAGTTGCTCAAGAATTAGTATTCGATTTGCTTAAATGATGGCTTAATTCATTTAATTCTCGGTTTCTAACAAATACTAAAGAATAAGGTTTTAATGCAACTAAACCACAAGAATTGGTTAAAATTATTCTTTTCTTTAATTTTACGTTTTACTTTACATTTTGTTTTTGAGTTGCTTACACTCCAGCAGATTTTAGTCACATTTGAGTAAAAAAAGTTGTTATATATATATATATATATGTGTGTGTGTGTGTGTGTGTATGTATGTATGTTTGGTTAAATAATTTAGTCGTATTATGTCTATTTATTTTAGTTTTAATCCTTTTAAGTCCACGAATTAATTTCTTGGTGGTTTTAGAAAATTGATTAAGAAAAGTTTCAAAATTTTCTTTCAAATAATTGATATTTTCCTAAGTACTTTCAATCTTATCTGAGACCATTTTCAAAGGTTTCATATCTCTGAATGTGTTATGCGTTAACACCGTAAATTCTAAATATTTTTTGCCTCTATTTAAGGGAGGTAACTTGTGTGGTTTTTTTTAAAATTTTAACGATCATAGTTCAAACTTTCACTGACTTCGCATTTGCATTTCCTTATCCTTTTGAGTCTTTGTTGACCGTTCATATTTTTATAAAAACATGAATCAATTTCAGATGCAAAAAAGGAATAAAGAAAGCACAAATATTTTCTCCTGTGTCCTTTCTTTTATGTTTCTCTTACTCTATCTCTTCAGAAAATGATTATAATTGCTATGCCTTTCTGTTTGTCTTTCAATCTTTCGCTGATTGTCTCTTGATATTCAATCAACAATTCTGTTTCTTTGGGTTTTTCTTTCGTCTTTCTGTATTTTTTCCTTTCACCGGGTTTCCTTTTCCTTTAGCTTCTCTTACTGCCAACCCTGCTTCATTTACACTTTCTTTTCCTATTCTCATCTCCTTCGCTTTTTCTAATACCTTTCCGTTTATTATTATTATGTAGCTAATCGGGTGTAATTTTTGAATTACCAGTAAAACCCTCGTAGGTCTTTACTTCTCTTAAGATCGTTTCTCTGTATTGGTTAAAGAAATTCGGTGAGTGTGTGTTTGGTTAAATAATTTAGACGTATTATGTCTATTTATTTTAGTTTTAATCCTTTCAAGTCCATTTCTTGTTGGCTGTAGAAAACTGATTAAGAAAAATTCCTAAATTTTCTTTCAAATAATTTATATTTTTCTAAGTACTTTCAATCTTATCTGAGACCATTTTCAGTGGTTGCCTATCTCTGAATGTGTTATGCGTTAATATATATATATATAGAGAGAGAGAGAGAATGTGTGTGTTTCGGTTAGAAATCATACTGAGTTTGATTTGCAGAGGAAATATATTTGAGTTAACCGTTAATTCTACTGTCAATAAGCATCCCGTCTGCGGAGGGAGAATGCGATTAGTGAACACACAGAAATAGAAAGGGGAGTGAAACAAGGATGCATTTTTTCACCGAATTTATTTAACCTATACAGCGGCACGATCCTAAGAGACCTAAGAGGATTTATTATTCGCGGACAATCTTAACAACATAAGATACTGATGTGGAGCCAATGTCGGGACCACAGAAGGAAAACACGGAACACGGATTAGAGGTAAGAAAGATATATTAAACAGAAAGGTTACAGAGATAGTGTAAGTGTAAGCGGAGCTTACTATGTGCTAGTGTCCGATATTGGTAGTCGTACGCGGCTGATACTACGGTATTAGAATACTCTCTCTCCTCCTCTTCTTCTTCTCTCTTAGAGTGTTATGTCGCATACTTTATATAGTCCTGGAAGAGTCCATGTTGTAGATATGTTACGGTCTCACAATAGATACACAGATGAGGATGTGTTGAATGCAAACTCAAAGAAAACTATTAGAAGATATAGTAACAGAAAGCCAGAAGAAAGGACTATTAGCTGTAAGAAAAAGGATTCATGATTGTCAGCTAAAGAGATAGTCCACTGTTATGTATTGGGAATGTCAAAATCAAATAGGTAGAGGAATTTAACTATGTTGTACTGTACTAATAGATGACGGAAAATGTGACACGGAAATTTGAAAGCGAAAAGGAATAGAGGGTCGGGCAAAGCTGCTGATTCTAGGCAGAAAAACGCAGCGGTTGTACATGCAAATAAGAAGAAAACTGGTATAGATGGTTTGGTGTGTTTGTGTTCAAAATGAAATTCTAAAATATTCAGTGCCGCAATCAAAACTGTTTGGCACAGAATCAACTTCGAAAATAACAAGAGATAATGAAGCAAAACCGAATGCATCTAAACTAAAATTAAATGATTCATTTGTTTGTTTCTTTTTCGTTTGGGCTTCTGGAGATAAACTCATATCTTGTTATTTATTGATCGGACTGGCCTGACTCATCGCCGTCCTAGAAAACACAGTCCGATTTTCAGCTCGGCTTCTCTCTCTGGATTTGATTTTATGTTAGTTTTCGTCACATTTTAAAAATATTATTAGAACTCATTTATTAAAAGTTGTCTATAGCAAAGCAATGAGTCAGTGAACAACGCCGGACACTGAACACGCGAAATATAATTGGCTGTCGTTCTGTCTTCTTTCCAGAGTTAATGTCACTCATTCAACTGAGATGATCAAATACGATTTAACACTGAAATGATCGCTTATACTAAATTCATTTGACTATTAAATAGAGAAAACCATAAATTACAGTGTAACAAGTGTGTAATGTTTTACAAAAAAACACCTTTGCACCGTTTCCTGTCTCAGAAGATGCACAGAGAAGCGCTCGGTCGATGGATATAAACCGAAAGAGATCCGTGTATCATAAAACTGTCGGGAACAGTGACTGAATTTTCACTTAAAATATTTGAAAACAGTACCGTTCTGGTTCAATGGAAATGATAATGATAATTTTAGCCGTTTCCTTATAAGGAAATATTCAGCATTCACTGACCGAGCAGCTTGACCTACTTCCGATTGAAATTTATAAAATCTTTCTCTTAAAACAATTAATATAATACATCATTCAAGTCAATTAGCTGTTTTTTTTTTTTTAATCGGCATCACTCCAAGCAAGTTAGTAAAGCCACTAAGAGACAAGGTTGTGGAAGAATTAGGAACACAAATATTAATAACGAGCGGAAAGAGAAAAGATTAATCAGAAGGACATTAGATAGCGATTGACATTGCATTTAAATTTTTTTCAGATTAAAGTCGACTGGAAAACATGAAGGGAGTTTCACAAGTGAGACGTGGAAGAAAAGACACTCTTAGTCTAGAACTTACGACTACATCAATCCAGTTCAACTGTAAATTGATGAGATCTCGATGCTAGCCTAGTACTTCACTTAAATTCAAAAAGTCTAGGTATCATAGCAAAGTGCGACTTTTATTTATAATATATGCAAAATGTGACAAGGCCGAAATGGGGAAAAGGACAGTCTCCATCTATATTAATGTTAAACTTTTGCTAGCCACAAACACTGACCCAAACATACAAACAATATTCCTAACACCAAAACAACACATTCATACCTACCTTTCTTGCGACATCCACCGTAATACCTCATTGTCTCCATGAAAATCCTAACTAGTCCCCATATGTACAATTCATTGTCTGTGGGGGGGGGCGGGAGGGGAATAAAACAACGATTTTAAAACTAGCCTTAATGAGTATTTACAATATGAAACAAAACTATTTACAAGAAAATAAACAAAATAACTTGTCATAGTAAAGAGCTCATCCGAACGATTACCATGAAAGTATTTATAGAAAAGACATAGAGAGGCAACCTTACGGCGGCGGCAAAGTGACTGAAGCCGAGCCGCCAGATCAGGACCAATAATATTGCTGATTCTTCTTTGGATCTTATCAAGGAGCTAAATTGCAGGGGTACCGTACGATATGTGGCAACAATATTCTAAGCATGGACGAATGGTAGATTATGGATATGTAAGATAGATTCCGGAGAGAAAAAAAAATGTCTCGCACGATACACTGTTCCGACTTTCTTAGTAGCTTACCTAGCAATAGATTCATTATAGTCTATCCACTTCGTGACAGATAAGAACGTTAGTACGAGAAGGCGCAACGAGTCACTTTCCTGGAGGTTTAGCCTCAGCCATGATGACAAAAGACAGAGATGTGGGTCTCTCAGATGATTAATGGAGAGGGGTTTAGTTTTGGAGGCGTTAAAATTAACAAGCCATCTTTTGCTTAAGTTAACGGCTGACTTGTGGTCGTTTCGGACACTGGCTGCCATTTTAACCTTGTCGGACTGGTTAGCCTTACTTTTGCTCTTTCCTGTATTGAAGTGGATTACTTTCCTAAACTTTTATTTGAAGTAATGTGGAATGTCAAAATCTTGATTATGTCATTACTTCTTCTTGAGTTACATGCGCTATCCATTTTAGCTGTTGCCGCTGTTGAAAGTCCTGAGGTGATGTGGTTTCTGTTATTTGGTACAGTTCTTTGTTTATGATTCTGTCGCGCCAGTCCAGAAGGTTCGAAGAAATGCGGTCTTCACCAAGACCCATAGGTTTCACTCGCTTTTTTAACCATTGATCTTATAAAGCGGTTGTATATAGCTGACAGTTTAGATATTTCTGAACGGATCTGGCACCATGCATGGCATCCATATGAAAGTCTCGATCTACTTGAGGCTATTTAAGAACATGACTCGAGTTTCAGGTTAACATTTCGTTTTTGTAGCAATACAGAGGGAGAAATCATTTTTTTAAATTTTTCACACCAGTTAATGCTGGAGTGTCACTAATACGTCAGGGGTTACAGGGAGCAAGAGCAAGAGTAAAGAGACGTGATTGGGGAAAGGATAAAGAGAAGGACAGGGAATTAGATCAAGGCATCAGAAGATGTCGATTGACATTACATTTGAATATTTGAAGAGTATGCCAGTGAAGCAAGTAAAAGGAAGGGAGTTCCGCAGACAGGAAGTGCGAGACACGAAGCTATTGGTGTAGAAGGTTATGAAAAAAAAAAAAAAGATACGAGCAACAATCTATTTTACGAATTATCTGAATGGACAAAATGAACTATCTGGATGAGAAATCTGGTCAGATGAAATAAACGCCATTTTTCTCGCTCTATGGAGGATTTAAAAAAAAATTATTTTGTACCTCTATGTTACTTGTTAAAAATTACTATTATTCCCGTATTCTATCGATGTCGATGCTCTACGCTACTTGCTAGAAATTCATTTTCCCTCTATGCATTTTTTATTTCTGCACTGAAACACGAGAGCATTCTTAAAAGTCTACGAGTACTTTGGACTTTTGCTTTGAGGAGTAACCAGAAAAGATTTTCCACTAGAACAGATATGTCATGCACGTTGAAAACTTTAAAAACTTCAATGATTGAGAGATGGATAGAAAAACGCTAGTATTGTCAATATGATTCTTATTTACTCTTCCTGCAATAAAAAAGAATTAACATTTAAAAAAATATCGCTGTTCTGGTTTAAGTTCTCTCGTTCGATATTTACTAAGTTTAAAGTAGGTCCGAAACAAAAGGAAATTAAAGATGGAGACGAAATAAAAAAAAAGACTGTTGTGCCAGTATTCTAAGTGGGGTGATTTCTTCTTCTTCTACATGTCCCCTCATGACATCGGCGATCATGGTTCTCCACAAATTCTTCTCCTTTGTATCTATTTTGTCTTTTTGTTATTTGTCCCAAACCCTGTTCCGCCATCCATTTACTCAATCTCACTATGTTAAACGTTGTTTTCCTTTGTTCCTCTTGCATTCAATCTCTCCTGTGAGTATCAGATTTTCCAAGCCCTCTTTCCTCATTATGTGTCACAGGCATTTCAGCTGTCTCTTTCTGATGTTAAGTATAAGTTTCTTTTTTTCCATTTTTTTGTAGAATTTCGTCGTTGCTCACATATTCTCTCCATGGTAGCCTCAACATCCTTCTGTGGAACCACATTTCTGTTGCTTCAAGTCTCTTCATCTGTGAGGATATTGCCCAGTATTCAATGCCATATAAGAGGAGAGATATCACGTAAAAGTTCAGTACGTTTTTTTTTTGTGTTTCTAATGAAGTTTTTCTGTTCCTTAATACTCTGCTTAGCTTTTGGAATGCACCTTTATCCATCTCAATGCACTTCGTTGGGCTCATCATTTATTAACTACTATGCATTTTCTTCTTGCAGTTGGCGTTTAATCCTTTATTCTCGATTTCCTTCACTACTTCCAGTAGGCGGTTTTATAGTTTTATTTCTGTGTTTGCTATCAATACTGTCATATGCATATCTGCCGCTTTATTTCTGTTCAGTTTGGCCAGTGTAAATTCCATTCTGGTTCATCGATATTCTGTGTATTATCGGCTGTTCTCTTTCGTCGTGTAAGAGATTTTCATTATATTCGTTCCATCACCGAAGTCATTTTTTCTTTCTCAAATATCAGCGTTCCGCCTTTGGATTATATGCACTGTTGATGAGCATATTTTTGTTCTGTTCTCTTATTCTTTATGCATATCTGCTTTATCTGTGATTTTCATTCTTTCTATTTCTGTACATTTTTCGTTGAGGCGTTCCTCTTTAGCTTGCCTGCATTTGTTCCTTATTTCTTTGTGTAGTTTTCTATAGTTTCATCCGCGTCTTGGCCTTGGTTTTTGTCTCCTTTTCATCATCTCGAAGATTTCAGCTGTCATTCGTTCTTTTTTTCGTTTGTTTTCCTTTGGGATGATGTCGGTTGCTGATGTTACTAAAGCTTCTCTTAACGTGTCCTACGTTGACTGTCTGAACAATGTAAATTTTAGGAATTCCCTTCCAAACCTTTTGTGTAATGTAATATAGAAAGTCAATATTTTGATTATACTATTATTTTCGCTTATAGTTACGCGTTGAAAGGAGCAAAAGGAGAAATAAATAAATGGAGTTGGAATAGCAATACGCAAATTAGTTAATATAATAGACAATATCGTACGCCACTCAGAAGAATTGATGGCTGACATGAGAGTGATATCAACTTAGGCCCCAAGTGAAAAAAAAACTGGTGTCCCCCACCCCCCAAAAAAACTTCTACATAGTATTAACTAAGTTTTGTGTAGTAGAAAAAGCAGGAAACTGGGTATTAAGGAGAAGTTTAATGCTACATTTAGTACTTTTGAACGCCACAGATCCTTTGATGGAAAGAAGATGCCACGCTTTGGAGCAGAATCTCCAAATAGCAATAAGAAACTCTGGTTAGATTTTTGTTATTCAAAAAGTTATTCCAGCCTAAGCATATTGTTTGACCATCACAGGAACATCAGATCACATGGCATAATCCAGATAATGTAACCAAAAATTATTGACTTCAGTATATCGGACTCCTAGCTGAAGCAATTTGTGACAGATGTTAGAATATGGTAGAATAACGGATAGCGGCTCGGATTGAGGAATCGCCGAGTTCAAATTCCAGTCGAATCCATTACATTCACTTATGCTCTAATACCCTTGGGGAAGGTATGAATCATCTTCTCTCCCCCATCTTTGGGTAAATAGGAGGACAGACCGGGTTCTATATCTTTGGTCTACCGCAGAAAGAAATGGCAACCTAGCGCGGGAAAAAATCTGCCTCATCAGTCATATATCGAAAGATACATGATCGCCTAAGTGTGTATCCCGCATGGCACATAACTGACTGACTGAACCGTATCTTCTTTAGCTGAATAATGTGAGACTATTTCAATTATACTTATACAGAAAACGGTACACCCGTGGGATGACAGCTCTCTTTTGTAAAGACTGATAGAAGAAAGGAACTCAGAAGAGAAAATAGAAGGAAGACTACTAAGCAATAAATAAAAGAACTTTTTGAGAAACCAATATCCCCGAAAAATTGGAAACTGAATTAACGAAGTCCACTAGTATAGACCATGTCGAAATGTAGAGAAAAGCGAAAATTTACGATAACATCATACAGTCGAAATTAAAACAGAAGAAATATACCGACATCAAAAAACACTTTAAGTCACATTCAAATCCTGATCACATTAGGAAGATGATGATATCCTTGCAAATAGAACATGCACTAATACATCCGAACATTACAAAGTCTGTCTCCAACCGTAAACAATAACGAACTTAATGATGAGGAGGTTAATAAAGCCATAAAAAAAAATACTAGGTATTTACTCTATCTCCCCACTGAGACGAGTTTTGACACAAGGTTTTTTTTAAGGTGGGGACCCGAGCGCGTACACCCGGACCAGGAACAAAAATTGTCCATAGCCCCCGCAACTTTTGGTTGTGCTGGTCTCGGTGCCAGCACCTAAATCCCTCTCTGGTGCAATGAGAGGGCGCAGTCCGGGGCAGCTGTTCCCTAGAGCTGGGCACCTCTCAGTGTATTTTCCTCAGTTGCGACTCTGTCCTTTGACGGAGTCGCCCCTGAGTGCACTCTGCCCAAAGACAGAGACGCAACTGAGAGATGATAAATAGATGTGTTGCAAACCACTTCAAGGAGTAATTTACACACTTCTTTTTTTCCACGTGTAGCTTGGATGTGGTACAAGGCCGAAAGTAAGGGGCAACCAGTGAGGATTGAACTCACTACTCAGTCGTAATTGTTCTAGCGAGACAAGCTTGCTAACCATTACACCACCTCCAGGTACCCAAGCCATAAAAATACTAAAGAATAATAAAGAATCACTTGGCATTGAGGCTGGATTTGTAAAAGTAGCATGCCTTCTCCCCGAATTTCCACAATTTCATCCAGGAAGTTTGGAATTAGAAGCATATCCTAAAGCCCTGGGATATATCTCGCATTAATGCAGTATGGAAGCAAAATGATACTTCTGTATGCGTCAGGGTTTTGAGGACTATCTCAAATTAGATTCATTATCTCGAAAGTACTAATGAACATTATATTAACTAGGCTTTCACTGTTCTATGAAAGTCAACTCGCCACGATCCACTTTCGATTGCGTAACTAAGATAAAAATTAATGGATATCGAACGAAAAAAATAAATAAATAAATAAATAAAAAGTTTGATCCAATCAAAAAGAAATCCGGATAAAAAAAAACAAAAAAATGTTTCCATCTTGTTTGAAATCAGGTGACTGGAGTAGCAAAAGTTTTCTGGGATATTCCCTCTTGTAAAACAACAAAACCAAAGTAAACCTCATTTCCGCTTCCCCAGGAACGACGGTATTTTTTCTTGGCAGCACAGTAGTAGCACCATTTAGACTAACTTTTCATTTCAGATAAATGCAAATCTCACGTCAAGGCCGCAGAGTCTTTCAACCAAAGCTAATAAAAGCAACATAAAAAAATGGAGATATTATTGTATATCCTAGTGCATTATTTGATGTCTGAGAAACGGGTAAATATCCAATCCACATGTATAGGCCGTGGTAGCTGATCGACACAATATTCTTACGAAGTTTTAATATGTTGATACCTAAAATGCTTTTATGTTCAACTTCCGGAACAAACCAACAACGACGGAAGATCTGTATAAATACAAATCTATTGGGACATTTAATAAATATAAATTAATTCGAAAATCGTTCACTCACATGCTGGGAGAAATAAAACGATGAAGAACGACTGGAAGTGCTAAAAATATTCTGTGAATGCTTCTAAAATCTAAGTAAAACAGCGCTTCATTGTAAAGCAACTCCTTTACATATTTTAGCATCTTTTCTTCCATAGATGTTGAAGTTGTTGAAATATTGACCTCGTAACCATCATTTTATCATTAATTTTCTTTGCCACATATTTCTCGTCTTATACATGAATATATACAGTCATATTAAAGAATCTTTCGACATAGAAAGATTGCAAAATCTGGGTATGTTTAAAGGTTTTGCACTGGCGAACTTCGATTTCTGTATTTTTTGGCAACGAAGAGGAAATAACAAATGTACTATTTGTGAATCAATTATTCGTGTCTTGCTATTAAATATTGCAGATGGGCGCGTATCCGAATGTTTAGAACATTCGCTTGTTGACCATGAAAACAGACATCGATTCTTAACATGGTTTATTTTTTAGGAGTGACTTCTTGATATTGGACTAGGGAGGTGATCCTAGTGGGCGGCACCATTAGAAAGTGGCTGAAAAACCATACCACCGGCTGACACATACTTTGTGAATGAATTTAGGTAGACGAAATTGCTCATCGATGGTTGTGTTAGCATGAAGTCATAATGGCCGAACGTACTGGCTTTGATCAAACTGTTGATCACTGCAGATCATGCACCATCCCCCAGAAACTATAAATAAAGTCCTCTCAACATAGTTGCAGTATAAACCACCGGTGGGCTCTGTGGGTTTCGAACAAACACGTGTCCGCAGAGGCGTCTGCAGTAGGGATTAACTAGCCCTCCCCTCACAGACATACTGGGAAATGAGCGACAAATTATTATTATTACAGATTATACCCGGTTAACAAAATTAAACCTTTTGTTCCCAGATATATAGATAGGTGCATCAATAAATCTGATAATGACTAAAGAAATATTGCTTTTCAACATAACCTCAAACTTTTTAATGCCTCTTAGTTTGATCCTACTGATCAAATATGATATAATTTCAGACTGAATTTACATTATTTACATACCGACTACTCTCATCAATTTTGTTCCTGTTATAACAACGTTTCAGCCCTTGTGCTGTATGGACTTCGTCAGGTGCGTCTCGATATGATTAACCTACAGACATTTAGAACTGAGACCTTTCTTTAATCAATGGAGCAAGAGCCTAGTGTTTGCTCGTGAATTTGGTTACAGAGAAATTAAAGGTTCAATTCCTGCGTCGGGAGATGTGCACTTGGATTCAGTTGAAAAAAGGCGAGCAATAATGGAGAAATACTAAATAAGAACAAAATAATATATTCTCAGACATGGGCATTAGAAGAATCTACCAATGAAGATTAAATAAAGGGTTCAGTTCGAAATCCCCAGTAAGTTACTCGGACAGGTAATCACACACACACACGCACACACACACACACATATATACATATATATATATATATATATATATATATATATATATATATATATGCATTACTTATATATCATATTTATGAATATTATATATATATATGCATTACTTATATATGATATTATGAATATTATATATATATATGCATTACTTATATATCATATTTATGAATATTATATATATATATATGCATTACTTATATATGATATTATGAATATTATATATATATATATATATATGCATTACTTATATATCATATTTATGAATATTATATATATATATATATATATATATGCATTACTTATATATCATATTTATGAATATTATATATATATATATATGCATTACTTATATATCATATTTATGAATATTATATATATATATATATACATTACTTATATATCATATTTATGAATATTATATATATATATATATATATATATATGCATTACTTATATATCATATTTATGAATATTATATATATATATATATATATACATACATATATATATTACTTATATATCATATTTATGAATATTATATATATATATATATATATGCATTACTTATATATCATATTTATGAATATTATATATATATATATATATATATATGCATTACTTATATATCATATTTATGAATATTATATATATATATATATGCATTAATTATATATAATATTTATGAATATTATATATATATATATATGCATTACTTATATATCATACTTATGAATATTATATATATATATATATATATGCATTACTTATATATCATATTTTTGAATATTATATATATATATATGCATTACTTATATATCATATTTATGAATATTATATATATATATATATGCATTACTTATATATCATATTTATGAATATTATATATATATATATATATATGCATTACTTATATATCATATTTATAAATATTATATATATATATATATATATGCATTACTTATATATCATATTTATAAATATTATATATATATATATATATACACACACAAATATATATGCACGCACAAATGAATCTCTCTCTCTCTCTCTCTATATATATATATATATATATATATATATATATATATATATATATACATGTGTGTTTGTGTGTGTGTGGATAATTTCTACATAATTTACGTCCAGAAAAGAAGACGATTACAAGAACACTAGGAATAATAAATAAAAAATTTAACCGATACATTTTTCAGACGTTTTTAATGTGACTTGCATAAAAGAAGGATTGCTGCCCAAATACACAATATATATGTATGTACGTGTGTGTGTATATATATATATATATATATGTATATATATATATATATAAACTTAGTCCCAAAACTGCAGCAAAAGAATAAAATCTATCATGATATTGACATAAGAAGAATCGAAAAAGCTAACACATACGTAATTTTGATTAAACTTGATCATTATAAAAAACTGCAACACATTATTGATGAACGGTCTTGATTTACTAGATTATGTATGTATGTATATATAAATATATATATATATATACACGCACACACACACATACAAATAAACGAGGATATGCGTATCAACATGGATGCATTAGATAATGTGTGTATACATTCATACAATATATTTATTTAATCTATTTTCTCAATCCAGTGTATTAATGAGTTTGAATTTAGACTTCCTTCTCCATAAGTGGTTGCTTTACAAAGCCTAATGTGCCCTACTATTTTACACATAACTGGAGAGAGAAGAGAGAACTCATGTTCATTTTCCTCTAATAACCTTTCGTAAAAGTATTAGACTAGAGTGACCGAAGTTCTTCGCCCGAATTTTTAATTCGGCTTGCAGATTCTATTTTCAACGCGGGAAACCATTACGCCACTTACGCGCGCGTACACATATAAATATTTATAGCGCTGATCTAGCATCCCATTTACTGGTGAATCTCCCGTGTGTGTCCTAAATATTTGGCCTTGTGTCATACTAAGCTAAACTTAGTAAATACATCTGTCTGTCTGCGTGTCTGTCTTTTTATGAGAATCCATGCGTGGGAATTTATGATACGTAATAACAGTGAGGCTCTGTATATGTGCTTGTATGTGTAGCGATGGGCAAACGTTCCTATTGACAGTAAATTTACCACCAACTGTGGACAGGCCAACGGATAGCTATGGATAACATTAAAAAAAAAAAGAACATTCGCTATTGATCTGCTTTACTAGTAGGCTGGTAACGATTTGCTTTGCATTTAGCCAGAATTACATCATCCGTTGTCTGGTAACCGGCCGGGTTATTCCCGCTTCAAATATCAATGCCCTTCCCATCACCAACACAAATCTACCTCACAATCACCATTATTGCCACTTTTCACCATCGAAATTATCACCATCACCTCCATCACTACCACAATTAAAATATTTACCTTCACTAGTGAGGGATTCGTACTGACGCTATAAAAAAAAAAAAAAAAAAATTCTTATAGACACAAACTTCAGCGTAATTGCTTCCAGTTTTTCAGCGTTCTCACTTGTATTACTACCAATGAAATTATTAACACACCCACCCGAAATTGTTTGTTCATCACAACGATCACCAAGAGAAAGCACTAGTGCCACCAGTTAAACTCATCGAGTACATCACGATGGTGTACTTGTTAACAAATTAGGCAAACAGACTTTTACTTCAAGGTTATGCTGAAAAGTTCTTGGCTCGACATTTTCTTCTTTATGTGCCATGTCCCTTTAGGATGTAGGTGATCATAGCTCTCCACAACTTCCTGTCCCTTGTAGACCTTAATAAACCTTGTCTTTCTGTTATTTCTCTTAAGCCCTTTTTTTGCCATCCATTTACTCAAGCTCATTAAGCATCTTATACGTTGTTTTCCTCTGTCCCTCTTGCCCTCTATCTGTCCCGTGAGTATCAGATTTTCCAAGCCCTCCTTTCTCCTTATATGCCACAAAACCTCAACTGACTCTTTTTGATGTTAAGTATAAGTTTCCATTTTGTTTCCGTTTTTTACAAAACCTCGTCGTTACTCACATATTCAGTCCAAGGTATCCTCAGCATCCTTCTGTAGAATCACATTTCTGTTGTTCCAAGTCTCCTCTTCAGCTTTGAAAAGATCGTCCGGCACTCACTTCCATTCAGATATCACGTAGCAGTTTAGTACTATTTTCCTTGTTTCTAGCGAAATGTTCCTATTTCTTAGTGCTTTCGGCTATCCCAGAACGCTTTCGGATGGCAGTGTCACTTTTCCGGTGTTCTGTTAAAAAACTTCCCAGATATTTATATTTCCGCACTTGTTTGATTTTGGTACTTCCGATTAGCAATTCGCACTTTGAGCTCATCCTTTTGCTAACAACAATGCATATATAAGCCCTTAAAAATGTTCGCTCATTTTTGGTGAAATTTTGGGAAATGAGTTGGGCCGAGAATTTTTCGACACCTCCTCTGTCGAATTATCAAACCTCACTTGGTGTTCTAAAATAGTAATCTTGTACCATCACTAATTTACCCTGAGTAAACTATTTACATTATTCGGAATATTGTCCTCATTTTTGTCTTTATTACAACGTTGTACTCTCCGGCCTTCTTCAGGTGGTTGGAATGCCGAACTGAACCCTTTATTTCGGTCACTGGGGTAGACTGTTCTAGTTCCGCGTGCCATGGACGTCAGTTATCAGTTATCACCTGCTTAATTCCATCTCCAATTTCTCCTCCGCCTTAATCAGGTATTGAACTAGCACACTTTGGGTCCTATCACTGGATTTAACTAACGTCTTTATCCACTATGCCACATGTAAATAGTGTACATAATACCTCATCTCAGAAATATAGACAGATACGCTGAGTAAATAATTATTAGGAGCTTTTATCCTAGCACGTCTTTTGCTCTTTCAATACGCATTCGGGATGTGGTGTTATATTTGCCACCCTTTAAGACATTTTAAAAAAAGCAATGAATGTTGGTCAATTTCCTAACAGATGAAGTGAAAACGGAGGCAGCAGAAATGGATGCTGAGAATATAATGAACGGAGTACGTAAGCAACGAAGAAGTCTTAAGGAGAAAGAAAACAAAAAAAAGGTACATTCAGAATCAGAAAGTGGCAACTGAAGTTTATTGGGCATGTAATGAGGAGGAGGGGCTCAGAGAATTTGTTTCACACAGGATATATTAAAGGCAAAAGGGGATAGAGGAGGAAGCACGTAACCTATTTGATGAGTTTGCGTGAATAGATATCGAAGATTTACAAAGAATAGGAAGTTGTGGAGAGCAGCTATCGTCCACGTCCTGAAGGGACATGGCACAAAAAAAGAAGGCTCGTCGCACAATGTTTAGCAAGCACGTTTGCAAAAGCAATTCGTTCATGAATGGAGTACAACCATTACTGAGTGTCCCAATACTGTGGCCTTGTGCCATTCCATGTTAAACTTAGTTGATTTCTGCGGTGTTGTAATAGGTTGTCTACTCGCCATTAGTTTAACATCGCCCGAGGAGAAACATTTATTGTGTTGAAACATAATTACAATTATGTAGCGATTTTAACACGTTTTAATATCCTAAGATAAATAATATTTAGCTCTAATATGTATTGAGCCGTTTTTTAAATTAGATGTTAAGTGCAGTGGAATTATACTCCATTTGTTTTCATTTTACCTCAATATATAAGTAAACATTGAAGTCAACGCTTAGAGGCGACAGGCTGTTTCATGCTTGACGCAATCGTCGGGACACGTGGCCTGAGAATTGCGTCTAGCATGAAACAGCCTGTCGACTCTAATTCTGATTTTTATTCAATTAGTTCCATTGGAAAAATGTCGGATTTTGTCCTCAGAAAATGTTGGATAATAACTTTGGAAATTTCCTGCATATGCTGGAAGCGGCGCGCCCGTGGTGTTTCGACAGAGGTCAAATTAATATTCCTATATCAGTAGACCAGGCTCTTGACCACATAAAACAGACGTTCACCAAGGTCAATGCATTGTAATGACAGCAATGGCGGATTGCATGGCGTACATCTGTCGAATGTGCGTCAGTGCAGACACAAAAGAAGTCTCGAATTGCGCGCGGAAATATCTGTCAAAAGCAGTTACACCCGGGTTTTCCCCATTGGCTGCGGAACAGCATGGTATGTCCAGATACGGGCCTCTCTGCAACTAGTTTCTGTCAACTGTCTCCTATCAGCAAAAGCAACGAGAAAACCAGCAAATATCAGTGGGTAGTTGGTGAAACACGGTGTCTTATGAAGGCGTTCTTTGGACAGTTTGTTCCTCAAGTTTTCGTGCCGTTCGATGTGCTGTAGTTACCGAGGTAGTGTTTCTTCTCAGCTTGTTACCCTGTAGTTCTTGGGAGAGAAATCGGTTATGTGTTTCCCTCAACACACTGTTGACGTATTTTGCAACAGTTCACAACATAGATCAGAACAAATGTGGCTCCAGGTGTTTCCACATGTACCGTTGGAAATCTTTAATTTGCAGCAGGACTTCAGGACGTGTGCCTCTTGTCAAGCTTTAACTTACGCTAAACATTGTTCTGCAAGTCTTCAGTAATATCGCAAGTGTTTATCTTGGGTTGGGGGCGGAGAACAACGAACTTTAGTGTTCAGTGGTGAAAGTAGGTTATGTTTTTTATTTATGTGATGGCCGTTTGCGCATACGGCAGGTCTTGGGAGCGATACCTTAAATAACGTATTCGCCCACGACATACAGATACAGGTATTATAGTTTTGGGTACTGTAAGTTACAACTTTTGTTCAACTTTGGAGTTTGTAAAGTGGATAAAGTGAATACTAGACAGAACCATGTACATCTAGACCCTTGATCATCTAGTTCTGTTGTTATTTCGATAACAGGATAATGACTACCCACATGACGACCGCATCAGGGACAGCCTTAGGAGGTGACCATCAATTTTCAGCGAGCAGAATAAGAGTCGAGAATAACTGACCGGGGATCCCTTACCTGCGGACCCCATTCCAAGAAATTGCTCCATTTGGCTTAAGGCCGATCTTATATTGAAGAATGGTATAGGTTATCTGTAGAATTGTATTCTTTGTACCAAATACAAGTAATTTGTGGAAAAGTCATGCCGATGAGAACTTTTCAACTTAATCAAATAATTGTGCCTATTCAAATAAACATTCCGCCTGAAATTTGTAGATGAGTTTTATAGACAGGAATAAAATAATCGTGCCGTGTGAAAATTATGTAAACAATAAGTGTACCGTACGAGGCATTTGTATTTGATATACAGGAATATGATCGCGTTCTTTTTTGTAACGAACAGGGAGGATATACAGTGGATTTATATACGACCCGAATTCTGTTGATATGCGCTTTATTACGGAACCTCTGTACATATTAATCACTCTACGTTATTATTTATTGTAAATAATCTCGGTTTAATCTTGAGTAAATTGAAACAATTTGTCAGTGCTTTGAAAGGTTAAGGAGTGAGTGTAAAATGAAAAAAAAAGGAGAAATAATCACGACATTCTATATGTACGCACATCCGCGCAGACGAACGAGCGAACGCGCGCGAACACACACATACACTACGAAAAAAACCCAGAAAAAAACGAAAAAACTTCCAGCAATGATAAGTGCATATAAAAAAGAAAAATCAAGAAGTATAAGCAGTGAATTGGTGATACCCCTTGACGAGTGAACGGGCGGTTTAATCTACGAAACTCTGGAGTCGGGATGTTGAAGGTAACATCAATCAGCTCAGTGACAAACATTTTATTTGTGTCAATTATATATATATATATATATATATATATATATATATATATGAGAGAGATAGTATATATATATATTTATAGATTTTCTCTTCGTTATATTTTTGTTAAGATCTCGTATTTTTTACATTTAACAAATTTAAGTTCAAACAAGTTAAGATTATAAAATATTGTCTTATTGATTAATTATATTATTGTTATTATTAAATTGTATTATATTAATTACTTGTCTTATTTTAAATCTATTAGAATCAAGTTTACTCAAAAAACATACCCATTAGAACCAGTAGATGGTGTGCCAAATAGTGTTAATGATATAATGGAATAACCAGTTAACCCCATGAATGATTACACTATAGGTAGTAAGTACCTATAAAGTCAACTGTCTACAAGAGACTTGAGGAAGAGTGAGAGTGAGAAGACGTAAGTATGTCTGACCTTCCAATTAGTAGCACTCACTACTAGATTGACCTGTGTGTAGAACTGTACCATATTTCATATTGTACTCGTTGTGTACAATAAACCTTTCTATTAAGTTGGTGCAAAAATAATGACGTAATGATGTCGTTTTTTGACGTATTTTTTAACGTCAAAAAACAACATTATTACATCATTATTTTTGCACCAACCTAATATTATCCACCTGGTGTTAAGTATTTATTCTCTTATCACGGAATATAACAGTTAGCAGTTAAAATAAGCCATACTAACTCATTTATATACTTGTAAAATTCCAAATAAATGTAAATATTCTCATGGTGAAGTAAGGTCTAGAATGAATCAAACATATGCTTTAGCAAAGCCACCGCGGCAGTATATAGCCGTTCAATAATTTCGTATTTAGTGATGCCGACAATCTGGTAGAAATCCAGGTGCAAACGAAAGCAAAAAAAAAAAAGAAAAGATTTTTGTTTTATTTACTCTACCACCTGGTTTCTTAAGCGTTTGTAGTTAGCGAAAAAGTTTATCACTTTGTCGCATTTAGCGTAGGACAAATACCTGTCCGGATTTCCTAAAAAGGAACCTTGTCAATAATTGAAGGACTTCGGTTATCTACAGAAGTAGCGTAGGCGGAAGCTATACTTAAACCGTTAGGTGCGTGCATGGGCGGATCGATTGAAATATCGAGATAGGTTCATGTGTCCATGGGGAAATGGGTGTGTGCTTTCTGGTATTACTCGGTGTGCAGGACATTCGGTAGCTTGTAATAAGTTTATTCACACTATTTATATCCAGACTATTGTCTCCATCTTTGTTGTTGCATTCACAACATTTCGGCCGTTGTCCCCCCCCCCGGCCTTCCTCGGGTATATCAATCTGGGTAACCTACAGGGGATTCTGAACTGTACCCTTTATTTAATCTACGTGGGTAGACGCTGTTCTCGTTCCACTGCTCATATCTATTTTTAAATTTAGTACTGCTCAGTTATTGCTCGCTCATTTCCACTGAGTGCAAGTACCCAGGGATTGAACTCTCAATCACTGTGTCATCAAATTCACAAACCAAGGCTGTAATCGACTAGGTAATTGCTCCTTAGTAATAACGTCTTCATTTCTTTAGTTTCCTTTGGAAAAAATCTCCCCCTCTAATTCATTTGCGGATTATATATTTGAAGAAGGCCGAATAGTGGAGCGGTCGAAAAGTTGCCGTATCAAAAAAAAAAATAAAAATAAAAATAATATATATATATATATATATATATATATATATATATATATATATGAGATTATTCGTTCGATCAGCTTTTGTCGTGATAATGATTTATCTTAACAAAATACTAAAAGCCATGGAATGGATCAGACGAAACGCTGAATGGATAGCAAAAGCAATAAACCCCAAGTAATGCGGGAGTGCCACTAGCACGCAAGGGGTTACATAGAGGCGTGTTTGAGGAAAGGATACAGAGAAGGACGGGGAACAAGCTCAGGGTGTCAGATGTCAATTGACATTACACTTGAATATTTGAAGATTATAGTCATCGTGAATGCAAATAAGGGGAAGGGAGTTCCACAAACGAGAAGTGCGAGAGAAGAAGCTGTTTGAGAAGAAAACGCGGTTACATTTAACCATTTTGACAGTGAAAGGGTGGGACCTAGATGCTGTTGCAGTTTTTTGTATACATTATGTAACTAGTGATTTAGTCCAAATGCCTTGACTCACTTTATAGTCCACCAATAGAAGGTTAACCAATCAGAAGACGTAGAACATTCAATCCGACGTGTATAAAGGCGGCCATTTTTGTTTACCCTACCCGAATGACCAGTGCCAACTTGTCGGGCGAAGATGAACAGAAGGAAGTACTACGCTCTGCTACTTTGCTGCGATATCCACTGCTAACCTGAACTACGCTTTCCTACTGTCTCCGAAATATTCATTGCTAACCTCTGGATTCTATACTTGAAGACGACCGTCATGATGTATAACAGATGCCAGCCTGGTAGCACCTTTAAATTCATGTAGTCCGGGAACCAGCGAAAGTACCTCGTCGAAACATTTGCTGTGAAAATATTTGTAGAAAAGACAGAGGGAATCCACAACATGTCAGTGGGATAACGACTGTAAACTAGTTGTCAGATCAGGACCTATCATCTTGCATATTCGTCTCTGGATTTTGTCAAGGGCCCCGAGACGTACAGCGGGAGCACCAGACCATAACGTAACGTAGCATTGCTCATCCCAGTAAAGTCTTCTTTAACAGAACATTGTGTCAGCGAAACGGGAGATCATTA
This sequence comes from Acanthosepion lycidas, assembly GCA_963932145.1. NCBI lineage: Eukaryota > Metazoa > Mollusca > Cephalopoda > Sepiida > Sepiidae > Acanthosepion > Acanthosepion lycidas. The sequence continues at coordinate 30,730,992 of OZ010573.1, forward strand.
ATATATTTATTTTGTATCTAATAGTTAACACTTGAAGGGGTAATTTATCGCATATTCAAATTGTCACAAGCAATACATAAGAGAAACTTCAAGAAATTTAAATAAAAGCACAAATTGAATGCATTAGTTGTGGAGGGATAGTGGCTCGGATTGAGGAATCGGAGAGCAGAGTTCGAATTCCAGTCAAATCCATTACATTCACTTACGTGCTAATACCCTTGGAAAAGGTGTGAAACCTTTTCTTCTATGGGTAAATATCAGCACAGACCGGGTTCTGTAGCCTTGGATGCAACTGGTGTACCGCAGAAAGAAATGGCAACCTACTGCGGAAAAAAATCTGCCTCGTCAGTCATGTATCGAAAGACACTTGATCGCCTGAGCGTGTATCACATAACTGAGTGAGTGAATGAGTCTGGTCATAATTTTTCATTTTAAAAATGATACTTTAATTTAAAATGTCAGCGTTCCCTCTTCTTCGTGCGCGCGTGTATTCACATCGACATAAATATCACTTGAGCCTGATGAAGTCCTAAAGGACGAAACGTGTCCTACAGAAACTTTTCACTTCGTCATAGATTTTCATTAAAAAATAATCTAAGTAATGGAACAAATTAAATACAAACGCATTGTCGTGCTTTAAGGTTTGTCTTCAAAATAAACATTTTTGTATTAGGTTGGTGCAAAAATAATGACGTAATAATGTCGTTTTTTGACGTTAAAAAATACGTCAAAAAACGACATTATTACGTCATTATTTTTGCACCAACCTAATATTAAACTAGAAAAAAAAATGAATATTTTAAATCTTGGATTTTATGAATGTGTGTACATTGGTAGATACAACTTAACATTAGAACAGACTAAATTTATTTAAACTAAATTTTCTTTTTGCACTCACATAATGGTGTTCCCAATAAACCTTCCACAATTCAATCATTAAAAATAAGAGAGTTTGGACTATATTACGCTGTTTTAAACTTTTATGTAAATAAGTCCTGCAGAGAATAGCACAACTGTCACATCACGCAAGGTCAGTGTTTCTCAACCTTTTTAAGCGACGGCCACGCCTAGGAACAAATGAAACTATCACGGCACACTTAACAAAATTTTTAAGGGGTCTACATTTAAATGTTATAAAATAAAACTATGAACTTTGAATTAAACAAAGAATGCTGAATACAATTATATGAAAAAGGTTAATATTCATTTATTCAAATAAAGGAAATTTTTGAAGGGTGTATATTTAAATCATATGGAATAAAACCATAGATTAAAAAAATACACAACACAAATATGAACTTATTTTATTTCAATGTTTCTATTCAACTATTTGTACAGCTTATTTAGTGGGAAACCTGTGTCTGGTGTTTTTACACGATTTCTTCAATGTTTGGCCGAATGTGCGATAAGCAGACCCTCATTTCTTCTTCAGTTGAGCGTAGTCTTTCTTGCTTCTTATTTTTTTGTTATTTAAGGTTGGGAAGCCTAATTCACATAAATAAGAAATAGAAAATTGCAATAAAACTGGTAAATTCGTTTTAGCTAATCTGGGATCAAAAAAAGTTTAATACTTATTCATTTATTCAAATACTAACGCTGTATCATTACTACTTCCACACACATACATAAGAGGTTCGCGAGGCACACTAATGTGCAGCGGCACACAGGTTGAGAATCAATGCATTACGGTGTTGGTCATATGGTTTCAATAGCTATTAGGTTTTTACGAATAAGGCCTAACCTCACGCCCAACGAGTTATCCTTCTTCTAGATTAGCCAACAGGAGAAAGATACCAACTCATACCTTTCAATTTGTATTTGTGTGAAAACGAACATAACATTTTCTGCTAGGATTTGAGCTCAGTACGCTAATCCCACATTCCGCGGCGATAACCAATACGCTACGTGTACACACAAATCTTGACTTCGTTTATATTGAATAAACTGCTATTTAATAAAAATGTTTAATAACTGGAGACGACAGAATCAAAGAAATACAGAAATTTAACTAAAACGGAAATGTTTTAACAGATAACGGAAAATATGATACCGAAATCCGAAGGCGCATCGGAATAGCGAAAAAAAAAGTCAAGAAAAGTATTAAGAAACAGGAAAATTTCGCCAGAAACAAAGAAAAGAGTGATGAACTACTATATAACATTAATCCTCCGATACGGCATCTGGACAATTTCCTCGCTGATGAAGAGGATACTTGAGGCAACAGAAATGCGGAGAATACCAAAGATTTGGACGTCTAAGCAATGAAGAAAGTTTAAAGGAAAATGGAAACAAAAATGCATTTATGCTTAGAATCAGAAAGAGATAATTGAAATTTCTGGGACACAGAATGAGGAAAGGGGGCTTAGAGAAATTAACACTCACAGGATATACTAAAGGCAAGAGGGTCAAATGGAAACATTGAGTAACCTACCACTTGTGGGAATGGATGTCAAAGCAGGAACTGGGGTGGATAGCAATGAAACAAATATCATATAGAGCTACGAAGGGTAGAAAGTTGTGGAGAGCTACGACTGCACAAATTCTGAATGGTCACATCACATAAAGGAATAATATCACTCTATGCATTCAAACAATTGGAATATAATTTAAAAAATTTTAAATAATAAAATTATAATACTCCTATAAGACCCATTTAAAATGAGTTTGGCAACATATTGGTTATTTTAATATATATCAATATATTCAAACTAGACAAATGGAAGCTTCTGAATATTAAATGACATGAATTATTAAGCAACTCCGTTGGTCCCCTAAAACTTTAGAGCTAAAATGAGGATGACGGTAATTTCTGTCACGGTAGTTTTATTGCTTAACTATGAATGACGAATCATTTTGATATTGCAAATGGGTTCCTCATTATTTTTTAAGTAAGTATTTTCATTGCTTTTTATTTATAGATTTTTGGCAGGAAAACTGACAGAAGGTGATTATCATTACTTAGTGTCCAATTAACTAAAGAGTACTTAATTTTAAGACACATCCTTCGAGTTCACATAAATCGGGGTTATTCCGTGGTCTTGGTATCTTAGGCTTGTTTACACACACACACACACGCGTGTGTATAAATGAGCACACCAATTGTGTGTGTGTGTATATATATATATATATATATATATATATTACTATATATACACGCTGTTCGTCACCGTTTGGTACAACTGGTGCACGTGGAAATTGTCAGGCACATTGCCACGTGTATGCACCAAACGATGACGAACAGATGTATATTTATTAATACTATAAAGTTTTGATCCGTTATTTTATATCAAGCACGGTTTTTTTTACCACCAACAGTCACTTTACATTATTTAATATTACTTTATATCTATCTATCTATCTATCTATCTATATATATATATATATATATATATATATATATATATAGTCGCAACTTTTTCAGCACTCCTCGTATATGTATGTATGTGTGTGTGTGTGTGTGTGTATATATATATATATATATATATATATATATATAGAGGGGTGCCGAAAAATTTGTGACTCGACCTATATCTAAAAAATATGATCAAATGACTCAAAATAAGGTTCTGGGATGAATTCCAACATTGTCAGGTCAAGAACTTTGCAGCACCTACTTATAGTGATTTTCCAAGCACAGCTTAGATGTGGCACAAGGCCGAAATTATGGGGCACCCAGCGAGAATCGAACTCTTTACTCAGTCGTAAATGTTTTAGCGAGACAAGCTTGCTAACCATTACACCACCTCGAGGAGCCCCTGCAGCACTTACTTATAGACGCACAAAACACACACATATATATGTGCACATATACATATATATGTGCACATATACATATATATATATATATATATGTGCACATATACATATATATATATGTATATATGTGTGCACATATACATATATATATATATATATATATATATATATATGTGCACATATACATATATATATATATATATATGTGCACATATACATATATATATGCACATATATTAGGTTGGTGCAAAAATAATTTCGTTTTTTAACATATGTTACTAGGTGAGAAAACGAAATTATTTTTGCACCAACCTAATACATATATATATATGTGCACATATACATACATATATATATATATATACACACATATATGTACACATATACATATACACACATACATATATGTACACATATACACACACATACATACATATATGTACACATATACATATACACACACATACATATATGTACACATATACATATACACATACATACATGTACACATATACATATACACACATACATATATGTACACATATACACACACATACATACATATATGTACACATATACATATACACACACATACATATATGTACACATATACATATACACATACATACATGTACACATATACATATACACACATACATATATGTACACATATACACACACATACATACATATATGTACACATATACATATACACACACATACATATATGTACACATATACATATACACACACATACATATATGTACACATATACATATACACACACATACATATATGTACACATATACATATACACACACATACATATATGTACACATATACATATACACACACATACATATATGTACACATATACATATACACACACATACATATATGTACACATATACATATACACATACATATATGTACACATATACATATACACATACATATATGTACACATATACATATACACATACATATATGTACACATATACATATACACATACATATATGTACACATATACATATACACATACATATATGTACACATATACATATACACATACATATATGTACACATATACATATACACATACATATATGTACACATATACATATACACATACATATATGTACACATATACATATACACATACATATATGTACACATATACATATACACATACATATATGTACACATATACATATACACATACATATATGTACACATATACATATACACATACACACATATACATATACACATACATACACACACATACATATACACATATACATATACACATACATACACACACATACATATACACATATACACACACAGATACATATATGTACACATATACATATATATGTACACATATACATATACACAGACATACATATATGTACACATATACATATACACAGACATACATATATGTACACATATACATATACACAGACATACATATATGTACACATATACATATACACAGACATACATATATGTACACATATACATATACACAGACATACATATATGTACACATATACATATACACAGACATACATATATGTACACATATACATATATGTACACATATACATATATGTACACATATACATATGTACACATATACATATACACATACATATATGTACACACATATATATACACATACATATATGTACACACATATATATATATGTACACATATACACATACGCACACATACATATATGTACACATATACATATACACACACATACATATATGTACACATATACACACACACATACATATATGTACACATATACATATACACACATACATATATGTACACATATACATATATACACACACACATATATGTACACATATAGATATACACACACACACACATATATGTACACATATAGATATATACACACACAAATATATATATATGTACACATATATAGACACACATTATATAAAGTGTGTTCCAATAATTTGGAGCGATTTTAAATGTGAATTAAGTTTAAGCGTCTAATGATTTTTTTCTTTTTCTTTCAGATTTTGCGGACATTTGGGCGATATTTTTTTCACACATAATTGCCATGACTTAAATACCATGATCCAATAACACTGATTTATTTACTGTTGACTTTGTTCCGTCTTAACGAAACACCATTATATATATATATATATATATATATGAAAATATATAGAAAATAGGAAAGAACTGGTTAGGTAAATAATCCGAAGTTCTTTAGTATTTTTGTTATTATTTTTAAAAAATAGTGCTCGATACAAAAGTAGAGCATAAATATAATTATTTATTTAAAAATATGATTCCAACACGCTACATAAGAGGTCTCATGTTTCAAAACAAGAGCCGAAAACTTCAATATAATTATTTGAATTAAATGGAGCTAAAGTAAGCTCTGTTTCATCGTCAAGCGAAATTTTTTTTTGAATAACTTATTTCTGAAATTTACGTGTTTTAATAGTATATTCACAATTGAAATCAAAATTTCCATGGTAACAGCCAGGGCGAATTGTTTAAAATAGTTAGGGGTGTTGAGTGTTAATAATTTGTATCAGTACAGAGTAACTTTCATAGATGTCAAGTCAGGGTAAGGTGGGGGTGTCTAAATTTAAAAAGGAAGATGTTTTCGCCTAGTCTGGTTTACGTGCCTATGGAGATTTATTTATTTTTTTATTTTATTTCTTTATGAAAGGGATTTGTGTATATAAAAACTGCCGTAACATTTGTTTTTTGACGACTTCATAAAGGGTTATCTTTTTTTGAAGGATATTTAAACTATTTATTTGGGCTATAGATTATAAAAGTTATTTTATTGTATGCTTGTTTTTAGCTAATTATTTAGTGCAAAAATCTGATGATGTCGGCAAAAAACCGTTAACTCATGTCTATTGTTTAATAGATTTTTATTATTTAGAAACTTAATAATGTGCAGTTTCTCATGGAGGCACAAAGGGCATGGATCATATCAAGTTTTACAAGTTCTAGTCCTATTTATAATTTTCCATTTTACTTTAGGTGTCCTGTTTATTTCCTTCAGATGCCAAAAATATTTAGATAGAGAAGTCTGATTTATTTATATTGTTGAAATAGCACTTATGCTGCCTCCATCTGGCTTTAAATTCATTCTTCGTGGACCCAATGTATATCATATTAGTATTAGGACTCTCAGTGGAAGAGATAGTACATTGGTATACCACAGATTTGATGCAGCATTTATTTTCTAATGGGCAGTCTTCTGGGTTTCTACAATCACACAATTTTTCACTGTTATTGTCTGATTCCCTTTCATAAAGAAATAAAATAAAAAAATAAATAAATCTCCATAAACACGTAAACCAGACTAGGCGAAAACATCTTCCGTTTTAAATTTTCTTTTGAGTGAATCCTGTTTTCTCCTGATCTGACTGGAATTTATTAAGTTGAAAATTTGGTTAGATGTATCACGGTGAATATGATGATGGTCTATATTTGATCCCAACCACCAAAAAAAGAAAAGAAAAGAAAACTAAAGGAAGAGAAGACGGCAAAGACAGAGAAGGTAAAAGAGAATGTAAAACTGATGTCGTTGCTTTTACAAGCAGTTGTAGTCATAGAGACCCTGGAGCTGAAGGAGAAGGCAACAATAAAGAGAAGAAAAAGTGGGAAAATGCTGAAATAAATTAGAATGAAGGAAAAAAAATGAGATGCAAAGAAGAAAGCAACAGACATAAGCTCTGCTGAAAACCGAAGAATATAGGAAAGAATAAAAAATAGTGATTAAAAAATACATTGAAGAAAGCCGGCTAAACCGTAAATGACTTTATAAAGACTAAAAATACAAAATTTAGAATAATATGAAGGAAAAAAAAATGATAAGAAAGAGAGAAAATTAGTGGAAGAGAGAAATGGGAAGATTCGGGCGCATCAATAAAAAAAATCATCACGAAACGGTGAAAGGTGATCATAGCTGAAGATAAAATTTCCCCGTTTCATAGTATGGCTGTCCAAACTGATATAAAGTTATCAGAATATTGCAACAGTTTGTGCCCGACTTTCATTGTTAATATAAAATGACCGCAACATGACACTTGTGTTTTTTTTTGGCGCCGATTTTTGGTGTGTTCTAGATTGAAACCTTGCATCGTTCAGTTGTGAGTCAGACTTTGTTGAACGCTAAAGTTTTGTTTACAAATCAATGTCTTAAAGATGGAGGATGAAAAGTTACAATTTCACTATATTATGTTCTATGAATTTCAAAAAAGAAGTAAGCGTCGGAACTATGACAAAAAACATTCACAATGTTTATTTGGATCCAGCTCTTCGGATGGTAAATAAGTGGTTCGGCAGATTTCGTCAGGGTGACTAGAACCTCAACGATCAACCACGTTCCAGGCGAATTTCCGACGCCAAAGAAGACTGCTTGTCAGTGTGGAAAATAAACCGAAGATTTTGACGGAAGAGACTGTTAAGAGTTTGGCAATCGATATCTTGCGCCATTTGAAGAGACTTGGATTAAAAAAATAGTCCGGTTATGACTAATCGCAAAGGTGTGATTTTCCACCGCATGTTGCACAAATGACCTTGCAGAAACTTAAAGAGTTGAAATGGGAAACTTGATTCTTTCAGATTTTAATTTGTTCTGAACAATTTAAATAGCAAAATATCTGACTCTGTGCAGTCAGTCGAAAAGTACTTCACAACCTTCTTCCAGCAAAAAACAAAAAAAAACAAAAAACAAAAAACGAAACAAAAACAAACAAAAAACAAACAAAGACAAAACAAAAAAACAAAACAACAACAAAAAAACAAAACAAAAAAAAAACGAAGTTTCTACGGAAATGGCGCCAAAAAGTTTGTAGATGCATGAGAGTCAGTTGTTAAAATAATGGAGACTATGTATTTGAATCATAAATATTTTTTGTCAGTATATAAAATTTTGTTTTAATTTTCTAATCGAGGGAGAACTTTTGCAACGAACTAATACAAATGTCTACCACCACCTGACAATTATCCAATACGGCTTAAATCAGACAAGAAATGTTTTAACTGTTGTATTGAAAAGCCACGCGTCTCTCGGGGAAATGATCAGGTTATTGCGCAGAGAAGTCCCCATACATACGAAATACACACGTTATTGATGCATTCCTTCATTTCTCAGAATTTTGTAATTATTTAATGATAACATTTCAGGTGAGATCAAAGAGAGAATAAAACAATGATTTTGAAATATTTTCATTTTAAGAAAATACGATTAAATTATTGAAAAACTTTATAAAAAAATAAAGTCTCTCTGTCTATCTATCTATATATATATTTCATACAATAGGAATTAAGATTACATTAGGTGATGATCAATATCACCTTGTAAATTGAAATAATAATTTACAAGTATTTTCAAACTAGTCAATGGATGATAAATTATTGAAATAAAAATGGCCAGATAGAGGAAGGAAGGAAAGAAAGAAAGAAAAATAATAGAAAAAGGAAAAAAAGAAGATAAGGAATAGGCAAGAAAAGAGTTCACTTGGATTATATACCAACGGATTATATATATATATATATATATATATATATATATAGGCAGCAAATTCTCTTTTAGGTATGTCTGATGAATTATGTCTGCTAATTTTTAATAAAATCCGTTCATACTCACGAATAACCTTCCGTGTATTGATATTAAAGGATGAGAGAAATGTGCTATAACTGTTTAAATTTCTTTTATTTTCATTTCCAAAGTACTTTCGATCATTATATATATATATATATAAGTTTACAATATAATTTGACGAATAAAGTTAAATTAACATATAAAACCAACTTTCACGCTATTTTACAGTTTACACTTTTTTTTCGATTAAGGATATAATTTTGACCTTAAGTGTAACACCATGAAATTGAAACTAATTTTAAGCACAATAATATAACGCAAAATATCATATAAATAATTGGAAATAGTGAGTTCAGTCCCAGTGTCAGGTAGTGCAGAAATAAAGTATTGGATTAGCATCATAAAGAAGAATTGATGCCTTCTGAAGATAGAACTTGGAAATATCTTATAAGCCATGGCTCTTCAGGATGTTGGTGACCATGGCCATCCACAACATCCTATCCTTTTTAACTCTAGGCAATGTTTATCCCCTTACTCTCCCATTCAGTCTCTGTTCTGTTATCTATTTATACAAACTCGTTTAGTAGATTACTTAATGTTTGCATCTTCTCTTGCTTTCAATCCGCTCGATTAAAGTAAGGTAACGGGGAATCACTCCATTATCATTTTCAAGGAAATCCTTTTCAAACAAAATCACGGAAGGATGCCAAACGAGAAATAAATATTTAAAAAAAAAAAACAACAACAGAATACCACCTAAAACTGAATACAGGGCTATATTAAATCAGAGAAGGTTATCAAATGAGAATGACACTCAAAGAAGGCTGAAATGTCGTAACAGACAATAATTTTGGTCCCAAAAATGAACACATTACAGAATATCCCATAATATTTACGCTGGACAATAGATATATTAGTTATCATATGTAATATACTGTTTTTTTTTATTAGCATCTGGTTATTTTAGATGAGCCGTGTTATGTTTAGTAAGTTCTTAAGTTTGAGCCTTATATTATGATTAAAATGAACGAAAATTCTTTTAATAATGCATAATAAAGTTGCTTTGAAAAAATCTGAGCCTCACTTCATACTTAAAATATGCTTAACTTCTCCTTTAATGTCAGCCATATTATGCTTATAATTTTCATGGTGGTAGCAAACAATACTGTGTATAATACTGAAGAAGAACTAAATACTATGATAGAAACAAAAAGCTTTAATGATCTCATTAGTACGAGAGTCGATGAAGTAGCAGGAAAAGGCGATGAAAGAAAGAAACCAAGAAACTTAAAAATCAAGTAAAAAAAAACAAAACGGGAAAATGAAGACGTTTACAAAAAAAAAGGTCAAAAGAAATCTCGAGAAAAAATGGAATAAGAAAAAAAAGTAGGTTCAAAGGGGTAAAAGAAACGATGGAAAGAAGGAAAAAGTTCAAGAGGAAAAGAAAAACAGTCCAAATAATGACAATCATGAAGTTAAAGATAGTTAAAACGACGACGGATGAGAAGTAATCTGTAAAATAAATAAGTGGTAGAAAACAAAAACAAAAACAAAAAAAAAAAAAAAAAAGGAAAGATGAAAAGTAGAAAATCTTGACCTTGAGAGAAGAGAAAGCTAAAACGGAAGAAAAGAAAGAAAGAAAGAAAAGAAACTTTAATGGCAAAGGAACGAAGCCAATTAAACAACCGCAAACCTCCCCACCACCAAAAAAAAAACAACAAAAAACAAAAAACAAACAAAATAAAACAACAACCAAAGACGAAAAGGAAACTGAAAGAAGAAAGGAATCTACTAAGAAAAGGTAAAGAAGAAAGAAAGAAAGAAAAAAAAAACTAAAAAGGAAGATGAAGATAAAAAAGAAAACTGAAAGTAATAACGAGACCCACGCAAAATAATTACAAAAAATATAAACATTAGAAGCACACGAAGACTGAAAGAATGACCTCCCCCACAAAAAAATAAGAAAGACGTAGAAGCTATGAGAGAAAGTTTTGATTTATTCATAACTGTAAAGCAGAATTGGAAATCCTTGCAATGCTAGAAACGTAACTCTGGCAAGGAGGAAGCGGGGGAGCATTCATAATAACCACTGCGGATTCTATTGATCTGTATAAAAGACTGACATTCCTCGCTTTTCCCGCATGTGCTGATTGCGAACGATACAAAGCATTGAAGAACCCGATGTAGACAGAAAATCACACTTTTTGAAACTCGACAGACAACCCAACGGTTAAAAGGCTGGAGGGAAAGGTCAAGCAGTAAAGGCTCTCGGCTCAAGATACATAAAGAGTAAAAATCATTAAATATAAATGATTATTTCATTCAGGAAAATTTTTGATTAAAAAATACACGTGGATTAGTATATACGAAGTATGTGAAGAAATTATCTAGTCATGTAAAATTAGTGTATAGCCGAGCTAGCCTCAGTCGCTTTCGTACGTATACAAGATTTTTACATTATTCGGAATATTGTCCTAATCTTTGTCGCCATATTTATTACAACGTTTCGGCCGTTGTACGATCCGGCCTTCTTCAGGTGGAATGTCAAACTGAACCCTTTATTTCGCTCACTGGGGTAGACTGTTCTAGTTCCACGTGTCATGTTTAATGGATGTCAGTTATCAGTTATCTCCTGTTAATTTCCCTCTCCAAGTTCTCCACTGCCTTAACCGGGTATTGAACTCACACTCTTTGGATCCTGTCACTGGGTCTTTTATCCACTATGCCATGTGTCCTCGAGAACACATGGCACAGTGGATAAAGGCGTTGATTAGATTCTCTGTCACTACATATGCAATGATTAGAATATATTTAATAGGAGTCGATAGGTTCGCCTATCGTCTGGTCACACGCTTCTTCGGTCTTTTGAAAAGGAGTAGATATTTATCCCCTGTTTACTGTTTAGGATTGGGTTTCCGATTGCTTCTAAAGTCTACTTCGAATCTATAATTTTAAAGTCTCCGCCTAAACACTGAAATTGTACTATTTATTTTTTCCTCAATAGGAGTAGATAGGTTTGCCTATCGTCCGGTACACGCACCTTCCTGGTCTGTTGAACAGGAGTAGAGGTTTATACTTGTTTCCTGTTTTTGGTTTGGTTTCGGGTTCCTTCTAAAGTCTTTTCATTTTCTTTCACTTCCAGCAGCCCCTAGTGGCATTATCGCCTTATCGATAATTTAGAAGTATCTATTATCTAGATAATTTAGAAGTATCTATTTAATATACTTTACCTGTGATCAAACTATTAATATTTAAATAATTTGCAATAGCCAATGAAATTCAAGATTAAGCTAATTTCCAATTCGTTTACATGTTAATATATCATAGTGGTGTTTTGTTAATAACGCTTGCTTTACCTTCAAATGTTTGATGACTTTTTTGCCTGATTCTCTTACAAATTTGTACGTTGTTATTTTTTCTTTTTCTGTTTTCGCTAGAACTTGTTCTCACTTTATATATGCAATGATTAGGGCGAACGAAAGTTTTGACGTATTCGTTTATTAAATTCTACCTGTTAGATATGCGACCATTAGCGTAAATGAACGTTTTGACGTATGAAGTTGTTCAGAAAATAATGTCCGATTTTAGAATAAAACTTTTAATTATTACAATAGTTGCACAAAAAAGTATCACTCATTCTTAATGATTAAAATAACCAATTTTGTTAATTCCATATCAACCACTTTCAGAATTAAACTTAAACATAATATACACCTCATATTCAACATGAAAAAGAAGAGATGCGTTTACTTTTTGCATGTGTTTAAGCTTGCTTCTCAAACTGCTGTCAACATTAACAGGACATGAATTGAAGGCTTCCTTTTGTGATCACACAGTACAGCGCTAGTTTCTGAAATTCCCCAGTGGGGGATACAACTTTTGAAGATCCAAAAATTAGTAAAATACAATAAAAAAAAAAAAAGAAACAGCCAAGCCGTTGCTGGTTCTTTTTAATCAAACTTGTTATATAGGAATAAAGTGTCGCTGACGACACTTGAGCTTGAACATAGATCGCCAGTGAGCAAACACAAGCGATCCCATTATTGAATTATATAGACCATGTGACCATAGAGGAAACGCATAAGTAGGAAGTCGCGTGACGTCTAAATGATCGCATTACTATTCAGATCATCATTTCTAGTCTATCCTCTATACTATACGGATCGCTATTCTCTACCCTATTCGCTATACTATTTCTCTATTCAGATCACTATACGGTGGTTACTATTCGAGCGAGCATTATCGAGCAAATACTATTAGTGCGAGTGATATTAGAAGGTGTCTGACACCAGTATTGTTCAACGGCGTTACTATAGCTGTATCGGCGATTACAAAGTCTCTACTACAACGAGCATTACGAAAGTGACAACGAGCATTCGTTGCCATTACAAAACTTGTTTAGGTGAATACTTGCTGCCTAAATATACCTTCTTCACACACACACACATTATATATATATATATATATATATATATATATATATATATATATATATATATATATAGTAGAGCACATGTTAATATAAAAGTGAACATTGAAGACAACACATAGAGGCGACAGTATGAAACAGACTGTTACCTCTGGGTGTTGACTTTAATGTCCTCTCTCTCTCTCTCATTCATATATATTAGGTTGGTACAAAAATAATGTCGTTTCCTCACATAGTAACATATGTAAGAAAACGACATTATTTTTGCACCAACCTTATATATATATATATATATATTTAAGCATTAAACAATTAAGACGTGTTTATTTTCAATAAGATCCTTTCGTAATCACGTATAAGCTTTGTTGTTTCAGGATTAAAGAAAGCAAGAAATGTACCATGGTTGTATTTATTCATTTTATTTTCCCGAGTACTTTCGATAGATTCCAATATCATATTCTGGGTTATGATGGCTTAGAAAAATAACTGTGTGTGTCAGAAGTAAATTTTTGTTTGTATGTTCCGGACATACTCAAAGTCGCAAATGGTGATTTAAAAAAGTTTCCATATTGTAAACATTTTAATGTAAGGAAAGTAACTTAATTAAAAATTGAATACTTGTTAGTAGGTTATAGTTTGCTTGCTTTTTGTTTTTTTTAAAGAAACTGTTTAGTTTCAACGTAGATATTTTTAAAGAACTATATACTATAAGCATTTCAGAATATTTGTACTATATTCATAATTAATTTTGTTAAGCGTTGGTTTTAATTTTTTAATAACAAAGGCTTCAAGCATTTAGTTTTTGCTTATTATGTTCTTGGTGAAGTATACAGGTATTATCGACTAATATTTTAAATTGTGAATGTGGACAGAAATGTTTTTGCAGACGTACTATGGAGGATGAATCATTCATGTTTAGAATGAGCCGTCTTGATAGCGTTATTATAGAATGACCAACTTATACATCAGCTTTTTTTTGTCGGAGATGCAATCTCCCAAGAGACATTTAAATAGATATATAGTGTTGGTTTCATGCAACAGGTCAATTGGTGGGGAGGAGTATGATAAAGTTGTATTAAATTTAGTATAATATATAATTCATTTTATATTTTTATTGGGATCTTCGAATCCATTTTTAATTATTGATCTGAGAAAACGGTTTTATGCAGTTGATAGTTTAGATATTTATGAAATGTTTATGAAAGTCTGGATCTGACGAGACTTGACGAATGGCGTGGCCACCACATTCATCTGATACGAGCTAAACATCTTTCTAAATGCCCCCACTCCGATCGCTTGTGGAATTGATGCTACTTCGAGTTACTGCATTTTACCGGGCTAAACGGGATCGTACACGACACTAGGCATCTGTTCCATCACTTTTGGACGTTAGTATATTTACGTAATTCCCCCAGGTCTGTGTTCGAACCCAGGTAGAGAAAACGTATTATTAATAAATTTAATTCTGTTATATGGATTAAATCGCTGTTGTTATAATTTCAATTTTTACTTTACTAATCATGTTAATCACAAATGCATAAGAAGCAACATTATTTGACCAAGAGGGACCATTTTCACATAGGACATCGGTGACATTTTATTCAAGTTAAGATCCTGTTTTTCAGGATTAGTGCATATCCCATAAAAGATTAACGATGATATAACTATCAATGTTTTATCTGCGAACAGTCCGACTTCAATGCACTTACGGCCACATCACGTTGAAACGCCGGCTCCCGTAATATTACCGAAATTAAGCAATATTATCCTGGTCATTATACCTGCATGGGTGACTGCTTGGAAATACCAAGTGCTTTGAGCTTGAATGTGTGTGGAGTGTAATGAATAACGGCTCGGAATTGTTAATCGGAGAGCCGATTTCCAATTCCCACTGGGTTCGTTATAATCACTTACGCGCAAATACCATTGGGAAAGGTATGAATTCACCTCTTTTCCCATTGTTATGGATTAATTAGTAAGACTTGTATCACTAAACCATTATAATTTCAACTCCCCAAAATTCTTACAATCTAAAAAAATTCTGGTCTTAAATAACCTGCAAAGGGTTGGTAAGCCGTATAAAACGAATCAATCAACAAATAACCAATTTGAATGGATGCAGAATTTGCCTGTAAACACTGTAGAAAAATAAATAACAAGAATGTGATAAAAGCTTTATATACGAATCTGACCTGGAACGTGTCCGACCATTTTGAATAACTCTTAGATCGGTTGCTTAAAAGTTGGCCTAACGCGCATGCATGCTCAGATATTCTACCGTAGAGTCATTCATTCGGTACTGAGTCACTATTGCGTAATTTATGACCATGATGTACCCCGTGTGGCCAATTAATATATTTAGATATGTGTCTTGTCACTGTTCCAAGTAAAGCTATATTCCATTTAATGTTTATTGAAGGGTTACTGTAGAGTGAAAAAAATTGATTGTTCTGAAATTTAATTTTACAACTAAAAAAAAAAAAAAAATCTAGATGCCATAAAAGAAGCCAACGTTCTAACCTAAAAAAATAAAACTATTTTCGTGAATAAAAATAAAGTCCTCTTACAAATAAAGACATAAAGAAAAATTTATACTAGCTTTCTATTGACGATGGGATATTTTAAGTATTGTATCTCACTGCATTCAGACGAACATAACACTTTTTAGACTTGAATTTTGTGTTTCCTATCAAGATCTGCATCGCCATTGTACTTTTGACCATAATATGATTCATGTCGTATATCTTCTGACATTATTGCAGAGAAGTCAGATGTCCTTTCACGTTGCATTTGAGTTTCGAGTAAGCAATATTTTATCCGTTTCCATTTGGCCTTAGTTTAAACTGACGCCTTCGTTAACATATATTGCAACCATTTAGCTTACAATCCGCACCGTCTTGATTTCGATGAAAAATTGAAAACAATTCCAATATATTTCAGTGGAATTTTCCCTTTTAAATATATTTTATATATATAGGGAAAAAGAAAACGACAGTCTACAATGGTACTACGAAGAAATCGGATAGCAACACATTACAAATGTTTTTTCTATAGAATGGCATTACGAATTATTTTACTTTAAGAGTTCATTTCCAATGATTTTTCTTGAAGAATATATTTTATTTTAACCCCTATCCTCTTGGCATCAGTTTAATTGACGTCAATTTTTTCCATATAGTTTGTCTATTTTGCTGAAATTTCTTATTTTCTTGATTTCAGAGAAAAAACTTGAAAATTTCCAACATATTTCAATTAAATTTTCACTGTTCCAAATTAGTTTATTAGTATAGTTTAGATATATTAAAAACGAAGGCATCTATTTAAATGCAAGGAATACAGATTATAAGAATGAATTAAAAATGGGTTTACAGTAGAAATGCGTTACTATTTTACGTTAAGAATGTATTTTCAATGGTTTTTTTCTAGAGACACGAATTAAAGTTTTTACTGTAAGTTTATTTCAGTCATATCCTCCTGACGTTAGTTTCAACCGACGCCATCTTTCTTTCCATGTGTTGTAACTATTTTGTCTAAAATTCGTATTTTCATGATTTCAGAGTAAAATTTGTCAAGTTTCCAATATATTTCAATGAAATTTTACATTTTAAAAATCATAGTTTATAATTATAGTTTAGATATATGAAAACAGAAGCATATGAGTTGAATGAGTAAATATATTTTAATGTTTTGGTTGGGTATGCTCCGTGCTGCAACTACGGAAACATTGATAAAGTTGATGAAAAATGACTAAGACCACATTAGCTACGAATATTCGAATGCTATAACTTTGCTATCCATTGGGTCAACACCCCGTATTTCTTTATTATTGAGAGTTGATTAAATGTAACGGTATTACTTCTTTTTCTCTTCCATTCCTACGCCGTTTTATGAAGAGCCTTGTGAATTTGCCAATTGCTCGCACTTGTAACAACAGAATTGTCACGCCACATTGCCAGCCATATATAATTTTCCATCCCAGCAGTAATCATAACTACATCTTTCCTTTTATTGCAGGTCCTTGTTGATAAGTTTATTTCATGTGCCAGTTTCACTGTTATCTTTCATTGTTCATTTCAGATCATTCAGACATTAGTTTATAGCTGATGAAAGGTTACCTAAGTATAAATAATGGCACGTAGGATATGAATTTAAACCATTAATGTCCGTCGTTCCATTTTGGGGTTGATTCTTCTTTATGTGCTGTTTCCCCTCAGAACTACCTTTCTTTGGCTCATTCTTCTCAATTGTTCCTTTCTTTGGCCCATTCTTTCAAATAATTTCTGTCATTTTGTCTTTCATTCTAATATATTTCTTTTTTTCCTTCAAATAATTACTGTCTAAATATTTCCGTCTTTTTTTTAATATTCTACTTTCTAAAGTGCAACTTCTTATCTGCCCCTCTACCGTTCCTCCAAGTCCCTGTTCGGCTATCTATTTACACAAACTTATTAGGTAGGTTACTTGATGTTTCCATCTGCCATTCTTGCGTTCAGTACGTTCTATGTCTGTCATATTCCCCAAGCCTTTTTCCTCATCTTGTGTCTTTGAAATTTCAACTATCTCATTCTTCGAATTAAAAATGTCCTCATTGTTCTTATTTTCTTTAAGACTTCATCGATGCTTACATATTTAATTTATGGTATTCTCAGTAACCTTCTCTAGGACCAAATTTGTGTTGTCTTAAATTTCCTATACATCAGAGGAGATTGTCCAGTATTCACTGAAATATAGGAGGATTCATATTATATAAAAGTTCTACCCTCTTATCCTTGTTTCTAATGAAATATTACTGTTTCTTAATACTTTGTTAAGCTTTTAGAAGGCATCTTTCACTATTGCGCCTTCAAATTTTGGTGTCACATTTTCCATCGTCTTTGAAAAGAAACACTTCCCAGATGGTTAAATTTCTGTACTTGCATGAATCTGACGTCTCTATTTTGTAGCTCCACCTCTTGTGTTACCAGTCATGCTAACAACCATACATTCTGTCTATTTACAATTCACGGTTAGGCATTTCTTCTTTCTATACATTTTACAAATTTTCCTTCCAAATATTTCTGTTTTTCTAACAAATTCTCTCTTTCTTTTCCTTTCAAAATTTCTTCTATTGCTTTCCAAGTATCACTTTGCGCTTTTTTGTTCAAAATATTTTTCTGCTTCAAAGATTTTCTTTTGGTTGAATTATTCCTTTCTTTCCCATCTTTTTATTCGTTTCGTTTTTATCTTCCTATTTGCAACATTCCACATTATTGTTTTTGATTTCGATTAAAGGAAATCTGGTTCTGAGTTCGGAAAATATCAAGAATACATAATTGTTTTCACTGAAAAACAATTATGATACAACACTTTGATCTCGAAAAAAAAAAAAAAAAAGAAAAAAAAAAGAAAAACTGTAAGCAATGAGTGAATATGAAAGGTTTCGAATTTGAAATATCTGCGTAAACAGGTTTTAATTATGTTATAACATTAAAGATATATTATGACTTCTACCTTTTGTTTTATATGTTTATATGTTCTTTTAATTTGCCCTTCATTCAGTATTGTTATTTAATCCCGTAAAAACCTGGTGTCTGCATTTGAACTTTCTTTTCAGTGCGACAGGGATCACAAAAAGCTGCATTAATGCCATTTCCAAGGACACCAGCGTGATAGTGAAAAAAACAGCAGATCTCCAGATCCGTAAATAATTTGTTTTAATTCAGTCGCTATCAGCTTTAGAAGCATAGCATCTCAATCTGTTTACAAATATTTTTCAACCAGTTAATCGATCAATATTAAGTAAGTCTCCTTTTTTTTTCCACGGGAGACATTTTCGAAAACTTCATGCGAGTATCTGAAACTGCGGATTGTACCGAACTCCATTCATAATATATCTACTATTAGACCACGTGAGATATATCCCAAACCTCTTAGCGGATGCGTGAAACCGTGGATAGCACTGAACTTTAGATAATATAGCCTCCACTTATTCGCATTGAATAGTTTACAGAACTCCTAGCAGACGCCACATAGCCATCTGCGTTAATGCAAAGCTCTCTCCAGTAGAATGCTGATTAACATTTGTTTACATTCGTAAAAACAATACGTTAGATTTAGCCGTTCCTCTCTGTCGAATGAAGATAGCTCAGTGGTAGAAACTCTGACTAACACCAAATCGGTTGGGTTTCGATCCGGGCTTGAAGCACTCACACTGAGGAGCTATGAAACAATACTGTCTGCGAATGTTATATATATAGTGGGGAAAGAAATATTCGTACACCATGATTTTTTTTTAACATAGATTTGATAAAAGAATTTTAAAATCCATACAATATTTGTATATCACTGCACAATACTGCAGTATGAAAAAACAAAAAAACAAACACAGAAAATTTGTTATATTAATGAAATTAAAAAAATTGAAGGTGAATAAGTATTCGTACAAAATTGTAATATCTATTTAATACTTTGTAGTATATGCCTTACTCAATTCAAAAGCAATCGGTCTTTTTCTGTAGCTTTTAATTAATGATTTGCAAATTTCCGTTGGTATTTTACTCTATTTTTCTTTACATATTCTCTTTAGGTCCAGAATGTTTTTCGGGGCTCTTTTATGCATTTTGAATTTTTAATAAACGCCACAAATTCTCTATTGGATTCAAGTTTGGAGACTGATGTCCATTCGAGTGTATTGACATTGTTTTCAATAAATCATTTTTTCGGTGATTTAGCTGTATATTTAGGGTTATTATCTTGTTGCAAAACCCATTCATTTGGGATACTGACCCAAACAAATTAGAGTTCAAAATATCTTGGTATATTTTTGAATTCATTCTACCATCTATTATCTTTAAATTACCCGTACCCTTAGCAGAAAAAAAAAATCGCAAACCATGGTATTCCCACCACCAAATTTCACCGTTGGGATTGTCTTTTCTTCAAATGTGAATCCTTTAATTACGCCCAAATTTGCTTCATCTGTCCATAAAACACTTTCCCAAAATGATCCAGTTTTATTCTTATGCTCACGAACAAATTTTAACCGAGCATGTCTATGTTTTTTTCAATAGTAGTAGAGTTATTTTTGAAGAACGCGATCTTAGTTAACTTCTATGAAGTTCATTGCTTATTGTTCGCTTCGCAACAATAACACCTGATGACTTTAATTCTTCCTGTATTTCTCTTCGAGTAGTCATTGGATATTTTTGAATTTTGCGCTGAATTCTTCTCATTGATCTGGAAGAAATCTTGCCCGGTGCACCAGATCTCGATTTGTTCTCAACAGTTTTCACCATTTTATACTTAGCAAACGGAACTAATAGTAGTAAATATTATATTTAGGATATCTTCTATTTTCCCATAGCTTTTGCCTTCCTTCCAATGTTTGATGATCAATTCTTTTTGCGAATTTGATAGTTCCTTGCGTTTCCCATGATGATAATTATTGTGTGTGGTTTGTGTGCAGAGATAACCTTATATAAGAAATGAATTGTGGAATGTTCTAGATTTTTCCGGTAATAAGATAAATGGATGAATCTAAAAAAATCTTAAAAGAATTATGTAAATAAAGGTAATTTAAGCCTTTTGTTATTAAAACAATATTTTGTACGAATACTTTTTCGCCTCGAAATTTTATAAGTAACACATAATTTATAACAAAGTTTTCTAATTGTTTTTTTGCATATTGTAGCATTATGCAATGGAGTAGAAATGTTGTATATATATATATATATATATATATATATATATATATATATATATATATATATCCACTTCCTGAATATCAAACTAAAAGAAATATTATGTAAAGTTAATAGTTCAGTACAATCTGCGACTTATGGTATCTGCTGGGAGTTCTGTCACATGTTTGGCACGCATGCGCGTGCGCGCGCACACACACACACAACGTATTCAACGCATCCAGTTCTGTAATATATTCACAGCCAGATTATATCGTACGCAAAATTTGCTATATATTTAGAGATTCTTGATAAAATCCAAGGAAAAATCTACAATGTTATTGGCCCTGAACTGGCATCTCATTTCAGTGACTTTCCCACCACCACAATGGAGTTTTTCTGTGCCTTTTCTATAAATACTTTCGTAGTAATTGTTTAGATGAACTTTCATCTATGGTACCTAGACTTTATGAATTTACGCGCAGTACTAGATTGGCGGCAAGGGCCCATCATTCTACACTTGAAATGTCTAGATGCAAACATAAGTAAAAGCAAATATAAGTAAGCTCCTTGCTTCCCAGTCAACTTTGATTTAAATGCAATATCAATCGTTATCTTCTGTCTTCTTAATTCTTGTACTTTTATTGTTCTCTCTCCTTAATAGTGATTTTTTTTCATATTCTGTAACACTTAATGAACTTTTGCATCTGAGTGACTTTATTGCCTTGCTTGGGGTGAAATATATATATATATATATATATATATATATATATATATAGTGTGGATATGTGAGAGATATAGCGTGGGTATGAGAGTTAATATTGTATGGTTTCATGTCTCAAGACTTGGTCTGGAGATCGCATTGAAGCGTGGAACTGACAGTTACCATGCAGTGTTGATTCTTATGCCTAGATTATATATATATATATATATATATATATATATATATATATATGAAGAAATATACTTTTAAGGTGTGCAATATTTATGGGATAAAGTGATCAATATCAGAGATAGAGCGTGTGTCAATATAAAAGTGAACATTGAACTTCAATGTTCACTTATATATATATATATATATATACAGTGCTGTTCGATAAAAGTGACTCACCTGATTTTTTTTTTTTTTTTACTAAAAATATTTTTTGTCTATTGTTTTTGGGGTTAAAATAATTTTTAATCTTACTAATATAAACCCCTCTTCCCGACCACGTATGAAAAAGTTTATCCACCCTAAGGTATTCTATTAATAATTATAAATTTGCATATAAATGTATATCTTGTAAAAGGTTTAAGTCGCTAATAAGCAAAGCCAACAAAGCCAAGAGACTTGAATGGGCTCACTATTACAAAATTTCAGCGTAGAAGACTGGAAGAATGTTCTCTTCTTCGATGAAACGAAAGTTGGGCTAAATTCAAAGGATAAGGTGAGTCACTTTTATCGAACAGCACTGTATATATCAACGCTCTGGGAAGCAAGAAGCTTACTATCACCTTACTCAGATCCATTCCCCTACAAATATAGCAATTAAGAAAAAATATCTACATATAACTTGCTATATTTATGGGGAGGAGTGCTCAGTATCAGAGACAGAACGTTTATCGATATAATGACTGTTGACAAACGGCAAGATTACCAACAAGAAAGGACTAGCAGTAGGTTTTAGTGTTGTTCAGAAAAGTGACTTTAAGAGTAAGTTTGAAAAAAAAAAGAAAAGAAAGGCCTTCCTCCTCCGTCCCACGTGTATCGATGTGTGATGAGAAGCAGACAAACAAATTCAAACTGCCAATCTCCTTGATGCTGCTCTAATTCTTTAGGCACATATGAAGTAAAGAAACTATAATGAGAGATGACAAGTAGGTTAGTTTATTATTACTAGAGTCTTTTCACACCCGACACCATCGGGCCGTCCACCTAGGGATTAACAGTATTTTCTACAATCTCTATCATATATAAAAGGCTTTTTATCTATTCATATGCTGGAATATTTACATATGCATATTTAAATATATTATGCGCGCTCCACTTGGAAAACAGGCTAGGATGTTTCCTGCCAAAACTATGGACGCCTGAACCGGAAAGAAG